>CM040184.1:55518951-55883951 GCA_022606455.1 Callitettix versicolor | reverse complement strand
GTTTAATATAACCTCTTATTATTATTATAACTGATCTACATCTAGCCTTACTAGATGGATGATTAGTACTACACGTAACATAGTTTAATTTTACAAATAACCTGTTAAGTGAGGTGACTTTCAGAGACTAGACGAATACTGACATGCTTCTCATAAATATTTATAGTTCATTTATTTTCCCCTATAGACCATTCAGCATTCAAAAATAAAATACATAAATTGAAATTATTTTTTTCTTTTTTTTATTTCATTATTCTTTCTAACTTTTTTAATCACTTTTGAATCAATTTATTTGTAGTATTTTGTTCTTATATTCTCCTAAGAATTAAATCTAATGTCTGCTGTAGAGGTAATGGAGGTATGGATGCTACTTGAAAGTAGCAGTTGACCTGCGACTTGAAAGTAGGTTCTTCGTGTTTGTATGTTTCTTGAACTTGTCTGAATGGTTATATCTCTTTTTCATCCCCTACTTTGGACTGTGTATAACCTTTTCTTTTTTAGTTTCGTGTCTTCCTAACATTATTACGTATCCCCTGTAGCTTTATGGCTACTTCACAACCTCTATAATTGGCAGGATGGCCTCCCTTACAGTTCATACATTTAGGAGTTATATATCTACTTATGTTGCACTAGGATGTAAGATGTTTCCCTGCACATTTCACACACCACTCTTCTTTTCTACAATAAGCTCGAGTATGATTGAAACCCTGACATCTTTTACACTGCAGTATAGTTTTAATATTTTCCCTCAGAGCTTCTATCTTTACTACTATATGAAGAATAGTTTTAGTGTCATAAATTTCCTTAATGTTTTCTTCATTATGAAACGTTAGCATGAAAAGAGGTAGTTCGGATTCACCTGTTTCACTTCGCTCCATATATCTCCATAACATATTAGCAGTGTCTAATATTTTGAAGCCTTTTCTATTTAAATCTTCCACTATATCTTCTTTCAAACAAGTTCAATGCAATCCTCTTGAAGGTAGTGCCCTTTCATTTTTATTTTCGCAGGTATTCAATTGGATATAGGCATTAGATTATTCACAGGTATTAGATAACTAATCTGCTAGTCTTCTGTAGGTTTCAGTATCTGGCATAAGTTTTCTAAATATTATTATTTAGTAGCATAATCTGTACCTTTTTATCTGTCATTGATTTGAATATGGACTATAACTCATAATAGTCTTCAATTCTGCTTAGATTGATGGAGGCATCTGGAACAATTTGTTAGCAGCATTTAAATGTTTAGTAAATTCTTCACTAATGATCTACTGGTGATTATTCAGTTCTTTTTTGCAAATCTCTTTCTGTTTTTCCAGTCTGATTACCTAGCTTGATTCTATGCAAGTCTCAGTTCTGAGTATGTTTATTAAGAACAAAAACTTGAATGTTGCATCCATATACTGTAATCCTTAGTACAATTTAGAAAAATGTGTTTATGTGAACGTATTCTACTCTCTCGTTCATAACTATACATTTTTGGGGAGACTTCAAAGCAAAGGACTCATACTAGAGCTATAGAACTATTTTTTCCAAATAGACAGTGTACATATTCTCCAAACTGACAGTGTGAGTTGGTCGAAATATCAAAAAACCTCTATCTTCTAAAGATTAAATGTTCATGGGCGAAACGTTAATTTGCAAAATTGTTTCTATAAAAAAAAATAAAATTAGCAAATCAACAGATAGATTCACAACCTTAAAATTGTGCGGGTGAAGCCGCGATGAGGGAGGCTAGGCTTCAAAATGAAGCCTTGAATATTAACAATGATTTAGGTTACAATAATTAAATTTATGTTTATTATAAAACATACATTGTTCAATATTAAACATTAATTGATTGAAATTTTTTTAATTCTATTATTTTTAGTAAGGAGTCTATAATTTCATTATTCATACAATAAACTATGTGCTATACACTATAACAATGTTTTTTTTTGTATAATTTATTTATATATTTATTTTATAATAAAATAAACTTACTAAAATTATAATAAAATCAATTAAAATGTGAAAGAAAATTAGTCAATAAACGTAAGTAGTAAACAAATGGGCAGAATTATTAAGAATTGTCAGTGGACAGAACAAGCAAGTCAACATATTTTTTATCAGTTTTATAATTTTGTGTGAAGGTTTTCTATATGTATGCACAAGAATTTTCTTATAAGACTCTAAAATACTTTCACTAATCTCTAATATAAAATTCTTTAAATTTAGTTACAAAATAAATATCATGTGCCACATCTAATAAAACACTATTTAATTTCTCTTTGTTGCTGACTCACACTGATTGACCTCTGAACCACCTATTTAAAATATAATAATAATAAAGTTGAGATTGGACTATTAATTAAAAACAAAGAAATATCTTACAAATTAAACTCTGGTAATTAAACTGATCATTAAATCTGAAACTTAAGAAAGTTTATATAAGATATATTACCTTAGTTCTTTATCCTTAACTTGAACAGTTGTTGGAAGTTTGAGTTTGTTCTGAATTATACTTCTACATTTCTTCAGTAATTTTATATCATCTTCTGCATATTTCGGGATTGGATTGCGCCTTGCTTTCATGCGAAATTTCATAAGGACTGCAACACAATTAAAGTTTTAAGGACATCAAAATTCCTTAAAACACACACACACACACACACACACACACACACACACACACACACACACACACACAAGAATCCACTTTGAAAATTTCATATCAATGAAGTATATAACTAATATCACTGAATTACAAGGTGCTATCAGAAAGTTTCTGGACTAGGTCTAATTTATTTATTTTGTTAAGTCCAGTCCACCTGACTTCAGTAAATCAGTACTATCCAGTAAAGCACTGATGACTGCTATTATTTGTGTTCAATACACCGGTACAGCACAGTCGCACACTCATAACAGTATTTGTATTTAGGATGAGAATGTAAACAAATTACTGATACATCATCAATAATATTGAAGCTGCAGCAATAATGAATTCTTAACATTACTTCAGCTATAGTACTAAACCACCTTCATCAAAGTTTTACCAATATATATATCAACAATTCAACACACTAAACTTAGATTTTTAGTAAGCACTTAGCCCTGCGATTCAAAGCATAAAACACCCAACTAGAATAGATTCAAAAGGAGTTGAGGAAAGTATTACAAGTATCAAAACCTACACTTTCAACAAAAGTTATGTGAAACAGCAAACACTCAAGCTAGCAATCCTCAAGTGGAGTTTTTTAAAGCTCTTGCAAGAGATTTATGTATAGATCATATAAAAAGAAAGCTTTACACAAAAAAAATCTATCACAACAATTAAAGATCCAAATTAAACTACTGACTGGTATTCAAGAGAAACAACAATAGCCTGCTGAAGGAGGCACTGGCAAACTTTATGTCCACTGCACACAAAGAGAGACTGAAAAATTTATGTTTTTCATGTGAACATTACATTTGTACAAACTACTGATTCCTGTATCACTTGTGCAAAACAGAGAAATAGTGGTGGTACAGTTTTTGAAAAAGAAGCAGATAAAACTGATGTATGTAAACAAAAACTGCTTTTGAGATGTTTTACTTGCATTTTTAATGAAGAATAATAGTAGTTTATTGAATTACTATTTTTTTATAACAAATCTATATATAATTTTTAAATTTAATCAGTATATGTACATAATAATACAATAATTGTATTTGATTGATTTTTATTAGTAGTTAAATTTTAACAGCTTGAACTTATTATCAGATAAAATGGGAAAGAACTTATTATTTAAATTTAAATGACAACATTTTTTTTATACAATAATTCATTTAAAGTTTGTTTTTGTTAATTTGTAGCAATAAAATTTTTTTAGACATAATTTTTTTATCATTTTTTGTATTTTGGTAATTTTTTCCATCCACAATTAAATGTGTAACTTTCTTGGCACAACTATACAAAAGATACATATGCTACTATAGATGTTCTGGAGCTCTGGTACCACTTAAAGCGTGAAATGTATAACTGATTGTTTGCATCTGACTCCCTGGCATTCTCAAGTGCTGGTCATACTTACCTTCACACAGTTGAAAACCTAAGTAAAATTGAATCTGTGTAAATAAATGAGTTTTGATTGAGGATTACACAATGTTTGCACAACATACTGTGAAAAATGACAGATTTAGTTTTTCATTGTTGGAGAAATGGAATCATCGTTTAAGCTATTTCTGAAAAAGAAATATATACATATTTTAATCCTAATATTAAAACTTACAAATAAATAATATGTTCATGTAGGCCTATACTAACCTCTTATCAATGGATAAGTAGAATCCAGTGTCTTCAGCATTTTCTTATATTTTTCATTAGACCAATCCACTTCAAGTGCTTGTTTTAAGGAGGAAAACTGTCTTTTTGCCTTTACAATTATTTTCTCTTGCTTCTTACCCTTTTTAATAACCTTCTCTCTAAAAATTAAACCATTAATAAACCACAGCTAAGATTTACTTTGAATATTTATATTCCCAGTAAATCAATACCAAAATATAACAAATTATATATTACAAATTATTATTAATTTGGTATTAATAATCTTTATTATTAATTTGGTATTAATTTTATTTGGATACCATTTTATTTGGTATTAAATGTTAATACTTAATGTGGAGCATTAAAGGTATTTGAGCGAAAATTAATAGTAAAATATTAAAATCCCCCACACAAGACCAAATATTACTTTTTGAATCTCAGCTTGTGATTGGTTAAATAAAATTTTTTGAAGTATACCGGAGGACCAAAAGTAAGAGTTTATAACAAAAGTTATGTTTATAATCAAAATCTTAGATACTGGTGAATATCTTTGAGATGTGAATCTCGTGGACATAGAAAAGTTGAATCTGGCTAACTGATGTATTTTTGCTGTGGAGAAACTAAAGTACATGTATGTAACATAAAGTTAATAACACACAATGTTTATAGTCTCGTTCAATTCACTAGACTTTGTTTCACAGAATATTGCACAAAACAAACTGTATGTCCAAGTTTATAATTTAGCAGTGTTTTTGGGTAAAATCTGGCAAGCGATAAGTTCGCATTTAGCAATGGTCTTTTGTAAGACAGTTAAGCGGTACCTACAATTGTCCCATTAACAGAGAAGCAATAAAGGATTTGTCAATATTCTGAAGTCTAACAAAAATACAACAATAAGAATTTACAAGTGATATTTGGCTTGATTGCCAGAATATCTAAAACATGGTCAAGTAATGCGTGGCTTGAAGTTAAAGCTTGACCTATTGGATACTTGTTGTCATGCACAGTAGTAAAATTCAAGAGATTAAGTTTCTGTTTTTCAGAGCGCTTTGGAGGCTTCAGTCTAGCGGAAGTGACACTGAACTAAGCACCAGGCGGTGCTACTGGTCAACCCTAAACAGAAGGTGTTAAGTGTACCTCTCTGAACCTTGTTAGCGGCATGACCCAACTGATGTTTAAACTTTTTAAATTGTTTCATTATTTACTGGACAAAAGCTGTTAGGTTACTACTTTTTACATGTTATACATGAAAATCAAAACTGCTGCAAAACTAAGGCTATTCAATATTTGCCTTGATTTGTTCAAACTAATATCCCATATAGTTCAATTTTACTGTGTTTCAAAGTTTGACTGCCTGTTACTTCAAACCAAAAAAGATACTTAAAAACATACTTCAATATTGGATTTTTCATAAGAAAGTCCATCATGTCCCCTGTTGTTAATGACATGCGGTAATAAATAACTCTCATGTCAAAGTATAAGTTCTTGTAGAAAAGCAATGACCAGTTTTTTTAGAAAATATTGTTTCCAAAGCAATATTACTGCTGATACAGATGATGTCTCTCTATCTTTGTCTTGTTTTCATAATATAACACACAGTCTAATATGTCTCTACTATCTAACATAGCATGTCAATATACCAGATTACACCTATTGCTTCATGAACATTACTTTCACACATTCATTGATCATTCCATCCAATTTCACCATCATATCAGCAAAAAAAACTGCATAAATTATAATTTAAATTTTCAAGATTTGTTAAGAAATTTAATTTGATGGCGGTCAGGGTCCATTTTCTTATTATCAATATAATTTGAAAGTTTAAAATGCTAATATATGCAGATTTTAATGCTGATTATGTTAATGAAATAAGAATTTTAAGAAGGATAAGAAAATGAAAAATACTTTTTGGAAATTCACTTCTTTTATCACATTAGCAAGATAGATGATTATTTGAAATTAGGAAGTTAATGTCACAGCAAAGTACAGTACTCATAATTATTTTACTTTTACATCAATGCCAAATACATTTTGGCTAAAAATAATATTAACAGGAAGAAATATTGAAGCCAATGTAGCTTAACAATTTTTTTCAAGATGAAAATCACATCACCTAAAAATACTTTGAACCCTTGTGAGATCAAATCTCAGTCCTTGTCACATCAATCAGAGATCACTTACTGTAAAACAAGACACTAAGTAACTGTAAATATAATGTAAACTTACTCTGCAAAATCGTGTTTTTGCAAATTTGTAAACATATATCCATAATATCCATATACATCTGCGCAAAAAAATTTAATTGAATGCTTTTGACATAATTCATCCAGACGAAGTAGAAGTTTTAGATTGCAGTCTGTTGCTACAATAGCATTGAAGCTAAGAAAAAATTCATCTGGTTTGCGTACAGGATTTTCCTCATCTACCTTCACCTCCACCATTGGGTTTAGTATTTGTGCTCTATCTAAAGAAGCTTTTGCTCGCTACAAATAAAAATATTATAAGATGAGACAGTAAAATTTAAGATCAAAGCTAATATTAAGTAAATTGATTATTATATATGTACTATAATTTACAATATCAAAATCAACTCTATAATTGCATGATTGCAATAAACTTGGTAAACATAAAAATGAAATTCACATAACCATTTTACAAATTGCCCATTTTATTACCTGCTCCTTCTAAATAGACAAATTTATAACAATGTTAAAAAGTATGTCTAAAATGAAATATTTAAAAAAAACAAAGTGATTAAAATATATGAATATACACTTTTTAATTTTTTTTCTGGCAAAAAACTGATGTGTTTAATCACCGATACTCAAAATAGAAATATAAAAGAACAATTAAAATAAACAAAAATGTAGGTTTAATAAGAAAACAAACAAACTATAATAACAAAAATAAATAAATAAAACAAAACAAATAACAGTTACAGATATATGACTAAAACTAGTTAACAATAATATATCTAAAAACAACAACATACACACAAATAATTGTGGGGTTGTAAATTGGCCCTATAACAATAAACAGACACAAAAGAAATATAACGTACCTAAAACTAAATAACAAAATAAAAACAACTTAAAAATTAAAATAATAAAACAGTAAATAATCTTTCCAGGGCTGTAAAGGGGCCCTACCACAAACAATAACAAAATTATAAATTAAATTTTATTTACAAAATTCAGACAATGAAGGAAGTTTAGAACCTGGTCAACGGCCGAGGCACTATCTCTCAACATCGTTTGCAAACAATTGCTCAGTCCACACATAACACGCAAATTTTGGAAACCATCACAATCGAGCAATATATGTTTTATTGTAATGGTTTCCCTACAGAACTCGCATTCAGGTGGGTCCCCGCCTCCCATCAGAAATCCATGCGTTAGCAAGGAATGACCAATACGGAGATAAGTGAACATCACCTCTTCCCTATGACTTGCACATATTGACGACCTACAAGGACGAACAGTATTTTTAATCACCCTCAGTTTGTTGTTATCCGTAACTGCCCACTCATACTCCCAATCCAGGAGAAGTAAATGTTTTGACAGACTCTGAAAATCCGATAGAATAACATGTTGAGTGTCTGATGGAAGCAGAGTTGCCTTCTTTGCACCTACATCGGCTCTAGTGTTCCCAACTATACCACAATGACTAGGTAACCAGCAAAATGATACACTAACACCTCATAGTTCAAGACGATGGATAGAACATAGAATATCCTGAACCAGAGGGTTTACCGAATACATATCCTGGATAGCCTGAAGTGCACTTTTCGAATCGGAACACACCAGATAATTCATACAATCGGATACAACAGAGCTCAGAGCCTTAAATATAGCAAACAGTTCAGCAGTAAAGATGCTACAAACTGAGGGTAATCCATATTTATATGTATGACCTCTTAAGTAATATGCACAACCAACATGGTTATCTATTTTAGAACCATCTGTGAAGATAATCTCAGCACATGGAAAACAATTAATTAGACGGTAAAACTCACATTGATACACAACTTCCAGAGTGTGTTTTAAGTACACACATAGTGAGAAATCAAAGGTTGGCAAATTTATGATAAATGGAGGTACGTAACAAAATGACCTCTCGAATATTGGAGGAAGTACAATAAGCAAGTCGTCAAACACTCTAATACTTAGAGGAGCAGTGGCAGGCAGACGTGCTTCATATTGTAGGAGCAAATTATTATTATAAATAGTATTATAAGTAGGGTGCCATGGCTTACATAATAATATACTGCTTAAGTAATTTATTTGCAGATAACGTCTCCGTCGAGTGAGAGATGGTTCACCAGCCTCAGCGAAAATGCTCATGACAGGACTAGAACGAAATGCACCAGATATAAGACGGATTGCAGGATGATGGATGGGATCTAGCTTCTTTAAAATGTATGGTCGTGCAGATGAATACACAATGCTGCCATAATCAGTTCGTGAGCGAATTACAGCACGATAAAACATCAGCATATATGTTCTATCACTGCCCCATCGAGAGCCACTAAGAATACTCAACATATCCAGAATTTTGTTACATCGTAACTTTAAATCACACATGTGAGGGTTCTACAATAGCTTTTTGTCTAAGATTAGACCCACGTATCGAACGGATAGGGTGGTCTGAAGCTGTATACCATCAAGATATAACAAAGGAGCTTGGAGTCGACAGCGACTGAACGCAATACACTGAGTTTTAGTAGGAGAAAATCTAAAGCCAGTAAATTTGGTCCAAGACTGCAATCTATTTATTACCAGCTGAAGAGTTCTTTCAGCTGTTGCCATATATCTGGTGCTTACATAGATAGCAAAATCATCAACAAATAGCGAACATCGGATAGGGGACTGTACATTAGAAGTTATGCTATTGATTGCAACAGTAAACAGAGTAAATCTAAGTACACTTCCCTATGGAACACCATTCTCTAAGTGGAAGCGATCTGATAGTGTACTTCCAGCACGTACCCTAAAATACCTGTCAGTAAGGAAATTTCTTATAAAAGCCAGTATGTTCCCTTGTATACCCCATGATTTCAACGTGCTTAGTATGCCTCGTCTCCAAGCCATATCGTATGCCTTCTCTAGGTCGAAAAAAAACAGCAACTAGCATCTGATGCAAAAGGAAGGCATTTTGTATTGCAGACTCTAACATAACCAACTAATCCATAGAGATCATCCTTGCCTGAAACCACACTATTCTTTGGAAAGCAAGTTGTTTGTTTCTATGTACCAGACCAGGCGACGATTTACCATTTTCTCTACCAGCTTACAAAGGACGCTGGTAAGAGAAATTGGACGATAATTACTTGGATCAGTTTTATCTTTACATGGCTTAAGAATAGGAATTACTACTGCTTCGAACCAAGCGTCAGGAAAAGTATACTCCTCAAATATACGGTTGTATATCTCGAGGAGAGAAAGCCTACCTGACGTTGG
This sequence comes from Callitettix versicolor, assembly GCA_022606455.1. NCBI lineage: Eukaryota > Metazoa > Arthropoda > Insecta > Hemiptera > Cercopidae > Callitettix > Callitettix versicolor. Next base: position 55,874,204 of record CM040184.1, on the reverse strand, counting down.
AAGATTTTTAATCATGGAGTAAACAAGGTTGTCAGGACTGGGAGCTGAATCTGTGGTGGACGATAATGCAGATTCTAGCTCATGCAAAGTAAACAGACTATTCAAAGGAGATTCTCCAGATGGGCCGACGGTGAACGGTACTGTTTCAAATCTATTTTTGTACTCACAAAACGCACTGCTGTAGGCGGTAGAAGAAGAAAAGCTTGGAAGTGATGACCCAAAAAGATTTACAATATCGGATCAATCAGATAATATTACTCCGTTTGTCTGTTTAAGTCCCATCAATAAATTAGATGAGCTATAACCAGAAAGAGAGCGAAGTTTTCTTCAAACAATAGATGAAGGCGTTGTCTTAGATATTGTTGAGATATATTGGGTCCAAGAATCTTTTCTACTCTGCCTGAAAATTCTACGTGCTTTGGCTCGAAGAATTTTATATCGTTCCAGATTTTCATCCGTCTGACTTCTGGTGAATCTCCTCAATGCTTTTCTACACAAAAGAAAGGCATCTTTACACTTTTCGTTCCACCAAGGGACAGATGGACGTGGTGGGTTTGTGGATGTTTTAGGAATAATATCATTCGCTACATTTAAAATTGCACGAGTGAAATTTTTTTACAATTACGTTTATAGAATTACTTACTTCAATATCAGGCAATACAAATGTTTTTTAAAATTTCTCCCATTTCGCTTTTTTAAGTATCCAATGCGGTAGACGTTGAATCGGGCGAGGAAAGTTACAAAGTGAAATATTAATGGTGGTGTGATCGCTGCCATATAGATCAGATAATACCGACCATTCAAGCTTAGTTGCCAAAGTTGGACTACAAAACGACAAGTCTACAACTGTCCACCCGCCAGTAGACGAAGAGAAATGAGTGGGATAACCATTATTAAGGAGGCACAAATCCAAATTGGATCATATTCCCGCAATGCGTATTCCCCTAGAATTAGATGATGATAAGGCCCATGACGTATGGTAGGCATTAAAGTCGCCTACTAGTAAAATCGGTCGTGGCAACTGGGATATTAAGTCATACACTTCATAGTTTAAGAAATTGTAACTCGGTGGTAAGTACAGGCAACATATGGTAAGCTTGAATTGAACTGTAGTCTGAATGGCAACAGCTTGTAAAGGAGTTATTATACTGACAGATACTGACTGGACAGAGTTGTGAACCAATATGGCTACGCCACCTCTGGCTCTTTCCTCAGTGACGAAATCTGCTCTGAAAATAGAATAACTTCTAAAGTTGAAAGTGTGGGATTCATGTAAGTGCGTCTCTTGGAGACACATTATTAAAGGAGACAAATCTCCCAAAAGAACCTTGATTTTCGATTTGGCCTCTTACGCCATTAATATTCCACTGTTTCACATTGTTATTAATGGAAAATGCAGACATTGAAATATAATAAATTAATATATCAGCGGGTTCTGTTCGTTTTTGTCACATATTAATTTAGATTTATCAGAGTCTATCGACATCAAATCACTTCTGTGATTCATGTTGGACTCTGCAGATCTGTTTGTTTTGGAAGAAGCCGCTTTTGAAGCGGCTCCAATTTTGGTTTTTTATCTTGCTTAGCTGTACTTTTAATCAACTTCTTTTCTGAAGTCTTAGACGCAACTACTGGTGGATATGTGTTTGATTTTTTTAAAAAATAAGCTAGACCAGGAGAAACGTTTTTCGACGCAGGCTTTAGTACTTGTGACTTGGTTCGGGTCACCAAGTTCGAAGCAGATGGAATTGCCTCGGGACTAGCAGGTTTCGAAGTTTTAGTCACAAGTGACTTTGAAGCTTGAGTTTTATCGGCAGTTGACTTAATATCTTTCAAAAAGCTGACTACAGTGAAAGAAAATGTTTTAGAAATAGGAACAGGAGTGTTACCAGAAGAAAACTACTTCTTCTGTATTAGAGTTGAGCTACTTGTTCGGTTAAAAGTTTTACAGTTTTTGTCAGCTCTTCACAGTTTCAGTAAAAGGCCTTGCTGCTGGACGCGACAGCGGCAAAAGATTTTCCCTCAATATTTACTCTGGAATTCTTGAATGTTTTCTTCGCCTCTGAAAATGAGACTTTAACCTTAGCCATAATTGTTAGAATCGCTTTCTCGCCCTTAAACTTTGGACTGTTAAAGGAATGAGCCGGATGATCTCCACCACAATTGGAACACTTTGGGTCACCCGAGCAATTGTCACTGTTATGGCTATTGGAACCAAAATTACCACATATTTCGGGCCTTCTGCATGCAGAACTCACGTTTCCAAAACCCTGACACTTAAAACATCATTTTGGGTTTGACACATAAGGACGAACAGAAAACCATTGATACCCAGCAAATATGTATTCCGGGATAACAGGCTTTCCAAAAGTCAGTATGAGGGACAAGGTTGGAATTTTTTTCCCGTTCTCGTTCCTCAGAATACACTGTATGTCTGTAACCGACTCTAATGCTAATTCCAACTTAATCTCCTCCAGGTCTATATGGAGATCTCTGCAGGTTACCACTCCTTTAGCGGAATTCAACGATCTGTTTGGTTCCACCATAACCTTAATTTTCTTAAAGAAAGAGGTCATTTTTAAGAGCTACAAGCTCTGCTTGACGCTACTAGTCTGCACTAACAGCGTCCCGTTTTGCAGCTTCTTGGTAGAAGCTACAGGACCTGCTCTTCCCACGATAGCTTTGTTAATGAGGAAGGGCGATACCTTAGACAGGTCCAAACCTTCCTCAGAATTTTTAAATATTAAAAATCTAGGGGATGGGAGCTGAAGAGGTACAGCACTCATCTTCATCTCCTCCAGATTTTCACTACTCCCACTATTATCAACAGACCTGTTCAATGTAGTCAAACGAGGCCTCTTTAGCGAATTTTTGGCATTTTGTTTTATTTTATTATCCATAGTTTCGTTCCACGAATGTTGATATTTCGAACAAATGGCACAGGGTGCACACAGACGTCACCAGTAGCCCAGGAGACTTGAACTAAAGTGAGAATCCCCAATAAATTGGGGAGGATCTCCAATATCCTGGAGTGTGTCTTCAGCACTCCAGAATCTTAGGAATGGGTTCCGGTACAAAGTTACGGTTCCCCAAACTCAAGTACCACTGGCAGCCGCCCTCTATGTACTCGCAGAAAGCAACCATTTGTTTTGATAGACCCAATGGGTGGCTCTGACACCCATAATTCAACATCCATGTGCTTGCCAGGCGCCTATAGGCTGCTCGGTCCCAGAACTTGTCCCATCAGAGGTCCTCGGCAGTGCTAGGCACACATCAGGTTCCACATACTTCGCCCCACCAAAGGAAACCAAGCAGTATTGTCACTCCCAGACATAACGGAACAATAACAGCAAATCCCTAAATGTATGTGTGAGTGTAAAGTGTTTAAATCGTAAGTGTAGTGCTGTAAGTGTAAGTGTTAGGCTCGGGTGCCGCGAGGTTCATCTAGGTCCTCTCAATAGGTGCAGCTGGTCTGCACCTCCCTGCGGGTGTGTATGTGTTTGTGTGAGAGTGTATGTTGTGTGTATGTTGAGTAAACGAGTGAGAGTAGAATGAGCTAGAGGTATGGTGAGGTCGCTAAGCCCATCAGCTGTTCACTTCAGCTGCCTCCGCCAGCTACACTTTTTTAAAACTGCTTACTTATAATAAAATGCAGCTCTATCTAAAGACGCTTTTGTTCATTACAAATAAAAATATTTTAAGATGAGACAGTAAAATTTAAGATTAAAGGTAATATTAAGTAAACTGATTATTACTCAAAATTGTAATGTACAATATTAAAACCAACTCTTTTATTGCATGTTTGTAATAAACTTGGTAAACATAAAGATGAAATTCAAATAACTATTTTACAAACTGTTAAAGAAATTATTACGCTCCTTTTAAATAGACAAATTTGAAAAATATATAACAATGTTAAAAAGTATGTCTAAAATGAAAGAAACATTTAAAGAAACAAAATAATTAAAATATATACACCTTATGTATTTTTTTCAAATGCTTACTTATAATGCAGTTCGTAGATATTATTATTCAGTAGCCTACCATCTAGATACAAATTACAATATTTAATTTTGTTTCCTTATCCTCTAATAAGGTTTACAAAGTACTTTTTAAAAGACTACTTTAAATATTATTTCTTTACTTACATTTTGGCCTATCATAGAACGTGGAGATAAGAATGTAGAATGTGTATCGATTGAAGTCAATCTCTTGTGATCCATCATTGTAATACTCTTTATTCCAGCCAGTATAATATTTTTGCATACTTCTGCACCAAGCCCTTTCAATCCAATTACAAGAACAGAGGCTCCACGAAGCCTAAAATAATGGACCTCTAATATTATTAAAGTAAAATTTGTTATATTGTTAGTTTTTATTACAATGTATAAGTTTTGACATGTGTGTGTGTGTGTGTGTGTGTGTGTGTGTATGTATGTATATATATATATATATATATCTAATTCATATTATATTTCTGAAAGTTTGTGTGTTTGTTTGTTATTCAATCACGCTTTAACCACTGGAACCAATTGAGATGAAATTTGGTACGAATATGGTTTAAGTATCTGAGATACACATAGACCTATTCCCGTTTTACAAAACATCATTATACTACTTACCCAGCCCAAAATAACTGTTAGTATTTAGTTTTGTAGTTAACTGTAGTTATTTACTGGACCTGAGATTTACGTACCTGAGATGAACATAGATTCAATAATATTTTAAGAATCTTAATCTGTGTTTTATTTATTGCAAAATTATTGCTTTTATTGTAACATTTTCAATATTTTAGTTGAAATTTTTTTCAAAACTGACTTTAATTTGTTACTTTGTGTTGAATTTTCAATATTACATGTAAAAAATCCCTACGCAGAGTGCCAATTATAAGGTAGTATATATATTTGTGTAATTACATTATATGAAAAAATGGTAAATATGCAGTGTAGCATATCCTGGATTTTTCAATATTTTTGTTACTAAAATGCTTTATTATGTGCCCAAAAGCAAGAATCCAAAATATGAAAGCACAAGAAGTACGATAAAAATCGAAAATAAAAGTGACCTACATAACCTCAAAATTGCTACCCGGTGAAAATCAGTAACGTGTTGTAAATCGGTAAAACAATAAAAATATGTCTAACACGGGGTTTGGGTGATAAGAAACCCATTTTTTAAAAGAATACTGCATATCCAAACTGACACGGTTGTTAGGCCTAACAAGGTGATGCGTGAAAAAACCATTATATTTTTTAAACAATAGCCTACTATATATCCTGACACAGTTGTTGGGCCTATCACGGTGATACATAAAAAAACCTTTATATTTTTATAAAGAATACTACATATACTAACAGACACGGTTGTTAGGCCTAACACTCTGATGCGTGAAAAAACCTTTATATTTTTTTAAAGACATATCCCAACTGAAACGGTTGTTGGGCCTATCATGGTGATGTGTGAAAAAAAACCTTTATTTTTTTTTTAGAATAATACATAACCAAATTGACACTGTTGTTAGGCCTAACACGGTGATGCATGAAAAACCTTTATATTTTTTTAAAGAATACTACATATCCTAACTGACATGGTTGTTAGGCCTAATACGGTGATGCATGAAAAAACCTGTATATTGTTTTAAAGAATACTACATAACATAACTGACACGGATATTAGGCCTATCACGGTGATGTGTGAAAAAACCCTTATTTTTTTAAAGAATACTACATAACCTAATAGACACGGTTGTTAGGCCTAACACGGTGTTATGTGAAAAAACCTTTATTTTTTTAAAGAATACTACATAGCCTAATTGACACGGTTGTTAGGCCTAACACGGTGATATGTGAAAAACCTTTATATTTTTTTAAAGAATACTACATATCCTAACTGACACGATTGTTAGGTCTAACACGGTGACCTAATTGACACGGTTGTTAGGCCTAACACGGTGATATGTGAAAAACCTTTATATTTTTTTAAAGAATACTACATATCCTAACTGACACGATTGTTAGGCCTATCACGGTGATGTATGAAAAAAACCTTTATTTTTTAAAGAATACTACATAACCTAATTGACACAATTGTTAGGCCTAACATGGTGATGCGTGAAAAACCTTTATGTTTTTTTAAAGAATAATACATGTCCTAACTGACACGGTTGTTGAGCCTAACACGGTAATGTGTGAAAAAACCTTTTTTTTTAAAGAGTACTGAAAACTTAACTGACACGGTTGTTATGTCTAACATGGTGATGCGTGAAAAATACTTTATATATTTTTTAAAGAATACTCCATAAGCTAACTAACATGGTTGTTAGGCCTAACACGGTGATCCATTAAAAAAACCTTTATTAATTTTTTTTTAAAGAGTACTTATAACCTAACTGACATGGTTGTTGGGCCTAATACGGTGATGCATGAAAAAAACCTTTATATTTTTTTTAAAGAGTACTCCATAACTTAACTAACACGGTTGTTAGGCCTAACACAGTGATGCGTGTAAAACCTTTATATTTTTTTAAAGAATACTAGGCTACATATCCTAACTGACACAGTTGTTAGGCCTAACACGGTGATGCGTGAAAAAACCTTAAATTTTTTTAAAGAATACTAGGCTACATATCCTAACTAACACGGTGGTGCGTAAAAAAACCTTTGTATTTTTTTAAAGAATACCACATATCCTAACTGAAATGGTTGTTGCGCCTATCATGGCGATGTGTGAAGAAAAACCGTTATTTTTTTTAAAGAGTACTCCTAACCTTAACTGAGATGGTTGTTAGGCCTAACATGGTGATGCGTGGAAAATCTTTATATTTTTTTTAAAGAATACTCCATAAGTTAACTAACATGGTTGTTAGGCCAAACGTGGTGATGCATTAAAAAACCTTTATTAATTTTTTAAAAAAGAACTCCAGAACCTAACTGACACGGTTATTGGGCCTAATACGGTGATGCAGGTAAAAAGCCTTAATTTTTTTTAAGAGTACTCCATAACTTAACTAACACGGTGGTGCGTTAAAAAAACCTTTATTTTAAAACAGAAATTCACCTTAACCTAAATGACACGGTTGTTGGTCCTAACACGGTGATGCGTGATCTTTAATGTATATTATGATTGCGGGCAAAGCCGTGATGGGTAATCATATTATATTTCTGAAAGTTTGTTTTTGTTTATTTGTTTGTTATTCAATCACACTTTAACTACTTTACCAATTGAGATTAAATTTGGTATGAACACGGTTTAGGTACCTGAGATAAACACAATACTATTCCATTTTAATTGTATAATAGTGACTTTTTAATAATACTGTATTTTATTAAAATATGACAGGACCCTGTTTTAGAGTATCGAGTAGCAAAAATGTATATTTCTTGGCCGAAAACCATAAATCGTATAATATTGTAAATAGAAATATATTAAAATGAAATGACCTATTCTGATTTTGAAAATCGACTATAAATTTTATTGCTTACATTATAATTGCAAGCAAAGCAATTATATATATATATATAATTCCTTCATGATGGAAAAATGAATCATTGAAAACTGGAATATATTCGGTCAACACAACTGTTTCTGGGAGGAACACTGTTCCGTTTCACCAAAATCACATCTAGGACTTAGAGAATCAAAACTCACTATGTTACTCAGGAAAAATGTAACAAAAAACCATCATAAGTATCTAGGGTACTTTTATGAAAACAAAGGTATTTACACGTATGATAAGTTATAATTTTACGTAATTTTCAACAAAACTATATTGTTACATTGGTCATCTTGGTATGAATATGAGGTAAAATTCATTCACGTTATCACATGTACTCATTCGTGTTAAGCCAGTTTAATCTAGGGTTTCAGAGACCCTGTTCTATGTTATCGAACAATGGATTCTATTGGGAATAAAATATAATTGTTAGTAACCTTCTGAAGGCTTATAATTGCCTTGCTGATTGTGGCTTCAGAACAACCGGGTTATTTTTGTTGATTATAGGACTGGCGCACATAAAAATACAGTTGAAATAACCTGGCATGAAGTGCAACACACAATCCTACAATTTTTCCATTAGAATAGTTAGAAAAAAATTATTTCTTGGGAAATTTAGTTGAATTTCACTTTCAATTAAAATATAGCAATTATACACAAAGAATTTACTTTTTTTTTATCAGGCAGTGGCTATTTTTTAAAAGGTTGAACTTTAAGGTCAAAACTTATACGCAATAATGCTTTTAATACAAAACTGTATTAGTTTAGTTGGGTTATTAAGTTAATTTTTAGAAAAAAAAATCAGTATTGTCTTTATTATTCAACACATTTATTTAATAATCATTTTTGTGATGAAAAACATGTTAGCTACTTTCACGCAATAATAATTTATATGTTATGTGGATTGCTTTTATTTTTGATATTTTCCTCATATTTTTTTTATTCTCACTTTTATACTTTGTTTTATTACTAAAGGGCATTTGATAAAGCAATTTGGCGAAAAAATTAAAAAAAGAGCTGAAAATCCTAAAAAGTCATACTTACTAAAACAAAACATTGTTAATTATGCTAATATCATTTTCTTGGCATTTTATTTAAAAACGAGTATATTTGGTGAAAAAATGAAAAATTTGGAAAACCCTGTATCTTTTCTACATTTGCACTTATATTACTATTAGTAATTTGAAAACATAATTCTTCTTTTTTCATTGGTTAATGTCCCGTATTTGTAAGATTATTACCCCAGTTTTACTAAAATAATGATTTTTGAATATTTGTTCTTTTATTACTTACTTTATTGATAAATTAGGAGATATTCATCCATGGAAGATTAAATTTCTTACAATACTTTTATAATTGAAAATTCGTATTCCATGCTGATAACAGCATCATCCACTTTACAGTTAACTACTCAGTTACTTGATTTTATGACTGGTGCATACACAAATAAGATCAAAAAATAACTGACATGAAGTTCAACACGAGATCCCACGACTTGGAAAAAAATACCTCATACAATCCCATTAATTTTTTTTTTTGTTTGTATTTTAAGGTGAAAAGCACATTGAGGCTATTATTGCCTCCCTAAATATAAGTGTGAGTGTAAAGTGTTGTCGTAAGTGTGTGTGTTAGACTTGGGTACCACGAGGGACATCTAAATCCTCTCAATAGGATAGCATACTTCATGGGACATGTAGTTGAATTCAACTTCAATATAAATATGGCAATTATAAGCAAAAGATTCACATTTTTTAAAAAAAGCCCTTGCAGCTTTATTGTGCCTAATTGACACTACTTACAAAGGTTAATAATTTTTCAGGAATACTACTTATATACATAACAACTGAGTAAAACGCTCAACAGACGAGTCTTGATATTATGAAGTTTTTTTTAAAAAGAAAAATATATGCATCCTTTTCATTGTTAATAACATGCATTTCATTAAACATGGAACACCCGAGTTGCGTTAGGTTGAACATGTAACAGCCGAGTCAAGTTAGGTTATGGAGTTCTTTTTTTAAAATGTTATTCCTTTCAATATTAATAACACACTTTTATTTATTAATAACACAAATGAAATTTATCGTTTTCACTATTAAAAACACTTTTCTCACTTTCGCACAGTAGTGATTTTAAGGTTATGTTTGCCACTTTTATTTTTATCTTCCCATTGTTTCCGCCCTTTTATATTTTGGATTCATAATATTGGGTATAATTTTAAGCGTTTCAGTGCAAATTTTACCAAAATTGACAAAGTCCTTGAAGTGCAGTTTTACCAAAAGTTTATGTTGGTTTTATTATTAGTAATGCGCCGAGGATCCGGGTTCGATTCCCGGCGAGGGCTTGGCATTTTCATACGCTATAAATCATCCCACCGTCTGCATTAGCCCAAGTGTGCACAATAGTGGGACGTTAAAAAAAAAAAATATATCAGTAATGCTTATTTCATTAATGTTCACTCACAATCTTGTCAGCTAGGTGTTTCACTCAACAACAGTGTTAGTTAGGTTCTTCGGTAGTTTTTAAAAAAAAGTTTTTATTAATTAAAAGCATTTAATTAGTCGTTTTTGCGATGAAGAATACGTTACCTACTTTCGCGCGCGAGTCATTTTGAGGTTATGTTTAAACTTCTATTTTTTTCTAACATTCTGTTGTTTCCGCACTTTTATATTTTGGATTATTAATATTGTACATATAATAAAGTGTAATGGTGCAAAAATGACCAACAATGACATAAGTGCATTTTAATCTATTTATTATCTACCAAATGATGTAATTTGTATTCCTTCTTTTAAGCACACAATTTGCCGGTTATTAGTAAATAAATGGCCAACATACCTCTTCTGAGATTCTAATCCCCATAAACGAATTTGGCGATCATACTGCTCAGCTTCTTCTTCAGTTATATCAATCATTATGAGGAAACCTTTAAATTTAAATAACAATATTTTAATGTTTATTTTTTATGAAAATTAACAAACCTAGTATAAACAACTTCACGAGAAGCACAGATCGAAAATGTCGACTGACGAATAGTGTTACCAGATGCTACATATGTGAGATGCCCCACGAGATACATAAAATTTCCCCCAAGTTTAAGATATTTCAAAATAAATTCCCCAATCATTATTAACGTGTAATTAATAATGATCAATGTTTTATATATATATATATATATATAAATTTAATAACCTAACTAAATATATTATTTGTATATAAATGAAAATCTCAAGTTAATCTTTCCATTAAATTAAATATTCGCAATAGTACTACGACTAGTACTACACCCGTAATGTACTATTTATTTTAGATGAATTATAACTAATCATAACAAATTTAATTTAATTTATAAAAAATATTACATGTTATGCTATACAATAGCTTCCCTACACACACACACACACACCACACCGACGCGGCCACGAAGGCTGTGTCGGTAGAGCCCGCGGTGACGATTCGCTTGGCGATCGGGTTTCCATATACCGAAGCTTTGGCGGTAAAACAGTTTGAATATAAATATAAAAAATGTTCTGTAAAATTTATAAATACAATACTTATGAATATTTATTACGAAAATACTTATTAAGAACAAGAACTCCATTTCTCAAACGCCAGTCTCATTTGTTAAGCAATAGTCTGTTTACTATTTATCAAAAATAGTTTAATGAATAGTCGTAATTCAATAATAAAAACTGAAAATCAACATGTTTTCAAAAGCTCAAAACCCATTACTAACAAAAATAAAATAAAATAAAAATAAAGAGAAAAATTGCATAAGAGTGCAATTTCACAAGTACTTAAAGATATTATAGGCTTAATCCTTTTTTATCGGTCATAATTTATTTTAGAAGATTCTTAAGCTATAAGTTTAGTGTTATTGATTAATATATGTTATAACTATCATAATATATGCTATTATATCAATTTCAATATAAAACAATTAAACATAATTTATTAGCTCTTCTATTCTATTTTATAATATTCTTCATCTGTTTAATATTTTTATATTTCGAATGAGATTGATCATATAAAATGTTGTGCTCTTTTACATATTTAATAAATGTTTCCATCATATTTGAAAAAGTTGTACTACAATTAGCACACAAATCAAACAATACACGTTCTGATCACCACAGCACTGTGATTAATGCATTGAGGGATAAGTCTCAATACACAGATCTGACTAATGAGTTACATCTGATTACAGCCACAACATAATCATGATTTATAATTTATTACAATTTATTTAAATAATAATAATTTATAATTTATGTAATTTATAATTTATTTAATTAATAATCTAGATTTATTAATTTGTGGAAGAAGTTAATAAGAAATGGGTTAATCTCATTTTATTCTGTAGAAGATAAAAGAAAAAAGTAAAGCTTACTTTACTAGTCACTGTTAAGTAGCCACTAACCATCAAATGTTTAATATATCTGTATTTAATTACTTTAATATGTGTGACTACTTGCATGCCATAAGTAACTTTCTGACAGTTAAATCCAGTAGACATTTGGTTTAGTTCTTATAGGACAACTGGACATGAAATCTGGTAATTTAGTTAATTTGTATTCAACTAGACCGATTGCAGGGCTTATACAATATTTGAGAACTTCCCAAGTATTGTATATATGTATCTTGGATCCAGTAGGTTCTAATTTGGAACTGGTAGATGAGATAAAGTTATTCAATTAATTTACACAATGTATTTTAAAATTAAGTTACTTTATTTGGAACTGAAATAATCACTTATTCAAAATCAAATAAATTTTACTGACAATATTTTATAAATAAATGCAAAATATTCAAAAACAATTCTGATTAATTTTTGCATTAGAATTAAAATTTATTAATTACAAATTTTAATTAATTAAGTTCCTAGAATTTCAAATAATATTTTTTTAAATTGACAATATCTTCTAAGATGCTATAAAAACATTCCATAACTAAAGAACTACTAATAACTATCTCAACAAAATTATTATCTCCCATTTATAAACTTCTTTGTGGAGTGGCAATTTCATGGAATAATTTAGATTTAAATTTATTTTAATTACAACAATATCTTAATACATAAATTAAAATTTATATAAGTTATTTTATAGTTAAATTTCTTTATAATAATGTGTAATAATAATAATAATGATAATGTTCTTTATAACAATGTTTATTTGTAATTATATTTCATTTTATATTTTTCCTGAATTAATTTTATTTTCTTCTTAAGTCTGTATGTATATGATATATATATATATATATATATATATATATATATATATATATATACACATTTTTTTATGTATTTAGATTATTAAAACTTACATTAATTTATTACTTAATTTTATATTTTCATTACAACATTTTATTTACTGGTATTCTTCGGATATAAATTCAATATTAAGTGTCATCAAAATTTTTCTTATATATTTTGTGACATTTTAAGTGTAATCAAAATTTTTCTTATATATTTTGTGATATTTTTGATTATCAAACTGAAATTTGAAATCAGGAATCCCCTAATTTTTGCACAAGAGAAAATTAATCAGACTTAATTAATTACACTTTAAGAAATTATAGTAGTCAGCTGTACATTATTAATCTGAAGGCTTGCTTCCTTGGCTGGTGGACTTCTCAACAATTGGTGTTCTCCAGGATCCTGTAAAGGTCTCAGTCTTCCTATAGGATGTTGACATGGTCTATGGATACCTCTTGTTAAGGATGTAGTGAAGGCTCTCACTCTCCATAAAGCTACAACCAACTTGAATTCCTAGTGGTTTGATCTCCATGTAAGATTTTTCAGAAAATATAATCAACAGTTTTATAGAAATTTTAAAATTCAAAAGTCCCTCTTTCTTGATTCTTTTGACTTGCTTTCTTTTTCAGCACAAATTTACTTTTATTTTATAATTTTATATATATATATATATATATATATATATATATATATATATATATATATATATATACTACTTCCCAATGTGGATGATTATGCTCAGTCTGTTATTAGACCTAAGCAATCCTTTAAAGTGAAAACTTAAAATTTTCCAACCTACTAAAAATATGTCCCAGTCTCTGCAAAAGCTGGAATCCAGCTATTTTATTTGGTGACTAGATATTTCATCTAGTCATGGTGACTGGATATTTCATTTGGAAAATCTAGATTGGCAGCTTACACTCGCCTCTCCCGGGTATGCCAACCTTGTGATCAAATATGTTCCTTTCTGAGAATTTTTGTGTTATAGTGGAATTTTCATGCTTAGGAGTTGATCTTCTGCTCGTATCTCTTTCTAACACCTCTGCTCTGGTGTTATCTGTTTGAGAACTATCCTAGTTCCTTCTCAGTCTGTAAAAATGATTTATTTTTTAAATTAATTATTAAATCTGTGTTATAGCTAATGTGGGCTAGGTGAAGCCCGAGTAGAAGCAATACTTTAAAGCCAAAGAGCTCAAGGTCAGGCTTCATTTTGATACCATAGTACCATAGTATGTATTATGGTATAGTATTATACCATAATACCATAGTATGCTACACTATGGTATTTTGACATACTGACTAGTCATTGCAAGACAATAATATATAATAATATGGTCAGTACAAAAAATTCTTTATGTTGAAAATATCCCCAATTAAGTCATTTATCTAAAATATTTGTTGAATCAACTTTGAATTTGTTAGACATAATACAAGATAAACTTGGTAAGGTAAAGACCATATCCCATAAATACACAAAGCTTAACAGTGTTAAGATGAAGTTGCTGTTTCATCACACATTTTGGTCTGTATTCATAACAAACATAACGCTCACATTGAGGTTAGAAACTAGAAACAGTAGACTAACAATAACTATTCTGAATTTGAATTCATAAAATATTTATATATCTGGATGTTTCCCAGGCCTTCGACAAAGTTTGACATGAAGGACTGAACAACAAACTCAAATTACTCCTTCCTGTTCAATATTCAAAGATACTGGAATCCTATATTTCAGAAAGATACTTCAGGATTAAGCAAGAAGATGCCTGTTCTAAGTTGAAGGAAATTAAAGTAGGAGTGCTAATGGCAGTGTATAGGGGCCAACCCTCTATCTTTTATATACCAGTGATTTACCAACATTTGAACAAAACATTGTTGCTACCTTTGCTGACGATACAGAAATTTTAATCTGTTAATGATAATAACTTTGAATCCACCAGAAAACTTCAAACAGCTGTAAACCACATACGAAGGTGGACTAAAAAAGGGTGAATAAAGCTTAATGAAGGTAAATCTGTGCATATTGATTTCACTAATAAGCATATTGAGCACAAACCCATTTTTATTAATCACCAAGTGGTTCCATATGAGAACACAGCTAAATATCTTGGTATGACGTTGGACGCCAAACTTAGGTGGAAACCCCATGTAAAGAAAAAGCAAGAGGAGTTAAAATTAAAATACAGAAAGTTGCATTGTTGTTGGGTCATTGCTCCTCCCTATCAGTGTATAACAAAGTATTGATCTATAAGCAGGTCCTTAAGCCATTGTGATCTTATGGTATTCAACTGTGGGGTTGTACCAGACAGAGTAATAGAAACATCATTTAGTGATTACAAAATAAAGTGCTTCGTGTTATAGTTAATGCCCCTTGGACCATCAGAAATGAGAATATACATAAAGATTTTGAGGTTCCATCTATTGATAGTGAAGCCAGAAAACTAGCTCTTTACCACAAAAGAAGATTACAACAGCACATCAATGTCGAGGTCTTCCAGCTACTCAACAATGATGGCACAGTGAGAAGGTTGAAGAGAGTGGAACCATTTGAACTGTGTAGCTTTTAGGTCATATTATTTAAAGTGACTATTGATTATAGGCTAAGTGATTGTCAGTGGATTAAGCTTAGTAGAATATTGTATTGTATTAGTTTAGGTTAGAAACAAATAGCTCATTGGTGTATTACTAGATTGCTATTAAAAAAGAAAAAAATATATTTGAAAGTGTTAGTGTGTTTCTTTGTGCTAGGATTGTATTATATGTAGGGTTTTAAATTACTGCAATGATGTGAATTATTTAACTTTGAGTGATGTCTACTTTATATCTTTATATATTTAATGATTCATACATAAATAAACTGTGAAGTCCATTTTCAGCTAGGCTTCCAGAAGGAAATACATTTCTACAGTATTCTTATACCTGAGTATATAGCTTTACAACAAAATGCTGGAATCTTGAGAGAAGATATGTTGAATATATTTCCTCTATATTATGGAGCAAATTTTAATTTGGAAAACAACGATGATGTGATCCTGATAGGAGATGTACGAGAAGAAGGTTTTCAAATATCTTCTTTAAGGTTTGTATTACATGACTAAAGCTAAAAATAATTAACACTGTACAAAACCCAAGTTCAAGTTTTTTGCTAGCTTCACACTTTCATCTAAGCCACTCATCAAACATTGATGCTGATGCAAGTGCTATTCATTATCACCGACAATTGTGAGTCTTGTCATGGTTCTAAAGGATGCCCTTGTATATAATAACAGAGTGCATAATAACACTTAATGAAGTGTTATTATACACAGAGCATCAGCTTTATGTATTATTATAATTATTTGCAAAAATATCAAAAGAAACCATTATAATGTTCTAGAAATTTAAAAACAGTTTTGTTAGTCACTCCACAAAATAAAGTAATTGCTTTGTGTAAAATGATTTTTAATAGTTTGCTGTAGTTTTAACAATATCTTAAAAAGTGATCTAGAGGTCAACATTGGTGCTCATTTCAAGGTCATGAATTTGGGTCTTGCTATGATAGCCGCTCCAAACAGTTCCTTTTGGGACCAGATTTAATACACTTAAGTAAAACTGAACTAATGTTTTAATGTACTAAACCCACTTTTTAAATATTTTGTCAATACAAATAAAAGTAATTAATTAAATAAAACAATTGTTTAAAATTTATTAAGCCTACCACTAAATTTAATTTTTTTAATAAGAAAATTTTACGTTCAGTGAATGTCAAAACATTTAATTATAATCTTTGTTGAGTAATCGAAATAAATTTTACTTTAAAATTTAACTTGAATGAAGTGTGCAGGACCACAATGCCCCAAGAATAGACTAAATAATAATATTATTATTGCCTAAATCTGTGGTTTTTAAAAACTGTGTGTATAAACATGAGAAAGACTCATGGATTTTTTCATTAACAGAACTATATATAATTAAATAACAGTTAGATAAGAGATGTATGTTAGAATAAGGGTAACCCATTAATATTGTTGATTATTAATATATATTTATTAGTATAGTAAGAATAATAGTTGAAGGAATTGTTTAATTTTTTTTTTGATTTCCAACATAATTTAGCCACCGATTGATCAAGTTTAAAAAATAATAATTCATTGAACTATGTTATATACTTAATTGTAGAATAAGAATTATTATTATTTTATTGACAAATAGTGTGTTATATTTTCATAAATGTGTTACTAAATTTATATAAGAATTAGTTTTAACCTTAAGTTGAATTTGCATATGCAAGTTATTTTAATAACTTAATTGCTCTTTATCTCTTTATGTTATGTTTAAAGTTGTATATTACTTTAATGTATATATATATATATATATATATATATATATATATATATATATATAAGCCGCCTCAGTGGCCTAGTTGATAGTGTACTGGGCTTTCATCCTGAGGACCCGGGTTTGATTCCCCGCTAAGGCTTGGCATTTTCATACGCTATAAAAATCATCCCATCATCTGCATTAGCCCAAGTATGCACAATAGTCAAATGTTAAACACAATATATATATATATATATATATATATATATATATATACATATACATATATATACACTGACATTTTAATTGAAAATAATTAAATCCATTTTGTTTTGTAAATCAGTTTTTGTTTTTTTATAAATCTATATTTTTACTTTTCATATTATGAAATGGTACCGTTTTTTAAGCTGAACACAATGCAATGAACCATTTTGACACTGTTGGATTTTTAAAACTGTAATGTCATGACATTACACAAAATTAAAATCTGTACTGGTTTCATGGCTGTGCAACAGTCTATAGAATAATACTAAATCAAATGTCTAATGTACAGTATGCAAGTCTAAAAAGTAGGTTTCCAATTTTGACAAGTTTATTTAGTTCTTATTTTAATTTACAACATAAACTAGACGACTACAATAACTGTTGTAATCTGTCCTATAGTTTATTTGATTTGTGTTTGGAATTATTATTTACACAAGTTACCTGTTAAAATTTAATATTTTATGTACCATAGTAAGTTAAAGTAAATTCAAAACATTAATATTATTATTTTGTAATATTTACAGTTACCTCCAAAAATGTTGAGAATGAAGAAAAATGATAAGAAACAATTAAGTTCCTTCATTTAATTAAATTAACTTTCATTAAACAATTTAGTAATGTTCAACTATGTATTAAAATCATTTAAATTTTTTCAGGAATGGCCTGGATCACATGCATGCAAGCATAGTTCTCAAAGAACTAGGTAAATTTCATGCCATTGGTGTCGCTCTTAAAATAAATCAACCAGAAATATTCTATACAAAACTAAAAACTGCTGCTCAACCTTGCTTACAAAATGCAGACAATACAGAAAAGAATGCCATCAATTTACAATTTCGTAATCATCTTAAAAGTATAATTTTAACCATTCCGGAGTGCATTAAGTATGCTGATAATGTTAATGCAATTATAGAAAAAATTGATAATAAACCATTACCTGATACAAAAGAACCATTTGCAACACTTTTACATAATGATCTTTGGATGCATAATATTTTATTTCAATACCACATCGATGAACCAATTGCAGTTAAATTTGTAGATTTTCAAACTACAATTTACAATTCTCCAGTTAGAGACATCATATATTTTATCTTTACATCTACTGCAGTGGATGTCCAAGAACAGTTTGATCATTTGATTGAATTGTACTTTAAGAGTTTTTTAGGTTATTTAGAAAAATTAGTGAATGATATTTCAGCATTTACATTTGACAAATTTCAGGATGAAATAAAATTTTACAGCACAACAAAGATTAAGCATACAATTTTATTGTTTAGATCTATTTGTGGGGGTGATTATAAGTCAGAAGATTTTAACATGCCTTTGTTCAAATTGAAATTAAGAAATCTTATCTGCAGATTTGCTGAAATGAGTTGGATTTAAGTGAATTAAGGTAATTAGGACCGAGAAGAACTTGGATTTGGAAAAACTATGATAACATAGAGTAACAAAATTTAGACAATTTATTTAAAAATAGATTCAAAACTAAAAATTGAAAGTATTGTTACAGTAAACGATGATCCTATTCTTTGCACAATAAAATATTTTATACTTCTTTCTAATGTGTAATAGTTTAATATTATTTGTGTATTAACTATATACAAGTTAATATACATAAATATATCATTATCAAATAAATGTTCGCTAAAATACTTATTACGTACAATTTAGGTTTTAATTGTAACAATTAATTCTCTGTTCTAATAAACGATTAAAACAATTTTAATAATAATGTTCTAGCAGAAAACAAAACAAACAATTACTGTAAACACAATGTACGTTACTTAAAGTGCAACAAGTATTATTATTATTAATATGTATTATATTTCTGCAGGGGTACTTTACTTTTTGAAAAAAAGTCAATGGTTTTTTTTTTTGTTTCCACGAAGAAAGTCTGTTCTTAAGCAGCATAGTCTCATCATTTTTATAAAAGCATGATATTAGCTGATGTCACCATATTCTGTTGCTTCACATAGTGCTAGCTCGTGCTGCTATCACATCACTGTGATCACTTTGGCAAAGTCTACTTCATATGCTTCCTCTTTATCGCTGCTATCTCTATTTTCTTTGTTTACCACTTCCACAGTAGTAATGTTGTTCACTTAATACTGTTCATTTTTCCCTCTGATGGTGTGTCAGTGTCACTTTAATTTTTCTATTTTCATTAAAACTCTAAAAAAGTTTTCTCTGAGATTTTTTTAGTGTTTCTTCTTTTAAAGTATTCCAAGCTTTTGCTACCCAGTAGACAACATCCTTCACATTATTTTTTTTTTAAGACATCTGTTATTAATTGGGAATAATTTTCTGTAGAGTGCAAAATAGTTTGCAACAACTTACATCGATACATTTTTTTCAAATACATTCCTTGTACAAGGCTGGTCGTATTTGAAGGTAAAAAAATGGCATGAATGTCTCCACAATGAAGTTCTTCAGTGTTTGAGTGACATTCTGTATTGTCCAGGGATATGATTACATTGCATGGTAACTTTTTTCGTATTCAATATTTTTTTTTCTGGCACAAGTCTGTCAAAAACCATTCCTTCAAAATTGAGCTGTCCATCCATGCACTGTTTTATGTTTATACAAAACTGGTAAAGATAACATCTGTATATTTTTAATGCTTTTGGCTTGATAGACTTACCAATTAACAAAAGCGTCAATTTACGATCTTCTCGGGAATTGTTATAAGTTAGGAGTGTTATTTTGTCTTTAAATTTCTTATAACCTGGATCAAAATCTTCATTCCTAGCTGCCAGAATTTCAGACAAAAGCATCCTATAATTGAGACCAGTCTCATTACAATTATAAAATTGATCCAGTGACAGATTTCCATTTTTATTATTTTTTCCTGGATCATTTTGACACCTTCACTGTTAGTACATAACTTTTCTCCGCAGATTTCAAGCTGGTACACTTCATATTTTATTTTCCATTTGTCCAGCCACACAAAATTAGCTGAAAAACTTTCTTGTCCTTTTTATAATTCCTTCCAGAAAAATAAGGTCTTTTCCTGAATCATCATACTACTAAGTAGAATTCCTTCAGCTAGCTATTGAGTGAATCACAAATAAAGAGCAGTGCTGGTTTTTTTGTAATCTGATGTTTTCATGGTTTTACAATTCATGAATTTTGAAGTTTTTAAGAGGCTTTGGTAGAATACCACTTCTCTAGTTTGATTCTGTTTTGACTCCAATCACCTACTGTTCCTACCTTTTTTATTGTCTCACTATTGTCCAATCTTTTCCACACTAATTCTTTTGCTACTACAGAAACAAACCTACAACATTGAAGTATGCGGTTCAGAGGTGTATCAGACTGACCTGTTCCACAGCTATATCAACTACCAATTCTGTGAGGAAAATTTGTTAACATAGACACAATCAATGCAAGCTTCAAATAGTACTTTTTTCTTCATTAGTGTTGCCTTAAAATGCACAAGCACAAAAATAGAATAAAATATATACTCATTCTAATTTCAACAGGCTGAAAAATTTAGTCAAAACTGAAGTTTCAAGTAAATAACTTTATTTTTGTCATATTTAACATTTTTCATACAGAAAATTCAACATAAATTAAAAGAATTTCATTACAATAACAATAATTAATTAAAGCCCACAACTGTCTCACAGACATAAAGGAAACAAATTTTCCCAAAGCTAAGAATAGTAATTTTAAAACATATTTTTGTTTAACATGAAAATCAAACAAAGCACAAAAATTGATTTAATAATAATCTGAACAACTTTGTTTTCCAGCAAAATCTGTTCCAAAATGATAAGCACACATTCTTAAAGAAAGATATTCGTTCCAAAAGATAAGATAAACAAAATCTTAAAAATTTTTGTGAAAATACTATTTCACTCTTGTAACCAGAATTAAAATCGATTTAGATTTTAAAAATTTATACAAATTTATTCAGATTTTGTAATGCTAATTACAATGGTGAAATACATTTTTTTTTAATTTAAAATTTTGAAGATCAACACATTAACAAAAGAATGAAGGCTTATAAAATAACTTGTACAAGCCACTATCCAAATGAACTTTAGTGCCAAGTTTGGATTAAACTGGACCAAAACTTTGAAAACATGAATTATATTAAACAATGAAGTTATACATATTTCATGTATATATATATATATATTTGTAAGTGTGTGTGTGTGTGTGTGTGTGTATGTTTTAAAAGTTATATTATACAGGGTTATTTGTGAATAATTAGCAACTTAAAAGATGTGTTTTGGAACCTAGAATAGGTAAACAAAAAATATTCATGTGAACATATGCACTAATCTCTAATGTGCTTGTTTTATGCCATGGTGAATGTTAGTTAAAAGTTTGTAAACTAGTTAGTGTTAAAAAGTCTCAATTTTTAAAAAAAATACCAAACCAATTTTTTTAAATCATTTCAAAATGGCAGCTATTTAAAAAAACAACATTAAATACATTGAAAACCATAAATATTACAAAACATTTACAACAAACAAAACAGTTCCCTGTTTTAACAAGAACGAATGTTTGTGTGACCAGCAGTGAAATGATGCATCCAGTTTTATCACAATTACAAAACTTAATAAGTAGCCAACATTTCTGTGTGTTAATGTGTATGTGTGTGGTGTGTGTTCATCCAGACAACAGGATGAACAACTTTACAATGACACCGTGAGGTCGAAAACATGATTGCCAACAGAAATTCATAAAATAAGGTAAATACATATATACCATGATTATTTGTCCCATTCAATTATCCTGCAACGATTGGTTTTGTATTACAAATTAGTCCTGCAACCCCACCCCCCATTATCCATGAAACAGATCCTCCCATTAGTCCTGGCCCAGCATTTTTCATGAAATAGGTAATTTATAGATCTTATAAACACAGTTTTTATAGTTAGTAATTTTCACACAATACTACTTTTATACAAAACTATGTTACTTAAGTCCTTAAGGCAATATACAACTTTTTTACTATTAATTACACACATTTAATTAATCCGTCAATACTACATTGATACAAAACATGTTAGGTATTTTAAAAAAAAAGTTTCTATAAATAATTATACACCATAACTAATCATTTTCACCATGAAAACATGTTAGCTACTTGTAGAAGGTACCATAGGACCAAATGGGCAAAGGACGAATATTATGATGGTACAAATACAGTCTGGAATGAGAAATGTCTGGGACCAATTGTCGTACAATCACAAACATATATGTAAAAAAATAGTTCAACATTTTTTTTCATAAGTTAAAGTGTAACCGAGAAGAAAACACAAGTCTGAAATTAAATTATTATTCCATGTTAATCTTGAATGACGAATACAGCTACCATGAAATTACATTTCCAATATTGTTTGGCATAAAAATAAAGATATGGTCATTTTTCTCAGTATAAAAAAAATAAAACATTCGGTTTTTTAAGTTTTTGTAAAATTAAAGTTTTTTGAAGATATATGCTGTCAAAAATTAATATATAAATAAAAATTTGTAATGCATAAAAAACAGTTTTTTTTTCTAATTATGACTTTATAAAACTTAGCATGCAATATTTTAACTTTTTATTCTTTTCTGTTCAAAAAATATGAATTTGTTAAAAACACAAATCAGTGGCTAGATATAGATAAAAAATTATACATTTACAAAAAAAAAGCAGTCATACTAATTTTTATGTCTTTTTTATTCCTATTTCCTCCTTATCACATGCGAAAATTATTTATTTATATTTTGGGAACTACACTGTTTACATAATATTCTTATGCACTCTATAAAAATATGTTCTAGGTCAGTATATATATTCCACAACTTGGGTTTTTTTGTTGGTCTATTCTGATGAAATATCATAATAATACAGGTTCTTAAAATATCCATAATTAAAAAAAAAGATAAATATTAATGTAGTTCAAAATTATCATTAAAAATGTTACTCATCTGTAGGAAGGTCTTTTTCCTTCTTAATTCTAATCATTATGTTATAAAAATACTGACACCTGATACTGGTATTTTTTGCAATCTATTCTATTATAACATTTAAACAGTTTAAAATAAGAATGGAATTAATTGGATTGGAAATATTAACTTTCCAAATTTACATTCAATTAATTTTTAATTTAATTTTAAGTTTTAATTTAAGTTAAATTTAAATAACATATGTATGAACATATAAATAAATAATATGTTAGATAACGATTATATATATATGCATGTAAACATATTTTATAAAAAGTTCTAGTATAAAAATCTGCAATGACCAAAGAATATAGAAAACTAGGGGACAACCCTACCTACTTGAAACACTTGCATTTAAAAATTTATACAAGATTATAAACATAAAATACATTTTTTTTTGTTAGAAATATATAATTTTTTTTTTTTATGAAACAGCTACAATGAACACATTTAACTGTCATTCATATTTTAAGTGTGTATTATATATTTTTTTCTTCTTCAAAAGTTTGGATTACAGTATTTTGAAATAGTCTTCAGATATTTTTTAAAACTTTTTTGGAAGCTTAATGTCTTTATTTCATTCAGTTAAGACTAATTAGGACGGAGACAGACTTAGTTTACTAGAGTCAGATAGTAAGGAACACCAATCTCATTAAATGAGGTCAAACCTATAATAATAGAGTCTAAATCTAGATGACAAACTGTTGTCTGAAACCATAAGGCTATTATTTTATTTTACGAAGTGATTAATATTATGAATTAGTATATTTAATCTAATATATATTGGTCTATAAATCTAATTATAAATCTCCAATTCTTAAAAATGGAATAAAAAATAAAATTGTATACCATTTTACTGTGTTTTAATAACCTACTCAATAAAAATAATTAATACTTAGTTGTAGGCTATAAGATTTGTAACTCAAATCAAGAGACTCTGTATAACAAGATCATTATTAATTGGAACTCTTCCTAAAAAAAATACTGAACTTCCACAAATAAATTAAAGCAATCTTAAAAATAATTCTTCATGTTTAGGCTTATTCACTAATAAAATATTTAATTTAAAGTTGGTAAAACCTTTTTTGAAAGACAAGCAAGTACATACTAAAATACTAATACTTAAGATAACTCTGTAATTGTGAGCATGCTATTGTCAAATAAGGCTGTGTTATTACAAAATACTATGTGTAAATAAATGCTGTATTGCTATTGGTCTTATTGCACTTTTTTAAAATCAGTCAGAGAAAAGAGTTCATTCAATAATCTGACAAAAGTGCATTCCAAACTTAATTCTTAAGTAATTTTTTAAAAATTCTGCCACTTTATTGAGTGTTTTATAAACATTTAATACTGTTTTAAGCAGTTTTATCACTCCTTTTATGATCTTCTGGAAGTGTATGCTTATTATTTCATAGGTAACATAATTGTCAGTGTAACATAATAAAAAATAATTATTTCAAAGGTAAGAGGCTACATTAAAAAAATAATGTATGATTGATAAGTGGCTTCTGACAATTCATGAATTAACCTCTAAGTTACAGAGATATAATTTTTTAATGCTTTTTTTTGTAAAAACTGAAATCACAAAAACTTATATTTCATGAAAATCAAAGTTTTCACAGCAATATAAAAATATAACTTGTCAATGTCATTAGAAATTACTACACAAATCAGTTCTACATTTGAAATTGTAGATTTTCATAGCCTCTCCATTGATTGAAATACTTTTATTTCAAATCTCCAACTAGATTTATCTGAATTACATAAAACAGATCAAATTAAAATTTTAAATGACAGAAATTGATAAATGTCTTTTAGAGCATTTAATGGCTTACAAAATGTACTGATATCATTTCTTCTGCAATAAAAGAAAACTTCTATTATAAATTAAAGTAAATAACAATGTATTTACTTGCCGCACCAATAAAATATACATTTGTTCTATTATAAAACTAATCTTAATATGGAGATTGTTTAGAAATTCTTATTTTTTTGCTGCATGGAAGCTCGTTGATTTTAATTACCATCTGGATATACTTTTCCTGGATCCCTGTTAAAACACATAACAAAATCTTACAACATTTTGGATGCATTAAAAAAGGTGATGAATCAGGTTTTTTATGTAAGGTACTTATTATGCCAATATGAGAGTGACCAGACTACAAGGATTAATAAAGTATCATGTTGAATAAAATCTACCTTGAACTATAAGGAAAAAGAAATAGTTGTAGGACATAGTCACTATTGGAAGGACAGTGATAGGAGCCATTATGTTGTTCGTATGAGTTAGTAACACAACACCACTTTCTATTTCTGATTTCATTGGGGAAAATGCTATAGTCACTGGAACGATGTAGTTTTTATTTGGTGTGTGTGTGTGTGTGTGTGTACGTTCACACGCACCCCACCCACCCAAATAAAAACCACTTTTTTACTAAGGGAATCTGAAAATATAAAAAATCCATCAAAATCTTATGATCAACTTTTTTACAATCGTCAAACTTCCTTTTTATTTTTGGCACTTCATAGAGTAAGTAAAATGGTGATAAGAATTTATAAATTACTTGTAAACCATAAATTTATATTATTTAAATTTGCTCCATTGACTTGACTTCTGAGTCACATAAATGACCAAATTTTAGCAAAATCTGATAAACCCACTATGAAAAATAAAACACATTTCCAGTTTTTTATAAGCAGATCTGAGAATCTGTGGAAATAATGACACATTTCATTTGGGAATTAAAAACTAAAATTAAAAAAAAATACTGTGTTAGAACCAATATTGAAAAAAATACTGTTTTTGTTAATTTGTAAAAAGTTTAGATCATAAAAAGACTTAAAAACAAAACTTGTTGAAAAATTAAAAAATGGAATGAAAGGGCAAAGAAAAAAGTAATAGCAGTATTAAAAGACATTACAACTCTAGATTTAGATAATTGTTTTTTTAATGTTTTTGATCCTTTTTTTATTGATGTAGTCACACTTTTGCCTTCCTATTATTGGGACATTTCATTATTATTTGAAAAGTATATTCAAAAGTTTTAATAAACTATAGTATATTCATTATTACAATACAGTCTCATTAGTCCAAACATTCACCACCTCCAGTAGTCCTACACACCAATTTTCAAATGGGAATTACAGCATGAATCACTGTCAGGCCTACTGAGCAGTTTCAATGCTAAAAGAATTCAAGATAAAGCAATAAATGATGCTCTTATATATATATATATATATATATATATATATATATATATATATATATATATATATATATATTGTTGTGTTTTGAATGTCTCGAAGTAGTTAATGTGCTTTATTTTATTCTCATATGTAATATGAGGAGATAAAGGATCATGTAGGAGGAGATAATAGGAGATATGTAAATCACATTACTGCTAAATGTAGTTTAACTTATACAATGGTACCCCTACTAGCAGCCTTAATTCGTTCCAGAACTAAGACTGTTATCTGTGCTGTGCAAGTCTGTGTTTACAATAGAGATTTATGAAAAACATTTTAATTTGTTCCATAGAAAAAATAATTGCGTACTCACTATTAATATGTCAAAGATGAAGAATGAAGAAAATTCACAGAACAGAAGTCACACTTTATTTTAGCTAAATTTGTACAAATGGAATTATGTCACATATATACACACAGGACAAATCAATACTGTATATTTTTTAAGTTCATACTGTAGCTTTTATTAGTTCATTCAATAGTCAAAGTTTGTCTTACTTCCACTAGCACAAGCACTTCTTTTTGGACCAATTTAATTAATATTTACAAAAAAAAAATTGAAAATAAGATTTAAACAATTTAAAACTCACGCATAAAGACAATTAACATTTTGTTAAGTACGTAACACGATAATATTACAACTGTTTAGATTTTTTAACAGCTAACAGATTACACACACAGTAAGAGAGTTGATGGTACACCAAATAAAATTAGGTAAAAAGACAGAAAGGGAATATAAGTGGATATTCTGAGAACAGATAACTAAGAAATATCCTGTGTGAGTTATTGCCCTACATAACCCAAACACCCATCAATCAAAGGCTTGTTTGTGTTAACTCACACAATGTTTATTTCTACAGCACAATGTGATCTCTATATTTACACATATGCTTAGAAGTATAGTAATTGTCCAAAATGAAAACACTTTTCAATTTTCAGCCCTTTATCTGAAACCTAATTTGTTATGTGTGTCATTTTTCATTCTGTATATTAGACCTAGACAGTTTATCCAGGCTGACTATAAGCCATTTATCTAGGTTGACTATAAGCCCAGGTATCATTGTATATGTTTTATGTTTATATTTTTCCCATTTTAAAGACAAAAACTAAGGTATATAATAAATTCAGTGAACTCACAGCGCAATGGCCTTACACACTTAAGTCCTAAAGTTAGAAAGAAAAGGGAGTGAGTGGTTGTATATTTACATAGAAGTCAGATGTCAATGAGGAGTGAACATTGTGTCTAGGTTACAGATACAGATAAAATTTCCTTGATCATGTTTATGGAGTGATAGTCTTATCCCTTTAGGCTCAAATAATGTGGTTTTACATTAATTTTTCATTCATCTATTATTTTGCATACTGTAGTTCAGTACTACAATTAGAAAAAAAATGTTTATTACTACCACTTGCTGTTGAATGCTTAGTGAATGTGAAATCACAAAACTAGTTCTTAAACTAGTAGTGGGTTACAGTATACAGTACAGTAATGTAATAAAATGTTTTATATTAACCCTCAAAATATTGACAAATTTTTGTTTATGCTTAAGCACCATTTTTAATTACTTCAAATTTAATTTTGCAATTTAATGGAATAATTGCTAAAATATCAGTAAGGAGCCAATAAAATGAATCCATATTGTTTCTTAATTACCTAATTTGATTGAATTAAATAAACAAATTGTAATTAATGTGTTTTATTACAAACTAATGAAAATAAGCTATAATAATTCCTATAACCTATAACACTATTACACAATAAGGTTGTAGAGAGCTACTTGTAACCTTTAAAGCAGGAAAATAAAATTGATTAATCTTACCGACATATAAATATTTGATTACTTGTAGAGTTCACTACAATTCCATTAAACAGTTAAATCAGATTATAAATAATTATAAAATGGCATTTAAAAATAAACAAAATTTTACATTTTTCAATGTTTTGGAGGCACTAATTTTCTAAACGGTCAGGTTCATGAAAATTATGTCAAGAACAAAAATTTTTAAAATGATGTGTAGAATCGAAGAAACACCATAAAATATAGCATTCTATTATAAATATTAGCAAATGGCAGTCATATTCTGAAAGTACAATTTCCCATATTTTACAGTCCCTAAAAAATTAAGTGAAATTTCCCATCAAATCTTAGTGATATTAATGTTACTCATAGTTGCAGAGATCATAATGGGGGCTCAAAAAGTACACCCTGTTTAATAAATAGATTAAATTTATAGAAATACAGAAATTTACTGTGACAGATATAATGATTTCATGATACTGTTTAATCCTACGTGCATATACACACTTTTCTGAGATCCGAGGAGCAGTTTCTGGCCTCAACATCTGTTCTGCCCATAACATAGGATTGTAAGCACCAGTTTCTCCTCCCAGCTCTGCAGGCAAAACATCGACACTGACAGCTTCATGTAGAGTGCTCAAATTGTTTCCGTGTACAAAAATCTGAACAATGCATTGAAATTAATTTGATACAATAAAAAAACTATGATGTTAAAAATTTTTAGTACCAATATTTTTTGCACCAATATTAGACAAATTATTTCTTTATAACTAATAAATTAAGATAAGAATGTATTGAGATCACATCACAAGGAACTATAGGCATATTTAAGGCATTACACAATGCACAAGATTTACTTTGCATAATTCAATTTGTTAATTTTATATCATTATCTGCAAGATGTTTAGCTCTGTGCCAGGAATTTCTCAAATTTTATTTCCAAAATTCCATCAAACTTTTGATAAATGTATGTAATGAAAGTAACAATTGTTCATAAATGCAGTCACAGCTGTTCTTATTTTTATCTTTGTGTTGTTTTTTTACTCACTCAGGACTTTTCAATGTAACATACAAGAGGAATAATAAAAACATACTCAATTATAACAACACATTAAAAAATGTTTTTTCCAAAACCTGCTTCATATAAACTGGAATTTTGGATGAATGAATTTCAGATAAAGGTCTTAATGTACTTAGGGCAAATATTCACTTCACAACATTAAACTTACTTTAAAAAAATGAACTTACTTTATCCCTAGTCCTATCCTTTAAAAAAGGTTTGATAACAGCTAAAGCTGCTTCCACATACCAAGGCTGGTTCACAAAATGGATACCTTTAAACCTTGCAGGAAAACAATCCTGCAGACCACCAATCATTGACTTAAGTACACGAGGACTCAGATTGGTAGACTGACGAAGAGAAAAATCCGTCCAGTCAACAATAAATAAAAACCCATTGATTTGGTTTTGTACATTCTCTAAGAGTCTGTCCAGTGATAGGAGCAAAGATCTGTAAATAACTTCCAACGAGTAGTTACAATGGTCCCAATGGTTGCAGAAAAACACTAGAACACATCGACCTCTTCTGCAAATAAACAAGAGTCTATGAAATAATACCGCTTCCTCATTCACATTACATTATTTAATAAAAATTTTAAGATCCAACTGAGATTTAAAATTGTCTTCTTCTGTGCACTTACATTAAAAATTTCAAATCTCTGTATACCATAAATTTGGATGTAAAACACAAACACACACATACACACCCTTTTATCAATATAGAATGTAAAAATAGTTATAACATAAACTAAATAAAAACAATTAATACTTTAAATTTTTATAATGTGTTAAGATTTAACAATGCTTTGTAATTTATAGTGGAAATTATATTTAAAATATAATGGCATAAAATAGATTAAGTTTTATCTACTATAGTGTTGCTGTAATGTAAACTGAAAGTGTTATAATTCTAGTAAGCCGACTACTTTATCTTATCATAGCTGGCTTTCTATTATACTACATATTCCATTTCAAACAATGAAACATACTTTTATATTTTTATCAGATTTATTCAAACAAATAAATTTTCTGATAATTTGTTTGAGTTTGTAAAAAAGCCTAAAATTCAAAAGCCAATAACGATCATATGACTCAACTAACAGCCAAATGATCCACAATAAAGCATCTGAGTTTTTTAATTTTGGTTGAGCTTCTGCAACAGATTTCCGAGTTTCAAATTTAATTGCTTAGTAAGAAGTAATAAATGTTCCCTACAAAATTAGAACACTTATACAGTTTCACAAAATCCTTCTTTACGCAGTGATGTATGTTTTGCCGTAAGACATATTCAGACATAGTAAAGCTAGAGATTATATAGTGTGCTTATATAGTAATACAGTTGATGATAAAATTGAAAGAGAGAAGGTAAAGAAAGGAAGTATTTACAATGTAAGAAGATCAGTGACAAACAGATTGGGAAAATCCCTAAACAATACAAGGTGTGGCAATAAATAACTGGACTGGTGCTAAAAAACATTTTATTGAACACAAATTACATAAAAAATGTATCCCGCTCAATGTACTCTCCATGCTGATCCCTACAATGCTCCATGTGAATTTTCCACTGTTCAAAGCAGTGCTGAAAGTCTGCTTCTGTCAGCTGTTGAGAACATCCGTCACTTTTCCTTTCACAGCTTCCACACTGTGGAAATTTGCCCTCTTAAGCTCCAATTTGGCCTTACAAAATAAAAAAAAAGTCATAGGAGACCAGGTCAGATGAGTACATTGGGCGGTCCAACAGTAATGCCATATTTAGTAAAGACTGCCTTCACATCACAGACAAGGCAGAATGGGCAGGCGCATTGTCTTGGTGAAGCATACAGGAATTGCTCTTCCAAAAAATGAGTCGTTTTCTCAACTGTTCACAAAGGACTGTCAGAACCGTGACATAATAAGCTTATTAGCCATCTGACCTTCAGAAACCCAATGACCGTAGACAACTCCAACACTTGTCAGAAAAAAATTATCAAAGCACTGATTTTTGATTTGCTTATTTTATTTTTTTGCTATGGTGAAGTGAGGCTCTTTCAGTGAATTGATTAGTGCTCTGTTTCAGGATTGTAGGTATACAACCATGATTCATCACAAGAAACCATTCTGTCTAGCAATTCTGGATCATTATCAATGTTATTGAAAAGGTCAGCACAAACATTCATTCTCAATTCCTTATGCTTTAGAGTGAGATGTTTTTGCACCATTTTTGTGCAAACAGTATGCAGAAAAATCTGACAGACATTTTTTTGTTAATTTCAGCAAGCACTAGAATACTCAGATGACTATTTTTGCAGATCAATTTACCATATGGGTGTTGTCATCCATCTTTGATGTTGAGGGTTGTCTAAGGTGTGAATTGTCCTCAGAGCCTCCCTCATATGATGAATTTCTGGATGCAATAGATCTTCTAAAAAGTTGTTGGGCCCTTAATGGAGGTAATATACCTAGACTGTTTAAGATAGAGGATGAGCTTTTGTTCAAGTATTTAATCTAACAAATAATAACTAGAACATAAGTTATGCTCTTGTAATGTCACATTTATATATTTGTTCTCTACATATAAAAGTTAGCAAATGTTTGGAAAAAAATTACAGTAGAAGAATGAAAAATGTCCTTTGTCATAAAAAACCCTTTGTAAATGTACAAGGCTTGTTTACAGAGTATCTGACCTTTAACCAGGAAAAATATATTGCTTACATAAAGGGTTTGGGATGTAAGAGTTATCACCTTTACAGTACACCTTGTGCAATATCATCTTGCACCTGCACACACTTAGTCCACCAATCCTTCCATTGGAAATACTTCTACAATACTTCTTTTGGAATGGTGTGCATCTCTGACATCTCATTCTGCACTGTGATTTTGTTTTTGTTTCCAGGAAATACCTCTACAACCATGACCTATCTCCAGTTATCACAGTGTTAAGAAAATCAGGATCAGTGTTAGTTGTGTCCAGCAGGTCCTGTGCAACTTCAAGACAGAGTGCCCACAGCAGCTTCGGCACACATTTCCAATTTACTGTGTATGTTCAAATCATCATGCAAAATTGCCATCTGTGGAATTTTTACTGATCCTAACCTCTTCAGCAATCTCCCGTATGGTTAAATGACAATCTCTCAGTAGTAGATCGACCACCGTATCAAAGAAAACTACTGTAATCTAAGTGGTTTGTTGCCTTCCCACTAATGTGCAACCATTTTTGAATCAGTTGAAAATAATTCCTTAA
This sequence comes from Callitettix versicolor, assembly GCA_022606455.1. Taxonomy (NCBI): domain Eukaryota; kingdom Metazoa; phylum Arthropoda; class Insecta; order Hemiptera; family Cercopidae; genus Callitettix; species Callitettix versicolor. Next base: position 55,841,616 of record CM040184.1, on the reverse strand, counting down.
TCTGTGTATCCCCCACAGCATCATCTTTAAACACCTGCTGATTCTTATAAATTGTCTTGCTTTGAGAATGACAAAAATTTTGACAAAATTTGATGCAGCAAACTCAACTCATTCAGTCATCTTAAGAGAAATCACAAATCAAATGTACTACAGCTCTTCACTCACAGCCATCAATCAAAGACTGAAATACTCAAAGACAAAGATGGAGAAAATATTCAAGCATGTGCTGTCCCTTTCACTGTAGACAGTAGCACTATCCTAGCACCACTACTTAGCATGGGAAAATTCAAGGTTGGATACTTTACAGTCTCCTACAACAAAAATTATATAAATTCCTAGCAACTGATTTTAAAATTTACATAATGTTTGAAATTATGTTTGCATTATTAAAGATTAAGACATTTTTGAGAAATATTATTTTTTTAAATTTTTTAAATGAATGCTTTAAAAATGTTAATATTTGAATGCTGAAAACATTATTATTATATGCATTTAACCTATTAATTTACTTGAATTAATTACATGTCTTGCATTTGAAGTTCAAATTACTTTCACAAAAAAAACTTTTAAGTAGAATATTTTTTCATAATCAATGAGCTAATTTGCTTAGTGAAAAATCAGTAAAAATTGATAGGAAATTTTTCCATATTATTTTGCATTCTATTACTGATGCTACTAAACTTTTAGAAAAATTAAAATATATTTTTGATCAGTGTACTTGTTTATATGTTATACTAAAACAACATATTTTGTAAAATTTACTTTTACATTCTCAGTTTTACTCCCAATTTTTAAAATAAATATAATGTTTTAAAGTTTTAGCTGGATAAACTGTCAAATTTCATATTATTTTCATTTATTTTTAAGACAAATGACGAACACTATAAGTATTCAAGTGAAAAACCCAAATTTACACTATTGGCTGAACTTATACCAAAAATTAGTTCAGTTATAGAAATAAGAGAATTGGAACACCTTGCTGTTTAGGTTAGGTAACACTAAGTTAGTTTTAGCCAACTGTAAAAACTAAGGATATGCTTATACACACAACAATAAATTAAAATGTTTGCAGGAAGGTTTTGTAGGTTGTAAGTAAAACAGTTTTGATATACTGGCTACGTAGAGCTCCAAACCATATTTATAAACTCACTTTGCAACCATTAGTAGTCATGTATTGAAACACTTATCAAGGATATACTTAACACTACTTGGAGACACTACCAAGTGCACTAAACAGGTTTTGTCTGACAATGGAAGGATTTATTTTATGTATATTTTTATTATTATTTATATAAACAATATTTCTTAAATTAGATTAGGTATTTAAAATTTAAACATTTAGTAACAACATACAAGATACAGTGTTTCTACCTGTCTCTATTTGCCAGAACTCCAGGAAATCCATCATACAACGCTTGTTGTATCAATGTATCCTTTAAAGTCATGTTTTCATACAGTTCTGTATTTTTCTTCCTGTACTCATAATAGTTACACATGAGTTGATAGCTTTCATCCACCTTCATTTTGCGAGCATGCAGGAAGCGTAATAAGAAATCATCATCTGTTCTTGAGAATCCTGAAAAAAAATGCTACTGAATGTACACATTTCTTCCTTTCTTAGTATCTGCACCAAAATCATTTTGAAATTTGTTGAATACAAAAGTTAGTTATAATACAAATTTCAAGACACCTGGATAACTAAAATATGCATAATAACTAAATATGCATGTTAGAAAAAATGATATTTTTTTCTTGCCTATTTATATCATTACTCAAACTACTGTGTAACTAGAGGGATCAATCCCCCTCCAGAGAAGAAACAATCACAAAGAATTTAAACATGGCATAAAATTATACAAGTAATGTTTATTTAAGTTGTAAATATAAATTATTGTCCTTACATAACAAAAGAGAACAAACAGTTGTTGCAAGACTGAGAAGTGGTTGTTTGAGTAATATAAGACTATAAAGAAATATGAAAAATGCTAAGCAATGCTACAGTAGCATCGAAACATTTCACAGTCTACATTCGGCTAGGACTGCAAGATTTGCAAGTCCAGTACAGAAAATAATAATGTTCAGAAAATTGTTATAGTATTATATAAAGTTGACTTCACTGTCACTGTAGTTGCACCACTCACAGTCAAAAGTTTGTTTACTCCTCTACTCATGGCCACTTCCTGGTCTGTTTATTTTTTTTCGTTTATTCAACCCACCCACAATGAAATAAACAATTACAGTTGCATGAAAATACTAAAATCCAAATAAATATTTGGATTTACATTTCTTAAATATAAATAAACATTTCTTCCATTTATGGTAATGCCATACTCTTGCACGTAATGAAGCTACATGGAAGTAATTTAACTATTATTCTATGATTATTTTCATTTCATAAAAAAAGAGTCAAAAATTTTGAACCCAAATCGACCATAAATTTTATTTTTAACAATTGTGGACACGATATTGCTGCTATTTATTTCTGTTATTGGTTGTGTTACAAGTCTTCATATATGACCATTGCTGACTGTAATTTTTATTGATAGCTTTAGAACTGGGATTTTTTTGATTGATAGTGATCCTTATGTTCGTTTAGGTATTTAAGCTTACATATGAGCTAAACTGATCAAAAACATAAAAATCATTTTGAGAAAACGATTTTGTAAGTTTTAAAGAGACTATTTTGACAAAATAAGAACGTTCAACTTTAAATCTTTTGGAAAATTAAAAAAAAAACTATCAAGCAATGACCAAAACACAGAAGTTCTTCAAAATCAATCAATTCATTTAATCCTTAGCTCTGTAAATACAAAAACATTAAAAAAAACAAACTATTTTGGATTCAGAAGATGTTAAACTTAGGAGACATGGACAAAAATCTAAAAATTAGAATTTTTTTATGTTAACCATAATTTTTACAAAATATAAACCATTGAATAAATATAACCAAATCTGATTTTTATACCTACTTGAAATAACAAAATTAAATATATTTAGGGCTACAATCCTTGAATCAACTGTTTTACCAAACAGTCAGAAATTTGTGATTACTGAGTTCATTTGCATTAACATGCCCTTACATGTTACCATAAATATAGTTTATGCCTTTAAACCATTTTTGAAATCATTACGTAAATAAGATATAATTTATTATTTAACATTAGCTAACATTAAAAAAAGGAATTTAAAACAATCAGTTCTAACAATCATTAATTAAATAAAATATGATTTCGTGTGGAACCACTTGTACTGATATCTTTAAACAAGTGTGTCAAGTTTTTTCAAGTACTACTCATAAAAAATAATAAAAAGATCTCAAGTAATACTTAAATTTTAAGTATCACTAAAGATTAATTTAAAAGATGTATATTGAACATTTACATAAAACTAATTAAAAAAATATTTCAGGTGTTTGACTCATTTGCTCAACAAAGATCAAAGGCAAAATTTTATTTATTTTTTTCCTGCAATAATGTTAGTTCATTTTTTTGGTCATGGTACCATAAATAGAGCATAAAAGAGTTTTAATAATCTGCATGTTACTGTAAAATGCATAAAGAATGACAAACAAATTATATTTACTTACACACTATGTTAGATGATCATTATTATTAGTGATTTCATTTTATTAAATATATGTTCAGAGGAACATTTATGGCAATGTACAGTCAACTTGAAGAAACTCCTTATTAACTTTAAAACTGTTTATTAGAATACTGTAACTTTCACAAGAAGTTATGAGATAACACACTACCAAAGGTGTAAAAAAATTTTTTTTTGTTTACGAAAAATGTCAATGATGTTTTTCAGTAACAGATACTTTTACTTAGTACTCTGTGATTGGGCGTGCTGTATTAATTTTTGGCAAGTAGGAACTGCATCCATAGGCATCATCTGGGGGCTGAGTGCAAAGTGTGGCAGTTGCCATAATTTTGAGGAACTTTTTTCTGTGAAAGTTGGGGGGGGTCACTTTCCTGCTTAAAGAAGTGAAAGACTGTGAATAATACAAAATGTAGGAAAATAATTTTTTGAAGCTATTTAGAAAAGTATTGAAAATGTTTATATAATTATAATTAATGAAATATACTTTAACTTTTACATCATTATATCTGATAAAATTATTTATTGGTTGTGATATTTTAACAAAATGAGTTTGTATCCCTTTTAACCCTTTACATTCAGATACATTTTTTAAAATATGTCCTCTGGATTCAAATGACTAGTAGGTATTGGTACAGCCATTTCCTTGAAAAGCCGGAATTTTTGCACAAGTCATGTTCCTCTCAGATCAGAAGACTAGCAGTACGGGCCAAATTAAAATTCCTTGAATGCATGGATGGTCAAACAAAATGCTATGCTTTTATATTAATTTAGTTGTCTGATTTGTATTGATTTCATTGCTGTAATCTATCAGGAAAACTCTTCAACTAAGTGATTCATGCCTTATCTCCATTTTGTATATTATCAGAACAAGGGAAATTTAACTATACTGTTTTGGCTGCATTTGACTTTCTGGTGTCAATCTAGTCATGTAGTATTTTCTAAGAATTCAATGTTTAAAACAAAACAATATTCAATATTAAATATGTCTATAAAAAGTACATAATATATGTAAAAGTAAAAAAAGGAACTGTGCTTTATGAACTGTATTCTGTTATATTTTTTCTTTAAAAGTTTATGAATGTTTTAGTTTGGTTATGAAATTATTGTAATAATATTATAACAATATTTCTACAGTTAAGCCAAAATATCTATAAATAAAAATATACATTGACTTTTTTTATAACAATAAAAAAAGTGTTTTTTAAAAGTTTTTAATTTTTGTTTTGTTTTAATTAAATACCATATGCCAACATTTCAGATTGTACAAAAACAATCTTGAATCAAATGATTGCTATAGTGCCTGAGCTACAGCGAAACATGAAAAGCTAGTTAGGTTGGCCATCTGACCTCTAGGGACTGTTAATGCTTTAAATATTCCAAGCTGACCGAGAGCAGGCCGTGTCTAGCAGTACTGGCTGTTCGAGTGCAAAGGGTTAAATGTGTGTGAATTTTCATGTTTGAAAAAGTCAACATTTAATTTGTTCTAAAACATAATTAACATATTAAAACTTAATTCAATAAAGGATTATGTTAAAAAAATGTTTTTGATATATATTATACCAAACATATTAGATTAGTTATATAATAATAATAATAATAATAATAATAATACTCAAACAAATTTAATAAAATATAATTTAATTATAAATTTTAAGACGTCAATATTTCTAAACTTAATTCTATTAGAATATTCTTCCCTTTTTATAACTTGGATTATTAAATTCAATGATTTTTTTTTTTTTGGGTGTTCAATATGCGACTATTGTGCACACTTGGGCTAATGCAGACGATAGGATGATTTATAGCATCAATGATTTATAGGATGAAAATGCCAAGTCCTGGCCGGGGATCAAACCTGGGTCCTTGAGGTGAAAGCCCAGTACGCTATCAACTAGGCCACTGAGGCGGCTAAATTCAATGAAATCAATATAAACTATTAAAGAGAAAGTAGAGAGTATTAGCAACAATTTCATAATTGTTAAAAACTCAAGCCTTAAAAATCAACCATTTTAATCCAAATTTTATATAGAGCTCATAAAGCAACAGGATTGAAAGAGAGCTACACACATAGAATTCATGACAACCATTGGTCAGAGGGAGACAAATATGTGTGCACTCAAATATTAAACAATCAGCTGGTATTTCGTTCAAACTTATTGCATGACATTGTTATGAAAATGAAATCATCCAAATAGAGTTAACAAGCAAGGACATGGAAGTAACTAAACAGTATCAAGCCGCCTGCCTAAGAATATGTACAGGGCCTAATGTTACCAACCTGTGCTTCATGTTAATATATGTATGTGTCATGTTATGCATGTTACAAATTACTACTATGAATAGGTCAAATTTTATTCCAAAGTATGTGGTCTGGAGAATAGTATGCAGAGGACGTTAGGAGATAGTGTCTCGGCCATTGACCGGACTCTGAAATTCTTTCGTCTGAATTTGTTAAAGAAAATTTAACTTAAAATAATATTGCAGGGCCTCTTTACAGCCTGCAACAAGTTGTATATTTGTGGCTATTTATTTATCTGAATTTGTTATTGTTTGCTTTGTTTTCCTTGTTGTTTAGGTTTTATTTATTTATTTATTAGAGTTATATTTTATTGTTAACTAGTTTTAGGAATAGTATTTATAATTATTATTGTATACTGTTTTAAATTACTGTTAATTTTTATTTCATGATACCCCTAAATTTTATTTTATTAACATCGTGCCTCGGCGATGATAACTTTAACGGTTTTTCGCCGGGAAAAAAAAATTATTCCAAATAAGTGTAAATAAGTTACCCAATAAATAAATGTGTTCTTCAAATGCTTTTTGTTTTCATAACTGCTGACAAGGCAAACAATAATATTACTCTATCATGAAATCTCTATAATATCTTAGGCCTACTCATTTAGATTACTTGATTATTCACTATGTCAACACACCTACAGACAGACACACTTTTTGTTATCTTACTTAACTGAGTCAACACACACTCAACTTGTTTAATAATTAGTCATCAATACCTGCAACAAAGATAAGCAGCTTAACTAAATTGTAACTTTGAATGAACAAAATACTTTACTAACCATTCATTTGTTGAGATGATAACTTGTTGCGAAGTGTTTGTAATGCAGTATCTTTATCTAGAGATTTTTCTTTAATTGGAGCAGAATCAATTGGATTTAGAGAAGAGCTCCTATAGCCATGCCAGTCAATATCACAATACTCTGCCATTGTCAATGAACAATAAGCTATTTTGAGTACAACATACTATCTGGAAAACAAAATTATATATAGATAAGATTCCTTATTATTTGCTTTAAAATAATAAATAAACAAGGCGGAAGATGATTAAACTTTCAAAAGAAAGACATTTAAATGAAAGAAATATGATATGATGAATAAATAACTGATTTTTACAATTAGTTGTTCTCAGTTTATAGCAACAAAACAAAGTTCTAGCAATGTTGTGTTAGGCAACAATCCACTGACATGTAAATTTTTAAAATCTGATAATATGGCAATAATTTAACCCTTTGAGAATTACAATTAATTTTTACGAGTACTTTTATTTCCGATGGCTACTCCTATTCTATGTGTTTGAAAGAATTATTATTGTAAACATATATATAATTTCTCAAGTCAACAACTCTTTTTCTCAGACCATGCTATTCGTTCAAACATTAATGAGGAATCTTTAGCAAGATTTTTTAACCAGCTTCTGACATTGCAAAACAATTTTGCGCTAAAACTTACTCTTTCTGGATAATGTTAACATTAAGGACACATTTAACTGTCATAGGCAAAACGGCATCATGGATGCATAGCTCGTATGCGCATGCACACATCACAAATCGGATAACATTTTGTACATTTTATGAAGCTAACTTGTTAATCACAAATAGACAATCCCATTACAAATGCCACTTTTTTGCATAACATGCTTAGAAAAATGTCAATATTTACTTAAAAGTCATTAAACTTATAGGTTATGTGACCCTATTGACAGACCCCCTACCCCTGCCCGTCATACTAATTGCATCCTGTAAATTCTTAAATTCACTAGACCAACATGATTACTGCCACATAAACATATCTCAACGGAAAATACTATAGTCATGTTGATAAGAACGCTAAACAGGACTTGGTCAATGGAGCACACATGATCATAACTAAACTCAATGAATTCACAATTAATACTCAGTTGATTGACAATGGGAAAACTTTAGTAATACCACGGATAAACTTAACACCATCTGATCCAAGCATGCCTTTTCAATTGATTAGAGGACAGTTACCTATTAAAATTGCGTATGCTATCTCTATAAACAAATCGCAGGAACAAACAATTCAGAGAGCATGATTGTCTTTACCAAATGCCGCCTTTACTCACAGACAATTGTATACAGCCTTTTGAAGAGTAACTAACTAAAGGATAAACTAAATTAAAATGTTTGTATCCATCAAAGAAAATGAAATAAAAAAAGTATAAGAAGATTACATTTCTACATCAAATATTGTTTACAAAGAAGTATTCTAATACCCTGTAAAAATTTCTATTAAAAAAGCAATTATCTAAATCTAGATACTACATTGACTCATAATTTTGTGATTATTATTTCAAACCGATCACTTTTTGATTTATTTTTACACATATTTTTCCTTCCTTCCAACTACAGCCCTAACCCCCAATGACTACTCTTATTCAAAAGGTTGTTACTTAAAACTTTCATTGTGTGAAATTTCACACACCCCCCTGGTTGTTACTATTATTATAAAAAAGTTATTGAAAAATAAAGGGATGTTTAAATATTGAAAAGTAATTACAAACAAACCAAATTTACTATGCATATTGGATAGAAGTGTGATGAGGCTTTTTTTTAATATTACTTTGAAAAGTATTTACTCTCCATTACAATGGAAAGAGATGTAATGTTTGGATAAAGTTTAGGACACACATACACAGCCAGTATTTATGGTGCATATGTTCTCCGAATAATTGTAGAATGCAATATTGGAATTTTCCTCTGTGACTAAACTGGTAAAATGTACAATAACACAAAATTTTCAATTGCTTCCTGCTCAAAAAATCTTGCCTAAAGCCCAAAAACCACTATGAAATTCCAAACATTTTATAAATTATTAAAGATTTCTGTATCCGCAAAACTGGTTGTTCATTTATATCACCATTAGTGTGAAAGTTTATCTATCACATCTTTAAAAGCTTTAAAAAATAATTTTATAAAATGCTAAACTTTTATTTTTATCAATATCTAATTAACAAATTTTCAGCAGTTCAAATGGTCAAAATAGGTGAAGTGGTTCTTGTACTTAGTGAATTTTTATGTACATTCAGATGCAGATATTCTTTGGGATGATTTATAGCATATGAAAATGCCAAGCCCTGGCCAGGAATCGAACCAGGGTCCTCGGGGTGAAAGCCAAATACGCTATCAACTAGGCCACCGAGGTGGCTGTACCTTTTCTATAATAATAAAAGCAAAGTTATATGTTTACAGGAAATTTACAGGTGATTCCTATATAGTAAACTCTTTGATCCAAAGATCATATGATATTATCTCTTTTATCTCCTTATATTTTTAAGGCCAATATATCCAACCTTTTAAACATGTTAATCTGTTGATCTAGTAACTAGTAACAAATCTCAAAACGGTAACTATGCAGTTTAACTTGTTTTGACTTTTTTCATAAATTTTATGTCAAAACGCTTTATTACAAGCACATCAGTAATAATACAAAATATAAAAGTACAGAAACTACTTCGAGTTTAAAAACAAGTAATTATGCAGTGTAGGCTGTTTTCAATTTTTCAATAATTTTTTCACTAAAATGCTTTCTTTCATCCGGATCACCCACTTTGGGGTACGCCAAATCAATTACTTTGATGTGTGTTAGCCGCCCTCCGCTGTATCCAATACTGCTTCATTCTATCCGAGGCTGCCTTCCTTCTTTCATCCGAGACTGCCCCGCCCTTTTTAGATGTTGGTTTTTCTTGGAACCTTAGGTTTTCATTATGTAAAAGTTTTCGCAGCTTAATTACATCGTCAATCATGTACTAAAATGCTTTATTACATGCCCAAAAGCAATAATCTAAAATATATAATGTTGAAAAGCATGGGATTTAACAATAAAATCTAAAATTAAAAGTGACTGCATAACCTCAAAATTGATACTGCATGAAAGTATGTAACATGTTTTTAATTGCTAAAATCATAAAAAACCCTTTTTTTTAATACCAATGAATGACCTAACTGACATAATTGTTAGGTGTTAAAAAAAATATTTATAATTTTTTTAAAAATACTCAATGGCCTAACAGAAACAGTTGTTGGATGAAAAACCTGTTTAATTAAACTTGTTATAGGTAACTTGTATTTGATTGTTGAAACAATAAAAAAAAAGTAATTACGTGACATGGTTGTTGGGTGGTGAACCTAAGACACAAAAAGAGGCATCGCAAAGTTTACAAATAAGGGATGCTATTTTAACAATATTTTCATTACAAAAATGAACAGAGCAATAAATCTTAATATTTAGAATGTTAGAACGGCTGTCAGAATGTTTAACACACATGAGCAGTAAATACATATAGTTAATAATAATGGGCATTACCAGTAAATGTATGAAATTTAGTATGTTCAACACAATGTAAACAGCAATGTCACGATACAGTCCCATAAAAAAATGGCTCAAATTGTAAGTAATCTACACAAAAATTATTTTCCGTTGGTGAATATGTGTTACTTAGATAATACATAAAGTATAAAATAAAACAAAACAAATTTCAAAAATCACTGTATGAAAAAAACTGTTGCTTGAAAGTTACAAACCTTGTATAAGAACTTAGAAGTACTAAGAAGTTGCTCAGTGGTATATTTTCAATATATTGAAAATAAGATTGCGATAATGTATATGAATACTACCTGGGTGGATGACCTTGGCATAGTAAATCCTAGCATATTCCATGCAATGTAAATGGCAATGATGTCACAATATAATTTTGATAACTACATAAAGTCTTTTAACATGATAAGAAATCTACCCTTCTGGGGTTGAATCTCTTAATTGATTAATAAAGTACAAAATAAAATAATTTAAAAATCATTAATTTGTTTTTTCCCTTGAAATGTAAATACCAGTAAAAGATATACATCCTGAAGTCCTTAAGTTATCCATCCTAAATACAATAATAGAAGATTGTTAATTCAAGGTTGCCTTCTGCTAAACCCTTCTTTCTTATCTACTTTTACTTCACAGATCCTTAAAAAAGGATCCTGATATCAGGAAATGACATTGTATTTATAACACCTACAGTTTGACTAGGCTCTATATCTAATGGAGCAACATCTAGATATGTGTAATTCATACATGTAATGTTATGTAAAGCACACAATTTTACACAATATTATTATTATAAAATAGGTAATCATTCAACTGTAATAAAATCCTAGATGCAAAAATACTTACATAAAATTAGCATTAATCCAAACCCGATTTCACGAATGCTGAAGACATATTCCAAACTTAATTTACACGTTACTATTGTTATTATTTTTACTGTTTATTTTATTCTCTTGCGAGAGACAGTTGTTCATGAGCACAGCTGACGCTGACAATAATCACAATCACAATGACTCAGGCTGATCTATTGCAGTGTTGCCGGTCTTGAAATGTAAAATTATGTTGAAATTTACAATTATCGTACGTTAAACAAAGGAATTGCACACGTGTTTTAAGATGTATCGTAATTAATCTTTTGTTACATTGTTACACACCTCCAATCTAACAGAGATTATTACCCACACTCAACGGAGATTATTACACAAACAAATGGTGTTGTGTGTGTGTGTGTGTGTGTCTTATGCAGTTTGCAATTCCTATGAATTAATATTAATTTATGAGTTTCTATGTCTTACTTTTAAGTTTTTTAGACATTTTAAAAACATTTAATATAGTTAAAAATTTGTTTAAAAAAATGTGTGAATAAAATATGTACTTAAAGGAAAAACAAGTATTATAAAAAAATAAGTCAATTCCTACTTAGGTCAATAAAGAAAAATTTTATTTTACTTACTTTTTATTAAATAATTGGAATTTATATAAATATGTATATTCATATGACAGAATCATAATATTAAGAGGCAAAATAGAAAGCGAATTTCCTTGCAGTTTTCCATTTTCCTTTCTATGTATGGTGTTGGACTATTATTTTTGTTCCTTACTATTTATTTGCTTTCTATTTTTTTTCCAATTTATGAAGCTGATGGTGGTCTATAAAAATTATAGACCACCATCAACTTCATGTCATCCACTACAAAAAAAAAATTATTTGAACTTAAGAGAAAGTAAATACTTTATATTAATTGTAGGTCTGGACAGTCATTGTAATGGCATGTGATTGAAACTACTATGCAGAAACCTTTGTGGGAGTGTAATTAACAATTTCCCAAAGTTTCATGGTGACCTGATGAATGGTATAGTAATGCATAAAGTAAATACTTTATATTAAATTTTGAGCCTGGGCAGTTATTGTAATGACATGTGGTTGAAAGTATTATACTAAAAACCTTTGTGGGAGTGTACTCAACAATTTCCCAAAGTTTCATTGCGATCTGATGAATGGTATAGTAATGCATAGAAAGTAAATACTTTATATTAATTTTGGGCCTGGGCAGTTATTGTAATAGCATGTGGTTGTAAGTACTATGCTGAAACTTTCACAGGAGTGTACTCAACAATTTTCAATGTGATCTGATGAATGGTATAGTAATGCATAAAATAAATACTTTATATTAAATTTGGGCCAAGGCAAGTATTGTAATGGTGTGTTGTTGAAAGTACTGTACTAAAAACCTTTGCGGGAGTGTACTCAACAATTTCCCAAAGTTTCATTTTGATATGATGAATGGTATAGTAATGCATAAAGTAAATACTTTATATCAACTTTGGGTCTGGGAAAGTACTATAATGAATTAATATTTGAAAAAAATTATTAACATTATGTGTCATCCACTACAAGTTCAAAAAAAAAAAAAAAAAAATTGAACTTAGGGAATGAATAGGAAGTATTTTATTAACGATAACAAATTTGAACAATAAGTATAAATATATATAGGGAGAGTTTGAGCTAATAGTAGAAGTTGAAAAATGTATAATTAATTTCAGTCCCTACATGAACTAGTGCAGAATCCAAGAAATGTGTTAGCTTTTCAAGAGCATACCCAGCGAGGAGCAAACAGAATTCTCAAAAAGATTTAAAAGCCACAGTAAATTAACAATTAACTGATAAGGCTTAATGCACTTAACCTTCTGTAAAATAAAGGTATATTCATTTTAAAAAGTTTGCAGTAATCATTTATGTGATAAAATATTCTGTTTATTTATTATAAAAAAACGGTGGTTTTGTAAAAGTGAATCTTCTTATTAAGAATTACATCGCCATGCAGCCAAAGCACCAAATTCACCAAGGAAATTCTTTGTAGATATTTTGACGTATGATAGCCTTTCCTAATATGATGTAAAATGGTGAGAAATTATTTTGAGACAAATTTTTGGCAAATTAAAAAAAAATGTAAAATTATTTATGTAAACATTTAACTTTGTTAACTACATTGTAGATACCTATTATAAAGTATATGTTTAGTGAAGTGTGTTATTAGCACCTTGTGATTCTCATAACAGTTCTAAATTTTTTGTTATATTTTTAAGAATAAAACTGATCTTATTTGTCTTATACCACTACACCCTCCCCGCTTTCCTTGAAATTAATATGATTCCCCTCCCTAGTTCAGATCATCAAAATAATGCCTAAACTGTGTTTTATTTATATAACATTTTGTAATATAGGTAACATAGTAGCCTAATAGCAGGCCTTGCCCTAGGAGATTTGCAACCCAGGGCGACTAATTCAATGCTGTCTTTCCACCTCCCTATTTACAACACTGTGTATAACTTCAACGGCATAATTTCATTAAAAAAAAATTGTAAAGGTTAAATTTTGCATTGAATAATAATCATCTAAATGTTGATGTAATCATTAATTACAAATTGTAAAATATTACTGAAAAATATTAAAATATACTCAAAACAGTAGACAAAATCCATAAAAAAGTGCAAATTGATTGAGTTATAAAAAAAGTGTAGTATAATTTATGAAAGTAAGCAAGTGACAATAGGGTAAGTGTTCTAAAAATACTTGTTCTTGCTTGGATGACTTATTGTAAATTTTTAAATCTTTCCCCTGTATGGAGTCCATTAGCTTTCTAGCACTCCAGTATAGTTGACTGATGTTTCCGAAAGGGTGCAGGGACTTGTAAGCCAGACTAGCTCTTTTGAAAGATCTCCTGTCTTCAGGGTTGAACTGTATTCAACTGGAGTGCAACTTCTAGGTTTACTCCTGCTTACAGCGCAAGTCTTCCTAAAGCTTTCCTCTAAAACATTCTTTACCTTGCTCCTTATTATGATGTCGAAAAAAAACCTTCCAGCATTGCTTTGGCAGTATAAGCACCAATGGTAATGACTAGTGTAATGTTGACGGAACAGAATCTATTGGAAGATATTGTATTTCTTGACTTACGTACATCTACGTAATTATGTTATAGGTAAAGCAAAAAATTGTTAGTTTTTTTAAAGAAATTGTACTGTTCTAGACACAACAAATTTTGTATAACTCTTATGAATTAAAGCTTCATAATCTACTCACTTTATTGGCACCAACTTTAAAAAAAAATTATTAGTGGAGTCAATAAAGGGGATTTGTTTTTCAAAATAAACCTTTAAAACATAGCTTTTCAAATAATTTTATTAAACATTATAAAATCAACATTAATTAGGGCAAAATCCATGGGCAAAACTAAAAACCTTTATATTTTGTGCATGTGTCCGTTTGTCTAGTAAAAGATGTGACTGATCACAAGAAAATTCGGCAAACATAGTCTTTTGTTATTTATCTAGTGTAAGATATCATTTGAACTACAATGATACTAATTCCAAATATATATGCATATACACAATCTAAATTTTGCACAAAGAAATTATATAAAAGTGAAAGTAGGTTTATCTATCAAGGTTCAAGTTTTCACGTCACTCCTCTAATTTGATAGATAAAAAATCTTTTAAAATTTATAAACATACAGTAGTTTGAATCAAAACAAAAAAGAGGTGTTAGGATTACAAGAGTGTTTTGAAAAATATACCAACTTTAGAAGATGTTCAATACTGCTCTACCTTTTGCAATATAGGCAAAATGCAAGTACAAAATTATTTTAAAATCATATGATGTTATTACACCAAGAAGTATTATAATGTTCTTCCAAATGCTTTAAAAACTTTAGAATGTTAATCTAAAACTCTAAACAAAAAGTTAAAAGAACAATTTAAAAAAAAATTGTGATCTAAGAACAAATCTTTTATGTGTAATTTTTTTTGTTAATTAATTTTATAATATTAATAAAATAGTTAATTTTTGTGTTAAATATCTGTTGAATTTAAATATTATAATAATAGTATTAAGAGATACAATTTGTAAAAGTATTTACATATAAGAAATTAATTTTAAGGACCAACCTATCTATGGGCATTTATGCCTCCTGTAGGTCCTCCATATTTTGTATTATATTGTATAATTTTTTAAGAAAGTTCAGAAATAAATATTAATTTGTGCATGAAATATGTTTAAAAAGAAGCATTTAAATGTATGCTACAAGTGATACAATCTAAGTGACTGGTGAGATCACACAACAGTACAAATGAAGGGAAGTCAGCTGATCTATTGTTGTTAATAGTTTATATTTGATATGCAAGCCACTGTAAGCATCAAAATACAAGTAAGTATGAGAAGCATGCAATTTACAAGGACAAGAGACAAAAAATGCAAACCCTCAGTAGATACTTTAAAAGAATGTGTTCACCTTATTTTTTTATAGAAGTAATATACATACATATATATATATATATATATATATATATATATATATATATATATATATATATATATATGTGTGTATGTGTAACTAGTTATGTAAGAAAGGTTAGGTTTTCACAGTACTTAAATTGAAAAATCAACAGAACATTAGAGGATCTGTCTGTAATCAAGACTCTAAGTACTAACATACAACTGAAACCTAAGTGCTTATACTGCATTTTATTGAGAAAAACATTGTATATTATAAAACCAAAATCTTTATAAAAATATATAAAAATTAAACATAAAAATGTACGTTTAGGTACACCTAAATAACTAACAAAATAGACAATGTTATTTTCACCATCCTTATTACTTACATGCACACAGGCATAAATCAATCATGAAGAATGCCATTTTATTTTAAATTATCACTTACTAAACAAAACCGAAACAGAAATACATGAATACTACACCATACTATGAGATAGATAACTCTCTGTGTGCTAATATTTCACTATCTGTCAAACTGTAAACATTTTCTAATAAACTGTTTAGTCAGTAAATTAATCAATGAATATAAGAAGTATTTTCCATTTTAAATGATAGTGTGGTGAGTGGTATGTGTGTGTGTATATATATATATATATATATATATCCCCGCACCTATTGAGAGGATTTAGACATCCCTCGCGGTACCCAAGTCTTAACACACACTTACACTTACAACACTACATTTACGACATATACACTAAAAATAACATATATATATATATATATATATATATATATGTATAAAAAGATGCTCGGTTGGACGGTCCCAGAGAATGAAATCCCAAAGAGAGCAGGGGTAAAATGGACGGAGGAGCGGAAGAGGATCCATGGGGACAGGATGAGGGAGGTGTGGAGGATTAGAAAGAGCAAGACATGAGTCGGAGTGCTTTGCGTGATCAATAATAATAATAATAATATATAAACACTATATAATAATAATAATATATAATAATATATATATATATATATATATATATATATATATATATATATATATATATATATATATATATATATATATATATATATATATATATATATATATATATATATATATATATATATATATATATATATATATATATATATATATATATATATATATATATATATATATAGAGAGAGAGAGAGAGAGAGAGAGAGAGAGAGAGAGAGAGAGGTGCTTAATAGTCCTGTAATAGAAAACAACTGCAGCTTAGAGTTTGGATTTGTAGAACAAATTCTGAAGTTGAAGCTACATTGTTTTCCAGATCAAATTGAAAATAATTTTTGTATGCATTTACAATAGAAAATAGCTACAGCTGAACTTACTACATCATATATTCAAACTTTTATGGTAATTAAATTTTAAGTTATGTATGATTATAAATAGTTAATGCCAGTAAAATATGCTTTAAACATTTAAAGTAATTTTTATTTGATAGTGAAAATTTAAATATACATATTTTATAAAATACTTTACACAAAATGGATTGCAACAATTAAATGAAGTAAAAATATAGTACATAATAAAAATATAAATGTAAAGAAGAATAATTATATAAAATACCTATTGTAGAGTGCAGAAATTATCCAGTACAACATAATAAAAATTACAATGTAATTTCATACTATAAAATTATGTTGAGCCTATGCATAACGGTCGTTCATATATAGGTGAACTAGTTGTGTTACTTTTAAAGATTTGATTTTGGTCCTTCTATCACTAATAATAATCAGTTTTAGAAAACATATGTTCCGAAGGTACGGATATACCAATAAAGTTCATATATTCTTTAACAAGGGCAAATAGATATGGGTAAAATAGCGTGTGGGTTCTTGATTTATATTTAACTTGGTTTTTATATATTCATGTGTTTTTTAACAGTACTAGGTACAGTGATGCTGGCCTACATAGTATTGAAGAATCTCTATTTTTACTTTCACTCACATTAACAATGGAATTTTCAAGTAAATTTACTGTTATATGTTTTCTTTCTAAATGGTTTTTAAAAATTATAAAGTGATTCGATAGGATATTATCAGACTACACAAATCATATTGGCAAAATTTCAGTTACACTACTGTAAAATATCTAAATATCGAACTTCACTTCAGTCATATTTTCGGATTGTTACAGACATTCCAGAACTGTTTCAATTATGAAATGTTCCAAGTTGCAGCTGCCCACCTCTAGATCCATGATGTTTTTTTGAAACATCAAAAGTTCACTACCAATAAATCTTATAGATAAGTACTTAGGATGGATAGAGCTAGTCAAGTTAGTACAAAACTTGTCAGATGCATAGTCAATTGATTTTTTTTTGTACATAGTAATTAATATTAAGTTGATCCAATTAGTAACTAATTTATGGATTAAATTATCCAACATAACTTGGCGATTAACATGACAGTCTATGTGCATTTCCTCTGATGAGGGCAATATGTTCAGTGCAGTATTGGTATACAATATATATATATATATATATACATATAAAACATAATAAAATTCTTTAACAAATATTACCTATTAAATATGAACATTTTTTTTTATTAACATTTAACCTTATTAATATTGGTGCAAGGTTTGAGCCTCACAAATCCTTATTAAGTTATAGGCTTTCATGATACCTTTCTCTAGATATCAACCCTTATCTTTATCAAGTTACTGGGTTATATGAGAAAACAAGAAATAAAAAATAGAGTCGTTAAAAAAATTATTGTTATTTTTATTTATTAAGTGACCACTGCTGAAAAATGAAGAACCTTATTATAATTTTGCAAATGTTAAACACAATAATTTAATATTAATTATTTGATATGAATTGACTGTTCATAGAACAATTAATGAATTGCATTTATTGCTAAAAATTTTATACTAGTCTTAACTGTTATTTCATTATTTTAAAATATTTTTATTAGTAACCAGTAGATTATTATGTAAAAATTAAATAGGGTGTCCACAGAAAATTTTGGGAAAATTTCAAGTTTCCTCGATAGCCTAAATTACTCTGAGTTTTTTTAAAAGCTGTATGGAAGTATCACACATATTTTACAAGTTATATTATTACTATTATATTAAAAGCTAAAATTTTTCTCTTTATTTGTTTCACTCAACTTTGGGGTACACTAAATCAATCACTTTTTAATGTTCTGTGCCTTCCTCGTAGCCCAGTATTGCTTCATTCGTTGTGATCTTGCTTTTCTTTCTTCGTCAGAGATTTGGATTGTTCGCTTGGATTTGACTTTGCCTTGGAACCGTTGCTTCTTGTCCTTGGTTATTGTTTTGGATGTTCTGTCCATGAGCATAGTGTCAGTGATTTGTAGTTCTGTTATGTCTTTCTCTGTTTCTCTAAACCAAAGTGGTTTGGCTCTTCTATTGCGAAAGAATATTTTTTTGGTTAGTCTATTTTTGTCCATTCGAAGGATGCGCCCATAAAAATCAATTCTTCTTTTTCTTATTGTGTCTGATAGTGTTTCAATTTTTTGGTAAAGAGTTTCATTACTGGTGTGGAGTAATTGGTTGTTATGGTATTTGGGGCAAGATTTTTCGTAATATCTTTCTTTCTTTGATCTCCAGTCTTTCATGTGGGCCCTGGGTTGTGGCTAAAATTTTTATTATGAAGAAATATCTTTTTTTAATGACTGTAATTTTGCCCTATTAAAAGAAAATGAAAAAGGTCAGTTTCATAATGCTCAAATAACTTAAAAAAAAAGAAGAAAACCTAGCCTCCATCATCCCACTCTCTCTCCTGGTTTAGGGTGTTATAACTCAATTTTTTTAACTGCACTTCATAGTTCAAAATAATATTAACTATAAGTAATCACAGCACACAGCTGTCTTGCTGATATGATAGAAGTGAATTCCCAAAGTTATTTTTCTTTATCTTACTTTTTTGATTTTATTATCATAATTACATTAAATTTACATATATTTTGAAACTTTCAAATTACATTGAAAATATGAATACTGACCACTATCAATACTTTTTTAATTTGAAAATTGAAAATACTAATTTATGTAGTTTTTAATGCTGACTACAATGGTGAAACTGGATTTCAAAAAAACATTTAAGACAAAAGAGTTATGAATTTTTAAAGATTTCAAATGGCTGCTATTTCAAAACTGTCAAAGAATTATTTTTACAATAATTTTGGTGTTAAGAACTAGCTATTACTATAATTGATTTCTGTGCCATGTTTTAACCAATGTGGACCACAAAACGTGAATATGAAAACATACACACAAACATTTTTTTGAAATGTTCTAAAAATAGTAGCAATCACTAAGAATTAACTTTTTACTTGTGCACAATTTATTATTAATAATTTGAATTTAAAAACGTAATTATTTTGCTGTCAATACCTACATTTAATCCTTTAAAAATTAGTTTTGTAAAGATTATATATTATAAATTATTTTACTATCAATAAAAATTTTAAATTTTCTTTCTTTATTTTTTTATTAATGGAAAATTTTATTGAAAATGAAATGAATACATTGTTACATAAAAAGTACATAATACTTTTTTATTTATATACACTTGAAATACAAAACATCAACAGAAAGAAAGAAATAGTACAGTTAAATGTAAATTCATTTTTTAAAAATCAGTTCATTTCCCTGAGTTTTCGAAATCTTTTCCATTTCCCTGACTTCTCTGAAATTATGATATATTATGTATTTATCACCTGATATATATTATGTATTATATGGACACCTGATATATTATGTATTTACACTGTTGATTATTTTAATTTTATAAAAGAAACACTACTTTACTACATCTTTTTGTTCGTTAATGTACATACTTTGCCAGTTGAGAATGAGGGATTGGTATTAACAAAAAAGGTAATGTTTTAGGCAGTGACTGCAGTTCTGAACCTAATACTGACCAACGTTAGCCACCACGACCACCAAGCCTCACTTTGGGCCTCAACAAGCCTCATTTGTACAAAAAATAGTACAAAACAAAAACTTTTCACTTATATATTATTTCATAAAAAATTTGGTTTTGGACATGAATACAGAAACAAACAAAATCAACTTAATTTTTCATCAGTTCATCAGGTTTTGCTTTGATTTTGATCATACATGAAGATTTATAACACTTATAAAATTTTAATGAAAGCAATTTATAGGTTAAGATGGGCAAAAAGAAAACAAACCAGACAGTATTAGTGTTAATTTTTTATTTACTTCTAAATTATAAATATTTTCATTAACATTTTTGAACATTTACTTGTGTTTTTGAAT
The DNA here is from genome assembly GCA_022606455.1 of Callitettix versicolor. Classification (NCBI taxonomy): domain Eukaryota; kingdom Metazoa; phylum Arthropoda; class Insecta; order Hemiptera; family Cercopidae; genus Callitettix; species Callitettix versicolor. The sequence continues at coordinate 55,820,806 of CM040184.1, read as the reverse complement.
ATTCATATGTTATAACTAAAATCAGATGAACTGATTTTCCCTTTTTATGCCTACAGTTCCTGAAACAGATTTTTGGGAAGATGGCAACAAATAAATTTTGTTTAGATACTTAAAGACTACATTTTAGCAAAATTTTGTCAAAATTTATAGTACTAATTTTGCAAAAATTATTTCTTGTTTTTTGAAGGAAAAAAGTATGAAACTAAGCAATAATAAAAAGAAAATTCATGGAACTATTCAACATATTTAATTGGAAGTTACCAAAAGAAAACATTAAACCTAAACAGAAAAAATATAAATCAGTACAGCAATATTTTCAATTCATTTTCAAGACTACTGAGGTAAAATGGTTAGAGATCTAAGTGTAGTAATTTACTTTACTGATAAACAATAGTATAAGGAGAAGTATTGCTTAATTAACTTATACTAAGACTAGGTTAGTTGCTTCATTGAAAGATTCCTTAAAAGACATAAATCTCTGGCAGTTGCTTTCCTTCCATCTGTTGTTTTTAAGTCGTAAAGACGAAGTATTAGATCCGTGGTGAATAGATCTGGTAATGCTTTCACTAAACAGGGAACCTAGAAATAAATAAATAAATTTATTATCTTTAATTTATTCAGAACATACAGAGTGATTAAAAATATATAATAAAATCGTAAGTGATTAAAATCACTAAAATAAATTAAAGAAAACAGTTCTACAGATATGTCAGTGGAAACGGTTCACTTTCAATTTAGTAGCACTTTTTTTTTAACACAGTGGAGTCTCAGTTGTACAATTGGAACTTGGTTAAAACATCACAGAAGGGCCAAGAAAAAAATGTGTCAAAATAATTTTAAAATTTATACAGAATAAGACGTAAAATAATTATTATTGTATTGATGCATGTATTTTATTAGTCTTTTCAATAAAAATGGCTTGTTGTCACTTATCATACTGGACATCAATTAAAGTTTTGTAATTACTAGTAAGAACAACTATGATTAAAAATGGAATGTCAGTAAACAAAACTTTACTGTTACTACCAGTATACAAAAAAAATAATTTTGTGAATTTCAAATGACGGGTTGGAAAACATTTGTTTTACAAAAACTTTTAAACAAAATAATTTCCTCTTTAAATGATAATTTTCCAATTTTTTAATTTATCTATTTAATTAAAATTAGAATCCCTAGGGGCACACTGTGAGACCTGGATGTGCTCCTAGCTGGATCTAACCTTTTTTCATCTATCTGCTATTGGGAACTATCCTATCTACTCCCTTCATCCCAAGCCAAGGTGGAACAGCATCCCCAAAGGTTGCATAGCTAAAGTGGTGCAGACTGTGGACACCAGGTGACTTTCAGTTACGGGGCTATGTACAGGTGAGTATTTTATTTCCCTAGGTACGCATTTGATTTTGATGGCTGGAAACAAACCATGAGAATGTTGGGTAACTGGTAAAAATGGACCTAGAAATCAAAGTATCACCAAGGTGGAGGAAACTGGGGCTTTATCTGGACCCACGGAACCCACAAACAGTAAACTGCAGCAGACGTGGAATACTGGGTGAATCTACAAAGAAGTGAAAGATGGGGTTAAACATCTCAAATCAGGGTAAGCCTGTTTTGGATAATATTGATTAAAACAAAGCCCACAAGCAACTTGTTGTATTGATACGTTATTTATTTATGCCAGTTAACAACAGATTGACATGTTTTGAAAAGGTGAAAAACTTATTTTATTTCCGAGGATACATTAGTTAGTTTAGTTATGTTACCTCTGAGATTCCACCTGTTACATAGTCCTCCAAAGATCAAATCATAAATTGGAAGCTGCTTATACTTTCAGTCAAAAATTGGTTTTAATATCTACTAGATGGTCTTTAATACAGTTAATATAACAATATTGGAGACAACAGACAACCCTGTTTCAGCTCTGTCTAGGTATGTAAATATTCTATCTACCTGTTTTTATATTGTACTATGAATGTTGTATCAGTAAGATAGCTCTGCAAAATGGTCTAATCTATGCAGTTTCAAAAGCAGCAGAAAAATCCACAAAAAGCACATATATCTTTTTCCTTTCCTGATTTGCTTTACTTTAATCATACTAATAAGAATAGATATGTTGCCTACTGTTGAAAATTTCTTCTAAACCTTGTCTGAATTGTTTGTATACACTAAATTGAGGCTGAAAATGAAACTGGATCTCTTGAGAGAGAAGTGAAATTTTCAGTTAAGCAAAAATCTTGATTAGGTGTTTTCGAGATTCTATAGAACACTAAAAATATATCTGTTGTGTCTTGCAGTTCTTTAGCAACAATAAACAACCTGCAATAAACATTCTTTTCAAAATAAGTATATACTCAATGCTTCATATGTCCCATTCTGGAGCAGGCCTACTAATAGTAAAAAAAAAACACCTCTTAACTATTACTGTTGGAACTCATTATTTCCACTAAACAAATGAAAACCAGTGAAACACGCAATCAATTAGTGTAACAAAAATTGACTGTATAACTTTAATAATCTGAAAACAATCATTTCCTGTTTGTAAAGTTGTACTAATTGCATGTGCCATGTGAATTACAAGTTTTCTCATTATAATTTCATTGTGTTCGGTTCTCACTGCAATCGCCTTGTGTACAGAGAGCCTAAATCTTTATCATAATACAATGATTTTCTAATTTTTAAAGTTCAACAAGTAGTAAACCATCTTTAAATAGAAAGTAAAGTATTAGGTTCAATTTATCAGTGACTCGATTATCTCTCAACTTAAAAAAGCTGGTATTCTCAAATTTACAAAATAGTTTTTGATTCTTGTAATAAAAACAAGTACACAAAAAATGTGTGAATTAATTTCTGCTCTTTCATATGTTTTGAAGTTAGTGTTTGACAATGAGTTAAAACTGATGATCTGGTGCCAACAATACACAGTTGTTGCAAATCTCTCAAATTTTTTGTTTAGCAAGATCTTAGTCCATTTCTCGATGCCCACTAACTTTTTCAGTCTTGCATCTGCTTCACAACTTCTTCAGCACCTACTCATTGTGTCTAGTGTTGTATTTTTTCTGCAAGTCCCACTATTTAGCAATTAGCCAAGATGGAACTTTTGTTTCATTGTTGGAAATTCTTGCTTGAGATGCAAAATGAGCTACTTTGCTAACAACACCATAGTAAAATCCAAAGATATAAACTGAATTCAAAGAGTGAATTCATCTATCTATATCTATCTGTGCTTGTCCTCCATCACTACTTAAACTGTGCACTTAATCAAAAAGTATTAAAATTTTTGAAACGGACTCATCGTTGATGTTTCGTTTGTTTCTTGGTACTTCACAATGTGTTGGTATTTACTGTAAGACTTAGTAAATACTTTCACTTTTCAGTTTACTTTTCAGACAGTTCAGTATTCTTTAGGTTTCTCTCAAGCAGAATTTCATAATAATATGTACCCAGTTTTGATTAATTCAAGAACTGTACTTTGTACTTTTGTAACTGGAAAGGATGAATGTTCTATGAAATGCATTGGTTTAGTACTGCATTTTATGGATAGCAGTTCATTATCCAAGCACAATGTGGTATTTTGTGGACCATAAAAGTTTTCTCTATTTTATCATTACAGTACCCTAACTCCTGAATTACTTTCTTTTAAATTAAACTAAACCATCAGTGTAAATTTTGAAGAACTACTTATACTGCACTTTTAGACTTCCGTAATTTTCGTGGTCTTGGGAATCTCTTGTATTTCATCCTTTGTAGTTCTGTTTGACAGACCAGACATCACCTAACATTATTAGCTCCTATGGTATTCATTATAGATGACTGTTATTATTAAATTCTCAACCAATTTGAGGGTATAAGTACTTTAATAGTATAAATAATTTTCTGATACAGTAATGGATGGTCATTTCAGTATTTAGTTCAATGAAAAGGCAACTACGATGAATTATTAATGTTGTAGATTGAATAAACTGTGTTTGTGTATCTGTAGCAGAATACACTTTATGATCTTTATTTCTAAGGAATAAGAGGTATGAAATTGATGTTTTTTTTATCTCTTGTTTTAGAAATCCATACAAGAAGTTTTAGCAAATAATTGTTTGCAACTTCGGTTTTACTGTATGTTTTGTTTTCATATTTTAAAACAGGTTATAAGATATTCTACTTCATTTATCTCCTAAGCAGCATCTCTACAAACAGGGTAGTATATTACATTTTTAGGATGCTACTAAAATAATTAGGATTTAAATGCTACTTTTGATGAACACTACTATGTTTTCAGTTTTTCTCTTCAGAGACTTAGCATTCAAATGCATAATGGTTTTAATTTGTTGGTAATTTGACTGAAAGATTCCTGCAATATTACTTTTTTCAACCTCTGAATCTACTGTAAAATGTTCTGACAAACGGTAGGAGGAAAAGCTGCGTACTGAATGACAGCGCATCTCTCTCACTGCCACTTCCAATTTCATGATGCTATTTTGAGCTGAGCTGTAGTATAGCCATGTCTACTGGTTCCTCCAGCAAGTGCAAAGTGTCATTTATTTTCTTCAGGCAGAAGGGAATAATGCAGCAGAAATTCATCACAGAATGAGAAGATTATAAGGAAAAAACTCAGAGCAAGATCTGGACTGTACAGAAGGTGATTAAAAACTTCACGAGAAATGCACAAAAAACTGTTTCATTAGGGCAGCAGCATGTGGTCATACATTGTCATGAATTAAAGTATCTCCGAAGACAGCAGGTCTCTTCTTTTGTTCTGAATGGCTCTCCACAGTTGACAAAAGTTTGACAGGATGCGCCTGCATTGAACATAGTCTCTTTGTTCCATGAAATCCACCAACAACACACCTTTATGGTCCCAAAAAAGGTAGCCATTACTTTTCTGTTGTTTAATTTGAAGTTCTGTCTGGGTTTGTTCAGTTTGTGTGTACCGTTCTTGCACAACACCATCACTCATGAAGTTTTCAATATATACTCGGCTCATTTTGCTGAATGAATTTTTGCTGTGTTTCTCTTCTGCCTGAAGAAAGTGAATGAGACTTCCCAATTTGCACTTGGCAGGAGAATCAATAGATGTCACCATGTTTACGTGTCTTCAAGTCAGATAAAAATGGTATATGAAGTTGAAAGTGACAGTTGTTATAGTGGGAGAGATGCACTATCATTCACTGTGCAGTTCTTCCTCCTAACACTTGACAGACAACTTCAAAATAGATTCAAACGTTGAAAAAAATAGCTCTTGTATTTTTGATATGTTTGGTATTATATCCTATTTTTAACAAAAAAATATTAAATCTATAATTTTTTTTAAACAAACAAAATGGCTGGAAAACAAAGCTTTCCAGATTTTCAGAACTTATTTCTTTATTCTGACGCTCTAAATTACTTTGTTAAGATATAATGATTTGAATCTGTTAAGTAAATTTACACAATATATGCTTTAAAATATTTTTATAAGTTTTCTCTGACAGGTTATTTGATCTCCCTATATAGTTTCTTTAGCATACCTTTCACCTTCAATACCACATGCTGCCCCCAATTGTGTGTCAAGATTATATACATTGGGACAAAGATGTTCGAAAAAATCATTTTTAACCAAACTCTGTTAAATCTTGCATTTATTGGTCTTACTAAAAATCTATTAATTTCATGGATTAAATAAAACCGACTACATTGGATATCATTTGAATGAATTAGATGTCATCAAGTATATAAATATATACATATTAAGTTAAATTTATGTTACCAGAGTGGTTGGCATTCCTTGTAGAACTGGCCGTGCTCTATCTTTTCCACAACGAACAACATACTCAAGGAAACGGAACACAAAATGAGTCTGTTGGGTTACATAAGATGTGCGCTCTGCAATTACTGATAATGCTTTAAATACTTGTTTCAATGCTGATGATAATGGTTCTTTGAGTGGTGGAGTGGTTGGTGCATTTCCAGTGGAATTGATGAACACTAGGGATGTCTCTGAAGTTGAGTCCAAGCGGAGAATTTTGTTTGCAGGGCAAAGATCTTCCATATCCTGAAATAGTGTTCACAGTTTTCACAAATTTTCAAAATTTAAAAACCTTAAACAACAAAGTTTAAGTTAAATATAACAATGATTTTACATTTAAGGTATAGTGTTTTTTTAACCTCTTATATTCACTATCAAATCTGTAAAGAATATGTCCATCTATATTTATTGTAATATTTTAATACTAACCTAATGTAGGAGTTGAAAATTTAAAATGCCAAATATTGACTGTTTGTTTTGTTTAAAGATGATTAATTTAAAATAGCAAGAATGGATAATTATAAAGGCTGAAGGCTAATTGTTTCATTTAGTTTATGAATTGAAACAAATCATATAGCCTAGTCTAATAATAATCATAATTAAATGCAATCATTGAGCTGTTAAGAAACATGAGAGGCAAACATTACTCATGATGCTAAAAGTCTCAAATTCAATACTGGTGTCACATGCAAGTCTTGTCTCTATATTTTTCTGATTCAATTTTGTGATAGACAAGATCTGGACTGTACAGAAGGTGATTAAAAACTTCACGAGAAATGCACACAAAACTGTTTCATTAGGGCAGCAGCATGTGGTCATACATTGTCATGAATTAAAGTAACTCGGAAGACAGCAGGTCTCTTCTTTTGTTCTGAATGGCTCTCCATAGTTGACAAAAGTTTGACAGGATGCGCCTGCATTGAACACAGTCCCTTTGTTCCATGAAATCCACCAACAACACACCTTTATGGTCCCAAAAAAGGTAAATATTACTTTTTTGATGGTTATTGGATTAAATATTTAAACTCTGGTTGATTGGATAGCATAATTGCTATAGAGAGCCACACTTTACAAATAACCCGCATGTAGGGAAAAACATTTTAGAACCAGAACAAATAATATATTTCATAACAAATATCGAATGTACTGCATTTTTAAGCTAAAACATTGTTTAGAAATTAATCACAAGAATAAAGACAAACTGTTTAAATGAAAAAGGATAATTTACAGTGCCTAGATGCTAATCAGCTTAGCATCTACACTAAGAGACAAAACATAGGTTTTTGAAATAGATATAAATCAATAGGGAGTCCATGGGCCGAGTTGGGCTTTTCAAACGACCTAACATGACCTGTAAAATTTGGGGCGCTGCAGACCCCTATAAAACATAGGTTTTGTTTATTGATTCCAACTTTTTTTTTAAAGATAAAGTATACTGCATATTATGTTTGTAATCAACTATGTGTGTTTTTTAATACATGGCCAAACATGATGTTTTTTGTTAAGTATTATTTTTGACCCCTCTTTTTTAATTCTTCCACTTTTAAAATTGTATAAATCCAAACTATATTATGTATAATATTTTTCAACAATAAAATAATCAATTAAAAAGAGATTAAACACATTCAATAAATAAATAATATAAAGTGACATCAAACATTCAAGTATATACAAGGTGTGGCTAGAAAAAAACCAAAATAACGCTGAAAATTTGTTTAATATTATTTAAAAATTTTATAATATTCCTTTCAACACACTGTCCATCTCGATCTTTACACCAGTCACTTTTGTTTTTACTGTTTCTACAGTCCCATACATCATTTTCTTCAGAGCTGTCACATGCCACAAGTGGCTGTCAGACTAGTAAAGTGGGTGATCTAAGATGGGGATGTTGTGCTTGGCCAAAAACATTTTGAAGAACAAAGTATTGTGAGTTGGAGGCATTAATCTAATTTACTTAAATCACTCAATTTAACTATCTTCAAAATGCTGGGCTTATCCTTTTCAAAGTTGGTCAAAGATTTCTGAGCTGGTCAAAAATTAAAATTAGAAAAGTGGTAAACAACTGTTGAAGTTCCTTCTACTCTTTTCCTCTTTCTCTTATACTTTTTAAAAATTCTTCTTCACTTTCTCTTTTAAATATATTAACTACTGACTATAATAATGTTCTTTTTACTTATTTACAGCAATGAAATTAATAAGTACAATAACTGTGATTAAATGACATCATAATTTATTATGGATTATAACTGAAAAAGACTACATATATTTTCATTATTATTACATGCATTCAGGGTCTGGTGATTGATGCAATGTTACCCAGAGGTGATTTTCTATGTTTACAGTAGTCTCAATTAACAGTAATTTTCAGGACCATTGTGGTGACAGACAACAGAATAGACGGACAAGAAAAACAGACCACCTGTACTTTTGGAGATCGATAAAGTAGTACTATACTGTGTTTATAGCACAGAATCTTTTATTATTATTTTGGAAAATGTAGTACAACTCTTAAATTTTCTATTAACTCTAATTATGTATTATACAAATTTTACAAACATAGGTCTTTAATACAATAAATTATCTGTAGTTAACCTTTTGACAAATATCCACATTAACATACTTGTATGTGAGAGCACTTCAGGTGCCACATTTGTGATAGACTTATATAGTATTATCATAAATAGTGTAAGAGTGTTTATGTTCCAACAGAAACTTTCAAGCAATATTTCTGAATTTGTTGACACTATTTGAAATGTTTCTATCTCATTCCACTAGATGCAGGATAGTTTACTTTTTGATTATCACTGTTTGCTTAGGACAGCAATTAGTGTCAGCTGCCATCACCAATGCTATAAATAAATCATGTTGAGTTATAGTGTTTTGTTTTGTCAAGATTGTTACTTGTATTATTTATTACAAATTGTTTACTATGGACAACTGTTTAAAAATGCCAGATAACAGAATTATTCTGAATGCTAATAGAAACTGACAGTTAAAAAGAAGACTATTTATTGAGACTCTAGTATACTTATAATTTGAATTTCTGTATCTTTACAATAAATTGTCAACAAACCCAAACATTTTTGATGTATTTTTCCTTTAAATAATATACATGTGGATCCTTGAAATATGGTTTAAGACCATTCTAGCAGAAATTTTATAAGCACATTTAATCTGGATGTTTACAAATAATGTAATGTAATATGAATGAACTTACATTGTTTTCCATTTGTTTTCGTGAACGTTTTCTTGAGTTTTGTTTAACTTTGTCTTGTGATATCGAAGCAGCAAAAATACAATAAGCACACAGTTTGGCAAGAGCAGAAGACTGTGGATCAACTAACTCTTCACTTCTGTAACAAAATACAACAAAATGAATTAAAAAAAAAATCAACAAAATTAAATTTAAGAAGAGTATGAAGTCACGTTTTCTAGAACATCAATTAAGTAGTGTAGGATCAAATGGTCAAGCATGCTCTTGAAGGGCATGCATGTACTGAGGGTCTGGCCTGTAGATGTCTGGCGTCTTTTCCTTGTATCCTTTTCCTTAGTTTCATATATGAACTATTAACAACAATGGTTTACTTCCATATTATCTGTACTGCGGCGATGTTTACTAGACCGTGTCAGTTACTCAGAATACATCACGCAAACTTTATCACTTGTAGAATATAATTTTAAGTTCTCTTTTCGAATTGTGTTTCATAACCAAACATAAAAATGACTTTGACTTGTACTTTGATTAGTTTCCCCACACTGTAAATTTTTAAGCAGTAATAAAAAAATCTTTCAACGTTATTTGTGAGTTTTGCAAAGCATACTTTTGTTGAGGCCCATAAATATAACAATATGTAAAATATCAAAAAATCCTGAAAACCTTTGATAACTCACACTACATAAATAAGTATTTAATTTTTGTTTTATTCTGTAACTATCCATAAGTATTTGGTTGTTGTCGACCCCCTATATTTTCCTAGATTTGCTCTACACCAAAAATCATTTTCATAAAATTTTATTGTGATCAGTCACATTGTTTATGAATAAAAAGACGCATTATCAATAGACAAAGAGTTGGAAACATGCATGACTTATAAGAACCTTGGTTTTGTCTACATACTCTAAACAAGTTTTCCTGAATAATGACTTTACTTATAGAGTTAGGTATTATTTAGAAACAGATTTAAATGCAGAAAGTAGAATGTTGAGGTTATATTAGAAGAAGGTAAAATGTTAAAGTCCAGTATAGGCTGAACAATTGTGTAATAGTATAGGTTTTGTTATTCTAAATTGCAATTGTAGTGTTTAAATGTAAAAGGTAAATTTCTTTTAGCATGGTTCTTCCCATTTATTTAGTTTGCTTACTTCCTTCAAGTAGATTTTGCTATGGCTATTTTTGCATGAGGACTTTTATTTGGGAGGAAAACACAATTTTTATTTTACAAAATCACATTTTCTTCTTGCATAAATCTAGCTAACTGAAATAACATTGTAAGATACAATTTTGATGAACTGTTACTGGGAAGGAACATTATATATAATGTATAATGTATGAAAATAAATAAATTTAGCAAACTGAATTAATGTTGAAAACTACTAAACAAAAATTTGGCAAACAAAAAGCATGAATAATGCAATAAAATATAGTTCAGTATGGTAATGAAAACATTCATTGTATTCATAAAAAAAAGTTAAGAGTGAGGGAGATCACTCTTGTCCAGGTCTTGAAACAGTGGATCAGCCACTTTGTATCCATCTTTATTTTATAAACAATATAATATAATGACAATCATGACTTATTTATATTTACTTTTTAAATTACAAAAATTTAAAAATTTCTTAAAGTTAAGCAAACTTTAGGGTTTTAAATTTAATTTAATTTCAGGACAAATTTTGATAAAAGTTAATACTTTTAATTGAGCACTGTTAATGTTAAAATACTGGTTCAATTTCAGATATATTTATATTTAAAAATTTACAACTATAATTATTTACTCACACACTGAAAATTACCATTCATACTATTTTTGTAAACTAATGCAATACCAAATGGATATTTATAAGTTTATATCTTCGGACATAATCTTTTACAAAACTTATAGTTCTCTTGTGCAAAATTAACTTTTTGTTATAACTTTTAAAACTGGATTTTTTATAATTTATAAAAAAATTCTCAACATTTTTTTCTTCTTGTAATATTTACAAATACTTATATTACAAATTTATTCTGGACACTACTAATTCATGTTACACTTGAAAGGCTTATAGAGCTTTAGTTCAGGCATCATCATTGGCCTTCTACGTTTTTATATTCTTTGCATCTTTTCCAACAGTTTTATCATTAATATAAAAATTTATAAATAATATTTGGCTTATATTCTTCACTGTAGCATTTTAAACTTTTAATCCAACTATTATTTTATCTAATGTTTATTCATTCACCTTTCATAAATTTCAAACTTAGTCTACAGGTGGTATGTAGTCAACCTGTCCACAGTCTGTCAGCTTTAATTTTGTAACCTATTCAAATTTACATGATTTTGTTTTACACATTTCAACACTAACTTAATAAATAACATTTTATCAAATTGTATAAACAAGTTTCTAATCTCACTTTAAGTTTGGCTATTTTTATAAGTGCTAGATCAGTCGGCAAACTTTAGAGCTTCAAGGACCACTAAATGTATAATTTTTATTTGGCAGACTACCAATTATATGGGTTTAGAAAAAAGGGGCTGTAATGTATGTATAACATCATAAGAAAATTTTATTTTATTAATACAAAATTCACATATTAAAAGTAAAAAAGTTATATTGTAATAAAAAAGTAAAAACTTGAGTTTCCTCATGAATTACACATTTTTAGCATATGTTTTTTTTCTGTGGAAAACTAAAAATTTTTCTTGGACCACCATTTGACGACTGCTGTGATACATAATATATTGAATCATTTTTAATTTTTATTAGTGCTTATGATTAATTGTTATTGAATTTATTTTCACTCTGCCTACATTTTAAGTAAACCCTATCAAAGCTGGGCTATTACTAGCCTTTTAACTATTCTGAATCACACACTAAACTATAAATTTATCATTTCAATATGATTAACAAAATACACATATAACAATTTATAACTACAAAGATCAACAGCTCTAATAGGTTAGGATATCACAAAATATTTTTACAGTAGTATGCAGCAGAAGAAAACGTACTGTAACAGCACCATATGTTTGTCATATGTTACAGCATCACCAGCTGTTAAACATAATACAGAATGTACTTGTAGAAGAAATACAAATAAAAATATGGAAAAAAGTGACATCTTTTTAACAAGCTTCAATGTTAATATTCATTTTATTTATAATTAAAAGCCGCCTCAGTGGCCTAGTGTACTAGGCTTTCACCCCGAGGACCCGGGTTCAATTCCCGGCCAAGGGCTTGGCATTTTCATATGCTATAAATCATCCCATCATCTACATTAACCCAAGTGTGTACAACAGTCGGACGTTAAAAAAAAAAAATATTTATAATTAAAATACAAATCCTATTAACATATTTAATATAAATATTTAATGTTATGCTTTTTCATAGAACATTTTTGTAATTAGTTTTTATATATGGATCATTGTTTAGGTGTAGAAACTAGATGAAGATTTGAACATACAACAAAAGGTTAATTAACATTCCATTATGGAAATACTGAAGACAACATATTAACAATAACTTACTGAAGTCTATTGTGGAGATACTGAGGCAACACATGTAGTAATAAACTCAAAGAACAACTCTCTATGTCTAAGTGGAACATTCCCATCACAAGATCCACAGCTCTGTCCAGATCATCTTTGTATCTCAGCTTCAGTACTTCCTGCAACAATTTATCTCTATTTATATCAAACGTTATTTTAAATAGTTAATTAATTTGTACAGACATAAAATAGAAGGTGATTTTAAAAAGTGAATATGGTATGGTGTATGGTGTGTGTGTGTGTGTGTGTGTGTGTGTGTGTGTGTGTGTGTGTGTGTGTGTGTGTGTGTGTGTGTGTGTGTGTGTGTGTGTGTGTGTGTGTGTGTGTGTGTGTGTGTGTGTGTGTGTGTGTGTGTGTGTGTGTGTGTGTGTGTGTGTGTGTGTGTGTGTGTGTACACCTTAACTATACAAGTGTATTTTTATTTGAATATATTTTTATATGAAACAGCATATATAAAAACTATTTTTCAGTATAATTTCCATAGTTTTTGAGACATTTTATATGTGGAGACCGGCTTATTTTTCTTCTCTCAAAAGAATGATAATGATAATGAAGAACATAATTGGATATCTGTGCACAGTTATATCAAACACTGGTGCACAGTGGTTTTAACCTTACCATTACTGGTCATAACCATGCCAAAAGCTGGTACCATTATCATAAGAGGACAGAGAAGTGGGAAAGGGAGGAGTAAGAACTTGCTAAAAAATCTGGGTTCATTTGTCGCTAGGTGGTAGCACCCAGTAGGGACCCCTACTTAGGGTTACAAATGCCAAACAACAGCTCAGTAAAGACACTCTCTTCGGATATCAGTTTTGCAGATTCTGAGGGAGTCCACTCGTTGCATGTAATGGATAAAAACGGTAAGAAGTCAGTCAAAAAAATGATATCAAAGCCAATCCTTTTATTGAAATACCTTTATCTAGATCCTCAATTCTTACAGCTATGTTGAACTACTGAAGTCATAAGTAATCAGAGACAGTATAATTACTAACTTAATGAGTGGGAATAAAAGTCTTAGCAGAAAATTCAGTGACATTGAAATCCTGTGTACAGATTTATGAAATGAAATAACTGTACTTGGCTAAGTTCATTATTCAGTAAAATTTGTTCACAATTTCAAAATTGTACACATACAATCCCTTAGAAAATTCATAACTTTTTATTTTCACAATCTGACTTCATCATCACAATAAAATTAATTGAATCACAATTCAAATGTCACCCATTTTCATACTCACCTTGACAAGATTGGTGACAAACCACTGAGCACCTCCAGTATTTAAAAGACTCTCAAGCGAATGTGTTGCTTCAATGTCTATCCAGCCTCTCTTCTGTATACTAAACCATACACTCTCCAATTCTTCACTTATTGGTTGTTTTGAGATGATACTGAAACAGTCATTATTAATTATTATTAAAGTATTTACATGGAACACTTAATCAATTTACATTTGCTAAATATCAACTAGATTTAGTTAAAACTAAAAGTGAAATAATCTTTAGAAATTTAAAGGTATAAAAAAAGAGAAAATCCCAAGTATGACTAATTAAAAACTGGAATATTTATTTTTATAAGTTAAAAACTTATCCTTTACAAAGTACAGTAGGAAGAGATTATTTGTGATTATGAGTGGGAATATCACTGGAAACACAAAAATTTAACTCAACAACTGGCAGTTGAGATTAAGAAGCAAAAGTAGTAGGTCAAACATAGTCTAAACGCAAAAGTAGTCTGTGAAAACAAAAATTTGTAACTTTAAAACAGTCACATTAATTTTATTCTCCCAGCCTCCCTGTTAATCCTTTTCAAGTTGTATATTACATTTTCACATATAATTGCGCATACAAACACACCATTCTCATTTGTTTGCAACTGTCTACACTTTTATGTGCCCCTCTGTTTCAATTTTGTATCCATGTTACAGATTTTTGAAAAAAAAGTAATTTAATTAAGGTACACTTATTTTTTAAAATTTTTTATCCTGGTTGAGTTTTTATGCTGTAAAACTCAACCAGGATATTACATGTGGTTGAGCTTAATGTGGTTTTGCCCTTTAGTTCTGCTTCCAGATATCTGAGCATGAGCTATGTGCTCTACTGAGCCACCACTGCTTGTTCATGTAATGATGAGTTACACTGCCTCAGCGACTATGTGCACTTGCTCTTTTTCTATTTACCATTTTTTACACTCATTTTCCATATTATCCAATACAATCCCAAATTCTGTACACGGACAGTACAATCAGATCAGTTATTTGCAGTAAAGCACTGTACATAGTTGTGTGTTGATGTGCGTATTTTGATTTTTTGCTAGTGTCTTGTAAAATGAATACTAAGCAGAAAAATACTTTGGTCCGTACTTCCACAAGGAAGATTCAAATCTTCAAAGCATATTCAAAGTGTGTTTTATAAATAAAATCAATTGCAGCACTGGGTACCAATTGTAAATAAACTCAAGCATATGACGTAAATGATTTACAAAAATTAATGGTTTATTTTACTTTATAATATTAGAAATCTTGGGTTTAATGTTCAGTTTTATATCTCTGGCTAGCTTTCAATTTCATTTCATAAACACTTAATTATTAAAAAAAAAAAAATTATGGAAGCTTACAATTATATTACAAAAATATATTAACATTTCATTTTATTTAATAAACAGATGGGTGATGGCGGGTGCAAAATCTGAAGTGATTTATGGATGATTTAACAAAAACAAAATGATGAATTTAAATTAGGCTATTGCACATTAGGTTGGTTTTAAAAGAATCTACAAATGTTCATCAGTTTACAAAAATTAGTTTTTCAGTTAATTAATTATGTCCTCAAGTCTAACGATTAACAATGAACCCCTCCCATTATTGTTAAATTACTTTCTCGTCCTTAAACCTTGGACAGTTGAAGAAATGAGCTAGACGATCACCACCACAATTGGGAAACTTTGAATCATCAGAGCAAATGTCACTCATATGGCCATTGAAACCACAATTACCATATACTTCAGGTTTTCTGCATATCCAAAACACACATATCCATATACACACATATCCAAAACTCTGACATTTCAAGCATTGTCTCAGCTTTGGAACATAAGGTCGAACAGAAAGCCGTTGATGTCTGGCAAATATAAATTCCAGAATAGTAGGCTTGCCAGAAGTCAGAATTAGGGAAGCAGTTGGAATTTTTTTGCCAGTCTCATTGTGTAGAATATGATACATCTGTGACTGACTCTGATGCTATCTCACACTTTATCTCCTGCAGATCTAAATGGAGATCTCTGCAGGTTCTGTGGGACATATTGCTGCTGGTCTGTACTAGCAGCGTTAAATTTTTGTAATTTCTTAATAGAAACTGTAGGACTTAGTACCAAGGGCAACACTTTACACAGGTCTGCTCTTTTTTCAGAATTTTAAAATATTAAAAATCTAGGAGATGGGAACTGAAGAGGCACAACACTCATATCCTTGTCTCCCTGATTCTTAATACACCCACTACTACTAACAGATCTGTTCGACAAAGTCAAACAAGATCTCTTTAATACATTTTTTAGTGTTTATTGTATTTGTAGTTGCCATACCTTTTTTCAAGTGAAAGCACCCAAGTGTCACCAATAGCCCATGAGACTCGAACTAAAGTGAGATCTCCAATATCTTGGAGCCGAAATAAATTATTTCAGTACTCCTCAATGCTTAGAGATGAGTTCCGGTACAAAGTTATAGTTCCTCAAACCCACGTATTACTACCTGTGTACCCACAGATTGTAACTACATACTCTAACTGGCTCAATTATAGATTCTGGCACACATAATTCAACATCCATGTGCTTAATAGGCGCCTACTGGCTGCTCGGTCTCAGATCTTGCCCCACCAGAGGTCTTCGGCAGTGCTAGGGACATATCAGGGTCTATATACTTGGCTCTGTCAAAGGAAACCAAGCAGTATCGCCACTCCCCGACTTAAGGACAAAAACAACAATCCTTAAATGTAGAGTATGATGAGTATAAAGTGTTTAGAGCATTAAGTGTAATGCTGTAAGTGTGTATGTTTTTAGAATTGGGAGCCATGAGGGGCACCTAATAAACCATCTCAATAGGTACAGCTAATCTGCACCCCCTATGGGGAGATATGTTGACAAACAGAGAGACAGATACAGAATAAAGAATATTCCTTGACCTCTAAAACAATTTTGGTATTTTTTAAAAATACAATTTTAAGCACATTTTCTGGCTTTATAAATATTTAGAAAACATTAGCAACTTCATAAATATTTGTTAAAAACTATTTGTTGGAATTTTTTGAATAGTTTTTGGAATAGAAAAAAAATTAAATTAAAATTATAAAATTACAATTATAACCAACCTGTGTGTTAATGTCATTGCCTTCACTTTGGACAGTGTTGGTGCATGCACATCAAATTGCATCTTGCGAATTATTTGAACCATTAATGCAGACCTACGCAAAATAAATCATAATACTAACGATTATCTGCGGGATTGGGTGGCATGATTGCCTCGGATAACCAAAATTCATGGATATTCTACATATAGAAAAAACAACATTAAAAACATATTTTTTCAGAACACACTGAATTAAAATAATAATAAATCTTAAATTACATTGTTTACAAATTAACTGGAAGAACAATTAATAAAAAATAATAAATTAATAAAGAAGATTATTATCTGATCTGTAACTTCAGATAGGGCATGTGAAAATCTGACATTTAATGCTGATTGTGAACTTTAATACATATGGGTATAGTTTAACAAAATTTTACATTATATCATTTTTAACATAGATTATTTTTCCTAAAATACAATGAAATAAAATAACACACAATGTTTTCCTAATATACAATCAAATAAATAAATAGAGCACAAACTATGTAGGAATACCCGCAACTAACAAATAGTGCAAATTAAATAAACTGCTTGTAAAATGTCAACACTGTTATACTGTCGACTAAAGCAACTGCTCTGTTTACAAGAGTATATATAGCACTATATAAGAGCATATATAACACTATATAGCATAGTGTCCCTACCAGAGGCTAACATTTTGTCTGTAAATAAACTGATAAACCATCCTAACTTATTTTCAGTGCTTTGTCTTTTTACAATTACACTGAAGAAAGTTCCCCTGCACACTATGGGTGTTTTGTAAATTATGACATTATTTATTTATACACTATTTTGTCCAACTGTGTCTTTGGGCATAAACAGCTATTTAATATTTGGCTGTGCCATGCTTAAAGGCACAAGCCTCTTTTTAATAATGTCTCACCTTTCACTGAAGTTATTTTGCTGAAGTAGTTCTTCATTGCTCTGAGCCTTCAAGAATTGCTGAACCATATTAATAGGTTTCAACAAAGCATCTTGCGGAGACACCTGCAAGTAAAGCTTGTTAATATATATATATTTACAAAAAATCATAAATTTAGCTAATTATAATTTAGTATTCTTTGGGGACAATAATATTTTTATACAAAGTCAAACAAAAATCAACACTGAATGTTTAATAAATTTGGCTAGCTGAGGCTTAGAACAAATTATCAGGGAGTCTACTTGAATTACACACCAATATTTTACCTGTATCAATCACTTATTAGAACTAAAAAAATAATATAATACATAGTTCTGGAGCATATTGACTTAGGTCTAGCAGACTGTGGGTAAATAAAATGAACAACTGAGTTAAATAAGAAAATTACTTCAATAATGAGAAACTACTATAAGTGAAAATAAAAATTGACATATTGGAATGAGTTATCATACTTTTTTTAAAACTTACACATTAAATATCATTGTATGTGAATATATTGGGCCAAACTTATGAAACAAGCATACCTAATAATGATAATTTCATTCATTAACTGAGGATATTATAATGAAGAATAAAAACATAATACTATACACAAACAGATTTCAAAGACAGAGGAAGAATGACAATCTATACAAAATCAACAAAAGTGAAGTTATTATTGCTTTGGAAAAGTTTCCAACAGTATTTCAGATTAGACATGTAGGTTATACTAGAATGATGGTAAAAAAATGAGCAAATCATAGTTAGAATGAACAGCCAGGCTACTATCATGGCCTTAAGTAAAACTCTAACTTACTGTGGGATTCCAACAGACTTTAAGCTCTCAACCTTAAACCAGATGAAGATGATGGGTGCTTGGTCACAGTGGTTATGAAAACATGAGAAAGCTGATAAACTAGTGACAAAAAGGGGCCAGAAACTCATACATTGGTCCAGAACTGCTGTGCAACTACTAATGTATGCATCCGACAAAGACTGAGGCGTCATCAGAACAAAATTATAAAAAATGAGTTGAAAAAAGACCTCTTATGAGTAACTTCAAAAGGTAAGCTCTATAGGCCAATGTATCAACCCAATCACAAACTATCTTGACAAGTTTCCTCACTGAATAGAGACAACTTGAAGATAATGTTAAACTTTGTGATAAGACATGGAGCATTTAAAGAAGCATTTAAATACAATGAGTTAAGCTCAAGGAAACCTGAAATGCAAACTCTGCAACCAGCACACTGAAACAGCAGAACGTCTACTTCTGAAATGTGAAGCATTAGAGTTGAAAATACTGCCTACAAGAACTTCTACAAAAGTTGAAAAACTAGCAAACTCATGAAGGCTAAGTACTAAACTGAATTGTATAGGGACTTCAAAGCACACAAAAAGCTCAGGAGCCAAGGGATAACACCTTCCATTATGATTATACATTATAATAATTTTACATTATAATAACACATATATATATATATATATATATACAGGAGAAAGATGCTCGGTAAGGTCCCAGAGAATAAAAGAGAGCAGGGGGTAAAACTTGTATAACAGGATGAGGGAGGTGTGGAGGATTAGAAGGAACAAGACATGAGTCAGAGTGCTTTGTGTGATCCAACAGGGTCTATGCGCAAATAATAATAATAATATATATAATGAAACTTGTATAATGTTTGGACCATACAAGATATTCATTATTAAGAAATATCCGCTGTTGGGAGAAATACAGCATAATATATAAGAATATGTAGGCTAATTGTTTACTTATTGCAAACCTAAATTGGTATCTTGTGATAATATTGCAATGTTTTTTTTTAAGACAATAGGCTTACAAAAAGGTAACATTTCATTTTCAATAATAATAATTTTAATGATTAGGATTATGATCTATTCTTCCCGTCAGTGGTCTATCAACTCACCTCATAAAGGCTACTGCCGTTTTGAAATGCTACAGTTTCATCTTCAGGCCGTTATACAAAATGTTAAATCCCTCTACATTTAAAATTGTCGTCGTCACAAAGACAAACAAAACATTAAAACATACATCACAAACACTGAGCATAATTACACGTTTAAAATATTCATCATGAAATTCGGCTTGGCCAAGCTACACACTGCAGTCCGGAATGTAACGATGTACTAGTTGTGTGTGTAGCTTGGTCAAGCCAAATTTCATGATGAATATTTCAAAACAATAATTGTGCTCAGTGTTTGTGATGTATGTTTTAATGTTTTGTTTGACTCTGTGACGACCTCGACAAAGGGATTTAACATTTTGTATAATGGCCTGAAGATGAAACTATAGAGTTTCAAACCGTGGTAGCCTTTATGAGGTGAGTTGATAGACCACTGACGGAAAGAATAGGTCATAATCCTAATCATTTGAATATGTGGTCTGGTGGCTATGTTACAATAATGAAAATAATAATTTTAAATAAACACAATTTTTTAAGATAACTAGATTTTGAATTTCATATAGTATTACTGTAATTAATAAACAAATGTTCAAATTACAATACAGTGCAATCCTTCAACCAGTCTCAGCACAAAGGAATGTTGTCCGATTGTTCAGCTCCATACACCTGCTGATCATTACATCTCAACAGTTCTGCTGTAAGTAGTAGTCCATTCTGTTCTGATCTTGAAACAGTTGTAGTGTACAAAATAGTAAATTAAAAAAGAACTACCTAAATTGATCCTGTGTGTAAATGATGGTTAACAATTAGACCAAACTAGATTCAATGCTTTATATATTTCTTATGAAAAAAAAACAAATAGTTTGTGTAATAATGGAAAAATCAATAGCTGGGTCCACATTTTATTTCTCTGAACAGTTGAAATTTTTGCCTCTTAGATTTCTGTTTATTTACAAGATTCAAACAATTTTTTATGTAATTGGGAGAATACAAAAGTGATCAAAGTAAGTTTATAATAAAATTGTGCAGTAGTAATAAAAATGATATTTCAAGACCACATTTAGGAATCTTAAAATTTTTTTTGTATTGGAACGTATACTCTGGTTGATTTTATAAAGTGCCTACCAAATATACGAAAATATTTCATTCGTTCTGTCCCAATATTTTAAATGCACATCTAAATTCAGCTATGTTATCACAAGGATTGGGTGAAATGTTATACAATTTTTTATTATTATCACTAAAGCACAAATGATGACAAACTGAAAAAAAGCTAGTGTTCACTGGTTCAATCATCTTATGGTGATCTAATAATGAGAAGGCATATAAAAACTCTTAATCTTTCTAAACATTTCAAATTAAATTCAGATTTTGTAGAAAAGTACACATATACCTTGGAAAGTGATTTATCTACATTTAACATCTATATTATTAGACTTGCCTGCATGTAAGAACACAACCAAGCTGCAGCACACACTGGTAAACAACACAAAGGCGTTTGCATTGCATCAAGGATACGTTTAACATCAGTTGCTGATAAGGCTTCTTGTTCCCAAGCTACTAAAACTTCTCTGATAGCTCCTGGCATATTAAAACAAACATCGTTCCAAGCTATTTGGCTGCAATGAACAACATGTTCTTTAGTTATTACTCTGTACTGTTATTTATTATTATAACAAAACAAATATTTATAACTGATATATATGGAAATGTAATAGTTACAGAAGAAATAAGCCAAGAGTCTATATTCAAACTAAAGATCAGCTGTACAATATTTTAAATAATCTTGAGGTTGTCAGTAGATGTTAATATTGTCAGCCATCAAAACTAATATTAAATTTAAAACTATTTTTCTTGTCTATATTCTGTCATAGAATTACTATTCAAATCTCACTATAAAATTTCTATGTTCAAAATTTTTCAAGTCATTTAAAGGAAAAACAAATTCAAAAAGTTATTGAAATCAATTCAAGCACTATCTGGTACAGCTTAGCCTCATTCATTCAGCTTAGCGACCTTCAATCATTTTATGTCCCTCCTTAAACCTTTTAAACCAGTCAAATACTTGTGTGACTGCTACAGTGAGAGGGGGAAGCATCAACAGGCACAAACATGTTCAACCTGCTATGGCACACTCACTGTTTGCTAGCAGTAACACCAGTCTGGTTATTTAACTGCCACACCTCATAGTCAAATTTATAATGAATATTCAATATTTATTCATACAGTTTTGCTATTGACAATATAATACAAGGTGTGTTCAGAAAGTAACGAGAATTTTAAAATTTCGCGGGCTCGGAGAGTCCGATTGTCAAACATTTTATTAAATTATGTTGATATACATGCCCTTGAAGTATGATAAAACTTTCAGCTGTTTTCATCGATGACTTTGTCTGTGATAGCCACTAAGGTTAGACGTGTTTTTATGAGCTCGGCAATTTTTGTTTGTTAAAAGAAATGGATCAAAGAATTTGTATTAAATTTTGTGTAAAAAATGGAATAAAGTGTAACAAAGTGTGTGAAATGTTAACAAAGGCCTATGGTGAGTCTGCTATGAGTAAAGAAAGAGTTTACGAGTGGTATAAGCATTTCCAAGAAGGCCATGAAGACGTTGAAGATGACGAACGCCTTGGACGCCCCAACACATCAACAACCGATGAAAACGTGGAAAAAGTGAAAGAAATGGTTATGAACAATCGCCAAATCACAATTAGAGAGGTCGCTGATGATGTTGGCATATCGATTGGATCATTCATGACATTGTTTCCAATGTTTTGTGTATGAAACACGTGGCAACAAAATTCGTTCCAAAATTGTTGAATTTTGAACAAAAACAGAGGCAAATGGAAGTTGCTCAGGAATCACTAAATGAAATCAACGACGATGCAGAATTACTGAAATGTATTTTAACAGGTGACAAAACATGGGTTTACGAATATGATGTCAAAACTAAGGCTCAATCATCCCAGTGGAGGCATTCTGGCTTGCCAAGACTGAAAAAGGCTCGACAAATGCGGTTGAATGTGAAGGTTATGCTCACTGTGTTCTTCGATATTAATGGTATAGTGCATCATGAATTCCTGCCACCAGGTGAAACGGTCAATAAGGAATACTACCTACAATTTCAACGTAGTTTGCGTGAAGCAATCCGAAAAAAACGTCCGGATCTGTGGAAAAACAATTCATGTCTTTTGCACCACGATAATACACCAGCTCACACTTCATTGCTTGTTCGTGAATTTTAGGCCAAAAACAGTACTGTAACGATGCTCCAGCCTCCATATTCGCCAGACATGGCTCTGTGTGACTTTTTGCTATTTCCAAAAATAAAGAGAACCTAAAAGGACCGTCATTTTACAACCGTAGATGACATTAAAAGCGCATCGCTGAAAGAACTAAAGGCTATCTCAAAGATCAAGTTTGATAAGTGTTTCAAGGATTGGAAGAAGCGCTGGCACAAATGCATAATCTCCAATGGGGACTATTTTGAAGGCGACAACATCAATGTAGAAGAATAAATAAATATTTTGTTCAAAAAATTAAAATTCTCGTTACTTTTTGAACACACCTTGTATATTTTTATTTCACTCACGCAAATGCCATTACAATTAAATATAAGAACATGTACAGTAATTAAACAAAAAAATTAAAAATATTTTTGTTCAAATCAGCCAATCGTTTATTTTTACAACTGAAAATTGACTCATGATGGTTTTTGTATTTATGTCACAGAGCTGATATATCAGCCCATTAGAAGTGTGAGATGATACTATACTATAAGTGTTTTAAGTATAAAAATATTTTGTTTTTTATGAAATAGTCCTAAATTCTATAGAAAAAATATACTGCTATTTTTGTAAAAAATAATACAGACTAAGTTCAAGGTAGGTTTTTAACTACCCCAACAGAGATAAGAATATTTTTTTAAGTCTCACTAAGCTGAAATACACTGACAGAGTAGTTATAAAAAAAGTCTCATATAGTGTTAATGAATTTAGTCGAAACATACCTGATTTTGAAATCACAATCTGTAGAGTTGAACTGATTGAGAAGAGTGTCTACCCATGCTGGGTCACAATGCTGTAGTATAACATCAGGAGACTTGGGTTTACCTCTCTCAACAAGGCACTCTCTCATCCATTGCTCTATGAAGGAATCTCCTTCTCCTTCCTCACTTAGAACTACCTACCAAATTAAAAATATATTTCTATATAATGTCAAAAGAAAACTGAGAGAGAATGATTTTAGTCGATGAATAGGTTAAACAATTGTATTAGTTATTTTAAACTCCTTACCAGTGTTAAAGTGAAAGCATTTATAAAAAAAAAACATGCATGCATCCATAATCAGTGTGTGTGTGTGTGTGTGTGTGTGTGTGTGTGTGTGTGTGTGTGTGTGTAAATATAGGCCTACATATTATTTAAAATGCATGCCTTTTATTGTTCTTCTTAAGCCACAAAGGACAAATATTTTTGAAAATATTTAAACAAACAATGAAAAACTGTTTTTGACTGATGAAAAAGACTGTTAAATATTTGCCAAAATTATTCTGGGTAAAGCTTTAAGATTTGACAACAGGCTGTTTATTAATTTATATTAGAAATGAGCTACTGTCACTGAGCTAGTTCATAAATTGATTTCAGAGTACGCCAATATTCATAAAAAATATTATGCCTGATCAATAGCAAAGCAACAGATGACAATGACGGCGTAGAGATTACAAGTTCTTGAGTCATGGGGCATACAGTAAAATGCAAACATATAACTTGCAATCAAAATCTCTTTAATGAATGAGAACAATTAATTACTTTATTTGATGTTAAACTGTACAAACCTCATCAAATATATAGACCAATAAAATACTTTATATTTTAACTATACTGCATACAAATGGATTTTATTCATTTTTCTAGCAGTCAGCCAAGGAGTTCATTTGTTTTGAACGATGCAGTTGTTTCGATATAAATACAATTAGTAGTCTTATCTTTCAAATCAATCGCTAAAAAGAATAAAATGGTAAAATAACATAACACAAAACATTTTGCCCAAATACACTAGACCAGTACATGATAGATTTTTAACATCAGTACCAGCCTACAACAGATTTTTAACATCACTGCTATCTCTAGCTAGTATCAATATTTCGAACTGAGGTTTAAGTTGAGGTACAATCAAAGACTTGTTTCTACTTAAACACATTGATTTGGTTATTAAATTTTATATGTTCCATAAATTATAAGTTAACTGATTTTAATTTGAATATTTGTTTTACAATCAAAAAGATACTTAAAGCATTACAATGTTCTTCCTTACTTGTTATGATTTTTATAATCTACCTTAAATTATTAATGGATCCAATGAATTACAATTATTCTAATAAGACATAGATTAGAATAGATATTAACTTTTAGACCATTGGTGCTTTGATAGATCAAAAACAGGTTCCATAATAGGTAAGCTATATCTTTTCACAAAGCAAGCTAGATAGATAGGCCAAAGCACACAATATTTGCCAAAAAGCTGTAAAATATTTTAAGAAAAAAAAATTGACATTATTTACAATATTATCTAATTGTTTTTGCTGTATTAGAAATTAAAGCAATAGGCCTATATTTATTCCCAATATTTCAGAATATTTAATTTGTTTAAAGTTTTGTTCAGGCAACAAATACATTCAATAAATTTTTTTATATAAAAACTTTTTAATGATAAATTTAAAAAAACATTTTATTTTTAATTTTCAACAAAATCCAAAATTATCCAGTACAAAATTATGTCTTTTCTAAATAAATAAAAAAAAACTATGATTGCCGCTTTCCTTATTTTATCAATTCTCAACTGATTCTCAAACTGATTTTTTTTTTTGTATTCACCTTGGTACTACTCACCTCTGAGCCAAACATCTGGATAATGTAACAAAGCATCAGAAATGTAATATCAAACAACATAGCTCTTGTTTGCGCAGTTTTACTGGACTCATCAATTCCTTTCTTACAGCATTCGTTAAAGTTAATTAGCTTAGTGACTAGAGTGCGGAGTTTCCCTTCTACAGTAGCCACGGCCAGGATAAGTTCAAAGCTTTTACCAGCCAGAACATTACACAGCATACTTAACATTGACTCCTGCAATATAAATATGAAATTAATAACTTTAAAACTTCAATTTAAAAAAATCACTAGAAGCAATCATTACGATGACACAGTGGAATCTGATTTCCAATAAGTAACAACATTATATAACACAAACATTGTGATATAATGAACAGTGACATTTTTTGAGTGAAAGCATTGAATAATGCTATTTTAAACATAAATTATTATCATGTTATGTTGACAACATATCTGTTATTTGGCAACATGGCAGGAAGGAGCTTAATAACTTTCTTCCTTTTTTGAATTCTATGCATCCCAAAATAGAATTCACACTGGAATTAGAGGAAAACTCCAGTTTACTGTTTTTATGTGCGTTCTTCACTAGACAACAAAATGGTTACATTTGTTATAGTAGACCTACACACTATAAGTTTTAAAGAAAACCTTCACACAATACAGTGGTACCCCAAGGTTAACAGTCTTAATTCATTCCAGAACTAAGACTAATATGTTATATAGAAAAAAATAACTGAGGTCTCACCATTAATATGTCAAAAATGAATAATAAAGAGAATTTGCAGTCTAATTTTATTTTAACTAAATTCATACAAATGTAATTAATTATGTCACATATACACATTGAAATACTGTATATTTTTTAGTTCATACTGTAGTTTTTTTTTAGTTCAATAATCAAAGTTTGTCTTTTACTTCTACTACCACAAGCACTTCTTTTAGGACCCATTTAATTAATATTTACAAACAAAACTGAAAACAGGATTTAAACAATAATTTGAAACTAGCACACAGACACTTAACGTTTTGTTACATTTAAAAAATCAAAAATATGTAACATGATATTATAACTGTTTAAATTTTTTAACGGGCTAATAAATTAAACACACAGTAAAAAAGTTGATGACACACTAAGTAAAATAAAGCAGGATCACAGAAAAGGAAATAGGAGTGGACATTCTGAGAACAGATAACTAAGAAATATCTGGTAAGTTATTGCCCTACAAAAACTAAACACCCATCAATCAAAGGCTTGTTTTTGCTAACTCAGCACAATGTTCTCTCTATAATAAAATGAAAACACTCTTATACTGCTCAGCCCCTTATCCGAAACCTAAACTGTTACACAGGTCATTTTTCATCCTTGAATTAGACATTGTCCAATATGACCCTTGTCCAGGTTGACTGTTAGCTGGGGAACCACTGTATATACATTTGAATGCTGTGTCTATCACCCTGCACAAATTCAAGCGGTGACTAATACTTTATTTTCTAGGTCCTGTCAACTGATGGATAGGAAGTCTAAGGAGCACTCTGATAGAGACATTAAGGAAAAAGAGACATTAAGGAAAAAAGTTTTTAACAATTATATTATTAACAATGCCATGTCTTGCTTACAGAACCCACCACTTAGCAATGAAGAATTTGAGAGGGATAAAAAGAAAATGCCTAAAGTTTTTTTACTTTATGTTAGAAGTGTCACTGACAGAATTTGACAATCTCAGAATTGACAGAAACATAATTTTTGAACCATTTACAAGCCCCACATCACCAATGACAGGCTTCTTGGCAACCCTAAAAATAAAAACAGGTTGGAAAACCACACATTTATAGCATTTCATGTGGTGATTGTTTTAAAAGCTACATAGGACAAACTAATAGGTGTATATTAGTCAGAGTGGATAAACATAAAGATCGGATTAAAAAGCAACATAACACCTCCTCTCCCTATACCAAAGAAAAACCGGTCACACCATAGATTTTGAGACAGGCAGATAACTATTGTGGGAAATTATAGTTTCTTGTACAGATAAAAAATGACATTTTTTCTGGCAATGAAATGTTTCAAAACTTTGTTTATATGAACACTTTTCTTTATTTTGGTTTACACCAAAAAAACATTCAGAAAGTTTAGTGCCTAATGTTTTGTTTTACCTTATTTAAGTCTGCGTCAAGTGTCTTCAATATCCTTGCTAGTGTGGGTTCAGCTCTTATGATGACCTTAGTGATTGGCATGCCTGACGATACAAGCTCCACTTTATGCAGCCTTCCATTAGCTACTTCCCTGTAAAGCATAAAGCATGTTAGAATTAAACCACTAAGGAGTAGTAGTAAACCACTAG
The DNA here is from genome assembly GCA_022606455.1 of Callitettix versicolor. Taxonomy (NCBI): domain Eukaryota; kingdom Metazoa; phylum Arthropoda; class Insecta; order Hemiptera; family Cercopidae; genus Callitettix; species Callitettix versicolor. Next base: position 55,792,828 of record CM040184.1, on the reverse strand, counting down.
TGTAGTTCATTAAAGAAATGGAAGGCCATTTCTTTAGTGAACTACACCAGTAAAGATGTGATTTCTTCATCAAAGAGCCTCATTAGAGATTGAAAGAAAGTTTCTTAACTGAAACAAGGATCCTTAGTATTACTCTTGACATACAGTTCTAGTTTGGAAAAAAATGAAAATGTAAACAAATATTTAAGCTAAGATATTACACCACTGAACTTTACTAATTAGATAATACTTTTAAATCTACCATGCTATAGACTTTTTTTTCAAAACTGCTATACTAACTTGAGTTATGAATTTTCAAATACTGTTCAAAATCTGATGAACCTATTTCACAAAACTAAAGTATTTGTGTTTTCCGGTAGTTTAAAAGAAACAGCACAATGTGAGACAGTTTGTGTATTATTTTAGTACCACTTATACAATCAGTTGCCATTGGTACAGGGTTCTAACTAATGGTGTGCGAAGATGATACAGGTTATACACAGTTGTGTCTGAAGTTTCTTTCTTTTTATTAATAAATAGTTTTTTTAAAACAAATTATGTATTCAATACAGACAGAAAGGTACATACTCAGATGTCTGATGCTGCATCACATTTGCCTTATTTTACTTTCCTACTGTAGTACATCCACAGCTCTGCTCGTAGCATAACAAAGTTTTGGGAAGACTTATATTTTATATCAGTATTTAAAAAATAATGAAATTTTCTATGTATTTTTCAGAAAGTTTCAAAATTCGTAATTCCACACCAAATTTTTATAATTTATCGTGGGAGGTGAGAGGACCTCCAGATCTTCCCCTGTATTGAGAAATGCAGTATTTTATATTCCCCAGTATTGTGGTGGTACGATAAACTGTCATGAAAATGTCAAGAGGTACTTGGTGATCGAAAGGTACCTATTATTTTTTATTCAATTAACTGGATCAACCTATATGCCCATTAGTTTGGTTAAATACTGTTTCACTTTAATTTGTAGGAAGTGTGTGCAAAGTTTTGGAAGGATCCAACTTTGCCTTTTTAGTTTGACATAACCCTTTACCAGTTATTTTACAAAACTTCATTTTATTTTTGCATCTGTATGTTACTTCAGCCTTTTGCTTTTAATAATTTTAATGTAGCCTTTGTTTTTTGGGCTTATCTAATGTCATTTCCAGTCATCTTTCCAAACCAGTTCCTGTTATCAGTCTTTTCTTCAGTCACTAATCTGTTCAGGTTTTGGGGAACTTTTTATTTAACCCTTTTCCCTACCCAACAGTGGACTACGTCCAACATTGGAGATTTAGCATCGCAGTTGCTGTTAACAACCAGTTGTTTGTTTACTATATCTTTCAGTCTTTTAAACACTTCTATAACTTCTTTAAGTATGTGCTGTTCCCTAGTGATTATTGTTTTGAAACAATTCTCCACTTAAAACAAAACACCTTTTGGGAAATGAAATCAAGACCTTTGTGCATCAGCTGTAACCTAACATTATGCATAAGTGTATCATTGTTTTGAGGTTTTTTTCCAAACACATTTACAATGCTCTATAAATGGTTTTTAGTTCACTCATTTTTAAATGTTATTTTAGTTATGAAAATAAATTCACTTGATTGAATATTGTATGTTTACAAATTCATATTGAAGTTTTGTATTGAACTTAGTGTAGTTCAAAATTTAAGTTATACCCTGTAATTAAAAAAAGGTATAAAAATTATTTTCAATTGTGTTATGAATTTTTGTTAAAATATTTCTATAGTTTCCTAAAAAGAGACCTAAAGTATTTTACCTCATTTATCATGATTTATTGCAACAGTTAGTAAAATTACAAAAACTAGGCAATAGAACTATTTTCTTTCAAAATTATTCTAAAATTCAAAGTCTTCAAAATGAATTTTGAAATTGATTTTAGAAAAATAACTAAATATTAATAAGTACAAAAAACAAATAGATTAAAAAAATATATATAACTACACAACAAATGAAGTTTAAATTATGAAAATGTTTTACAATCAACTAACTTAAAGTGATTATAGATATTATAAAAATGCATTTCAATAAAATTGTTATAAATTAATGTTTACCTTGAGTCTTTTATCACAATTTTGTAAAAAAAACAAACACATTAAAGTTGTCTGAAATTAAAGTTACAAGCTGTAGCTTCAGCAGTAAACACATCTGAGCTAAATAAAATAAAAGTTGTTGGGACTAATAGCAGTGTAAACATTGGAAAGGGTTAATGTATTTTTATCATTTTGTTTTCACAACAAAAACAAAGGATCAAATTTTCACCAATGTCTCTAATACATAAAAATGCCATGCACCTTCTATAGCCAAGCACTGTAGTGACAGTTATTTTTATTTTAAGTAAATAAGTAAAGATGATGTGCAACCTAGATGACCACACATTGCAATGATAGTGTTTTATTATAAGAAGAAAAAATGCTGTGCAACCTAGATGGCCAGGCACTGTAGTGACACTTTTTATTATAGGGTAGAGCGGGGCTATTTCGCTCACAGGGCTATTTCACTCAACTTAACTAATTTGTTCTGCTGCACATGTAAACTGCACACATTGTCAGCCATTTTCAGCTCAGTTCCTGTGTAGCAGTATTTGTGTTCACTACAAGTGCGAGTTGTGTTATAAGTTTTTATTTTCTTGGAAGAACGATATTTCTATAAGCTGAGATAAGACTATCACAATGTTGAAGTAGCAATAATTAATATTTAGCGTAAACAATTTAAGCTGTGCGATGCACATTTTGTAATATTATCTGATAATGTTTTTATTGTAGGTTATTTAATTTCTTCTTTCTTCAGCTACGGCTTTATAATTGTGTTATTTTTAACGGTTTCAACTAAAATACTCGTTATGTAAAACCATGTTATTGGGGCTATTTCGCCCACTGAAAAGGGGGTTATTTCGCTCACATTAATTTTTATTTTATAATGTATTTGTAAATATATATTGCAAAGAAAAACTATTTATGTCTGTTGTGTGTCTTTCAGATGGTCTGTACGTACAAAAACAAAGGTCTTTATAAGAAATTGAGTGATAAAAATATGATTGAAGCTATTTCAAGCGTTATTAATGGCATATTTAGTATTAAGAGGCGCTGCAGCTCATTACCACGTTCCAAATTCTACAATGAAGGATTGTGTGCATATTGCAAAAACACAATGTGCTTTAGGGTATAAAACCTTACTTAAAAAAAGTGGTCACCCTACAGTCTTTACTGAAGCTGATGAAAAAGACTTGGCAGATAGGTTGATGGATCTAGCAAGTAGGGGTTTTGATTGTAGTCCTATGCAAGTGAGAAATGCTGCTTATTCTTAAGCAAAGTGAGAAATATTAAAACAAGAGTGAGATAATAGGCCTACTTCCAAGAAGAGGAAAACTTCAAAGTCCACCAAAATAATTTGTAAAGACTTCAGCTCCGATGAAGACGATCCCAAAGCACTGCCTTCCGATAATGATGACAATGACAACGTTCCTTGTGGATTTTGTAGGCATAAATTTTTATCTGAAGAATCAAGACGTAAAGGTGATTGGATAAAGCATCAAAGTTGTGAAACATGGTTTCACGAAATTTGTGTGGGTGCTGTTGGTAAAAAACAATTCGTTTGTGGAAAATGTATGTAGAATTTAGACGAAACATTCATAGACGGAATAGCCCCACCTAGTGAGCGAAATAACCCCGCTAATTTGTGTATTTTCTGTTTTTCAACATTTATGTAAATTAATTAATTACCTAGAAAATAATTTGTAATAAAAACGTAATAAAATGCCATACAGTTCTTTACATATTAGTGTTTAATTATAATTATTAAAAAAACAATTTTTTAAATTTTTAAACCCATTTAAAGTACCCCAAACTTGAAATGAGCGAAATAGCCCCGCTCTACCCTAAGTAAATACGTAATATTAGATTCACCTGTAAATTTAATTATTACATAAATAAAGTGAAACATTTATATCACCAACCTTTTAGCAGTAAATACTTGGGCATGACTTTCTGTAACAAGATTCAGTTTTACCAACTCACTAAGAAAACATTCGACATTGTTACAAGAGCATCTAGCATCTATTGTGTCTAGAAGTGGTGAAAACTGCATCAACAACTCCAAACTGTCAACTACATCTTGGCTAAAGTCTTCTGTTCTTGAGCCTGAAAAAATTATGTTTTAAATACTTGAATTTAAATTTATTACATAAATTAAGGTTTATAAATAAATACACAGTTTTAATCCAGTATACAGCTCTATAACGAATTAAAACTATTGTTTTACTTATATGGATGTTCGATTTCCATATAATTAAAGCCTCAAATATAAATATAATTGATGTAAACTAGTATACGTTCTTTTTCATCATTTAAACAAAATAAAGTTGGTAAAGATGTATTTTTTTAAAAGGCTACAACCAACATATTCAGATTTTTAGTAGTTTTATTGGAAAACAAGCTAATGGAAGGCCATCCTAATAAGAAACTACCAAAGACCTTGAAATATGGAATTATCATACACTCTCGCTCTCTTTTTGAAGTTGTTAAAAATTCTGTAAATATATTTGTATGTGTTGAGACGAGCTTAATTGACACGTGCAATATTTGTATAATGATATTGATTTTTTCTAACAGATATTTAATATAAATGTTTTGTAATGAAAAGGAGTGTCAATTATTCAAAAAACATGAATAATTAAGTTAAAGTATGTCGAGCAGCCAGAAAAGGACTAAAAGTAAACTTACAGCAGCCAAATTTGATAAGGCAGCAGTGGTAAAGGATCCCAAGACATATTTCAATAAACTTCAAATTCAATGAGAACAGATATTTCAAAATAAAATTAATTTTAATATAATAACTTGTACATCCATTCTAGTAGCTATAACTAGGGCTACATATCTAAATCATAACCTGAATTAAAAGCAATGAAACATTAAACAATTAGAAATCCAGACAGTATAATATTAAACGTTTAAACAAAATTCATAAAAATCTTACACCATTTTTTTTAGAATAGGAAGGGGTTAAAATGAAGTATTATTGAACTAATTCATAAATATATATTAGTAATTATTAGTCATTTGTAATTATCATAGCCTAAATAGACCAAATAATTAGAGTAACTGAATCAAGTATTAGTCACAACAAGTATAAGAAGAACTAAAAAGACATAAATATGTATAAAAGTTTATAAGTAATTAAAACAGTAATTAAATTGGTAAAACTGACAAAATTGTTGTAGGATTAAAAATCAAGTTCGTTAAAGAGCAAAAAATGTAGAATAATTTAAGAAATGTAGAAATGTAGAATGATTTAAGCAAAAAATGTAGAATAAATTTTTTTTGTAAAATATGCTATTTCAAAAGCTATAGATTAACTTAATAAGTGAATGTAGTAAAGTAAAATTAAATTAAAGCCTACTGCTGTAAACCGACACCAGGCCGAAGTTTGAACATTTGCGGAAGGATATTGCACAACAAACCATGTCCAAATATACTGTAAAATTCTTTTTTATAAATATGTTTTAAAGATGTGGTAATCAATCCAGAAGGATTAAATACTATCAATGGCAGGGAAATAATTAAATAAAAGTGCAACAAGCAGCAAGTTAGTGAAATATAGAGGTAGTATTTTCTCAAACAAGTGACAGGACACAATTCCAAAATTTGGAGACACGTTCATCACTGTTTAACCATCTGTATCGAGAAGATGCACATTGTTATTCTCATTACACATCAAATATTATTTATCAAATAGATAAGTAAAACTCTGTCAAGTTACTAAAATTATAAAAAAGTACTCAATGTATGCAGTTTCAGTAAATAGTATTAATAAACAAGTTCTCATTTCATACTAAATTATAATAAATTCAAATGAATAAATAGTCAATTAGCAAAACCAAACATATGAGAAATTGCTAAATGAACACGTCACTTTTTTAAAAAGTTTATATAAAGCTATAAAGTAAATAAAATAAAACAAAATAAAATTCAAATCACAGTTATAAACAATAAACTTTCTATTCTAAAACTTGATGAAGTGCGATAAATTTTACAAACAGTTAAGTTTCAAAGACTATAGTATATTAAGTGTCATATAGAGAGTTACAGCCTACACAAATACCATCACCAAGATTACAGCATCTAAGAACGAGGGCAGTAGAATACCAACCAAAAGCAGTTCGAGTATTTAGAGGAATAATAATGCTACCAATTTTCTGCAAGCAGCGGCAACTCATCACACACAAGGAAGGATTGCAGGACCAAGGACGGGAGTTACCAATTAGGATGAATATAAGGTACCGATTTACAGATTATCACAGTTTTAAACTCAATAAACACAAATAAAATTTTTATTTTGTTCACACTAAATAAAATTAAACTAAAATTAATTAAAATTAAAACTGACTGAAATTAAACAAAAGTTTATTTTTAATTTTAGAAGTAGAGTAAAATCTATTTTTACATATTACATATGTTATATATTTTTTAAAACATATTAATTAATACACACAAGATTTCAAATTCAAGATTAAATATTTTATCTGTGGAACAAATTATTAGTAAACAGATATGCTTTTACTGATTGGTTGGTTTGTCTCTTTTAAAACAGGTTTATATATATTATGTGTATTTAGAAATAAGACAAAAGGACTTAATAATAGATTTTTTTTTTTTGGTGTTTAACGTCCGACTATTGTGCACACTTGGGCTAATGCAGACGATGGGATGATTTATACCGTATGAAAATGCCAAGCTCTCGCCGGGAATCGAACCTGGGTCCTCGGGGTGAAAGCCTAGTACGCTATCCACTAGACCACCGAGTAGACTTAGACCAAGACGGCTCTTAATAATAGATTCAGGACATCTAAATGCTAAGATGTTAAATAATGGTAAAACAGGCTCTTTTAAGAATAACTATTTAATTTTAAAGATTTTATTATAAAATATTAACAATAAATGAAAGAAATATAAAATAAAAGGCTGTAAACATTTCCATAAAATAATTAAATTAACATAAAAGGTTAATGCATATCAAAATATTGCTTATTATAATTTAAATAATGAGATTTAAAACTTAGGTATAATTAAATTTAAAGAAAAAGAAAATCACATTTTAGTAACTGAAACTTAAGTCACATTAATTTTACAGATATTAAGGCAACTAATTCAAAATTCAAGCCAACAGGAAGATATATCAGAATTTCATTCAAATTTTTAAAGAATTCAAACATCAATATCAAGAAATATAAGAACAAAATAAATAGAACTCATGTTAATAAATAACCTAATAAATGAATAATTGAACCTGTATCACTTTTTGTTTGGATAATTAAAAAAAATTCAAATTAAATAATTAAAAAATAAAATAAATATAAATAACAAAAAATTTATTAAAATTCAATTAAAGTAAAATAAATTAAAATCAAATTTAACCAAACCAAGTTTCTGTGGATACATAGGAGAATTTGGCTCAAATCACCCAAGCTAAGCTCTGAAAGGATTAGGTTAGCATCTTCCTTAAGGGACATTGCACCAAATGTAAGCAGGCAAGAAATACTGACCATAAGCAAAAGAGAAAGAAACTAACTACTCTTAGAACAAAACTGCAAAGACAGTGTTCACAACAAGGCAGGTTAAAATAAGTTTTGGAAATTCAATTTTGCTAGCTTGATTCTTGTGTGGTCGTTAAAATTTTGTTCAACGTCCAAATTTTAAACGTTGTAAGAGTAGTGCACATAAAAGAGATTGAAGTGTGTGTGTGTGTGTGTGTGTGTGTGTGTGTGTGTGTGCACTATAAGAATTATAATTTTTGTCAGATTTGATTTTAAGTTGTCACAAAAATAAACTTTGGTAACTGCTTGGACAAGTTTGTTACTCAGCTAAACTGTTTTAACAGTTTCAGACGGTTACAATTAACTTTTTTACCTTACAATTTTTGAAAATCTGCATAAATCAGCTTTTAAAATTTTCAGATTCCACTGAAAATACAGGCAGTGAAAATTTATTTTTATACTTTCAGTGTAATTTGAACATCAAATGTGTTAATTTATGCCAATTTTATTCAAACATTTCATAAAAATTTATGTATTCTTATATTACAGACTTACTGTTTACGTTTAAAGTTGAGTTATATGGGGTGTCCCACACAATGAACTTGAATAACTTGAAGTTAAAGGAACAACTGAAAACATTTGAAATATCCAAGATTTCAAATTAGTAAAGTTGTGTTTTTATTTCTTAACTCTTACAATAAGTAATGTTTATTGATGCTAATAAAAAGTCATATGGTGTTTCCACCATATTATTTCTAATTTCTGGTGTTTCCATATATTATTTCTTCAGAAAAAAGATTTAAAAAAAACAGTAACAACAATTAATAAAAATGTAATAAATTGACAACTACAAAACGAGGTCAAAGGAAACAAGTTTTACACAAACATAAAAAGCATTAAATTCTTCCTTGACCACTTTAAGCAAGTTTACAAAAAAGACCTTTCTAAATTAATTTATAATGTCTTGGTGGGAGTGCTTGTAGATCAGTCAGTAAAACAGTGGGGAGTTTGCTGGATAACAAACCTGTACGCTATCAATAGTTACTACCACTGACGTTTATGTGTCTTATATTATATAGCCACCATTTTCATTAGTCTAACAAGCATAAATTAGACTTTAAACCCCACAAAACAGAAAAAAAAATATGTTTTGGATTATTGACAGTATACTGTCTGAGAGGAACCAATCACATAAACACATGAGATGAGGATAAAACCTGATCAGGTCTAAAGTTAATAACCTCCTAGATACATATCAACAAATTAAAATGAAATTGTAGAACAAAAAACTCTCCAAAACTTATACTGATGCTTACTTTGAAAAAACTTATAGATTGAATAAAAAAAAAACTTGTGCAGAAGTAGAAAGACTAACCACCAACAGAAGAAAAGCTAGGTACAAACTGTTGACAGATTAGATACCACTAAAAGGTATCAGTCTGTCTTGCTATAAGTTGGACAAATTTATCACAAATGTACAAGCACATCCCCTAGTACTCGGGGTATAACATGTGCATAAGCTAAAACGTTTTATTGCATTTTTTCTCAATACTGTACAAGGTGTGTTCAGAAAGTAACGAGAAAAGTGGCTTGGAGAGTCTGATTGTCAAATATTTTTTTCTATTATGTTGGTATACATGCCCTTGAAGTATGATAAAACTTTCAGCTGTTTTCATTGTTGACTTCGTCTGTGACAGCCACTAAGGTTAGACGTGTTTTTATGAGCTCGGCAATTTTCGTTTGTTAAAAGAAATGGATCAAAGAATTTGTATCAAATTTTGGCGTAAAAAATGGAATAAAGTGTAACAAAGTGTGTGAAATGTTAACAAAGGCCTATGGTGAGTCTGCTATGAGTAAAGCAAGAGTTTACGAATGGTATAAGCGTTTCCAAGAAGGCCGTGAAGACGTTGAAGATGACGAACGCCCTGGACGCCCCAGCACATCAACAACCGATGAAAACGTGGAAAAAGTGAAAGAAATGGTTATGAACAATCGCCGAATCACAATTAGAGAGGTCGCTGATGATGTTGGCATATCGATTGGATCATGTCATGACATTGTTTCCAATGTTTTGTGTATGAAACGCGTGGCAGAAAAATTCGTTCCAAAATTGTTGAATTTTGAACAAAAACAACGGCGAATGGAAGTTGCTCAGGAGTCACTAAATGAAGTCAACGACGATGCAGAATTACTGAAACGTATTATAACAGGTGACGAAACATGAGTTTACGGATGTGACGTCTAAACTAAGGCTCAATCATCCCAGTGGAGGCATCCTGGCTCGCCAAAACCGAAAAAGGCTCAACAAGTGCGGTCGAACGTGAAGCATTATATTAATAGCATAATGCATCATGAATTCCTGCCACCAGGTGAAACGGTCAATAAGGAGTACTACCTACAAGTTAAATGCCATTTGCGTGAAGCAATCCGAATAAAATGCCCGGATCTGTGGAAAAACAATTAATGGCTTTTGCACCACGATAATGCACCAGCTCACACTTCATTGCTTGTTCGTGAATTTTTGGCCAAAAACAGTACTGTAACGATGCCCCAGCCTCCATATTCACCAGACATGGCTCCATGTGACTTTTTCCTATTTCCAAAAATAAAGAGAACCTGAAAGGGCCGTCATTTTACAACCATAGATGACATTAAAAGCGCATTGCTGAAAGAACTAAAGGCTATCTCAAAGATCAAGTTTGATAAGTGTTTCAAGGATTGGAAGAAGCGCTGGCACAAGTGCATAATCTCCAATGGGGACTATTTTGAAGGCAACAATATCAATGTAGAAGAATAAATAAATATTTTGATTAAAAAATTAAAATTCTCGTTACTTTCTGAACACACCTCGTATAAAATCTCTAACCTTAAAATCAAACTTTCTAGTTTTAGAACCTTTATTTTTCCTTATTACCTGTACAGGTGCTACTATACACGATATATATATATATATTTGTAGTTTTTGAATAATTACATCTGATTTTACTTCACTTTAATCAAATCAAATTTTACTTACAAAATTTTTTTACATTGAAATGTCAAGGGACCACTAGAAATTTTTGAATTAAAAATATACAAATTACTTAAATGATTGTATTTTCATAAGCAGTTACTGAAAAATTGAACATAAATGTTTTTCAAGGATCACTTAGTGAAATGTAAAACGATATTCCAATTTTCAACCAAAATTGAAGATGTTTGGTAATGAGTAAGCAAACAGACAATGAGAATGTCATTATGGATATTCCAACTATGCAGCTTCATAGGTTATTAAATGCTGAATATGGTATGATGCCTCAATTGTGGATGTGTGTGTGTGTGTGTGTGTGTGTAAATAAGGGAGCTCACTGCAGCCTGTGAAAGTGTCATACATACCAGAGCTCACTTCAAATTGAAGTTACGTGTGAGAAAATATTAAGATTTTCTTAATTTTAAAATGCCTGTTATAATCAGAGAAATTTTAGAAGAAAAAGTGAATGAAGAATATTTCTTAAAACTACTGGAAGTGGTGGAACTCAGAATGACTGTGTGTGTGTGTGTGTGTGTGTGTGTGTGCGTGCGTGTGTGTGTGTGTGTGTGTGTGTGTGTGTGTGTGTGTGTGTGTGTGTGTGTGTGTGTGTGTGTGTGTGTGTGTGTGTGTGTGTGTGTGTGTCTTAAAGTCCCTAGCTCATATTTAATTCTCCCCTAAACCTTGGATCGCAAACTTGAAGTTAATTTTTCCTTAAACTATCCAGTTTAGGAAGAATCTTGAGTATCAAGGGCCAAATAAATGGTTTCTGATGAGTAGTTAATTCTCCCCTAAACGAAAGCATGTGAGCAATGTCTTAAATCTTGCAAAATAATAATAATAAAAAGACTACAATTTTGTTACAGAGTGGTAGTCACCACAAGATAGTGATGGTTTGGAACTACTTCCAGAAGAAGTAGCCTTCTGCCCACCCTGGATTGTAAAGCTAGCCACTGTGGTGGTTTCCCCACCACGTGTGAAAACCCATGAAAACACAGTAAACAATACAATAGGGTAAGTTCAATTTGGAATTGGAGCTCATACAGTAGGACAATTTACTTGATACTTTTCTAAATAAATTATTTTTATAAGAGTGTCTTTTTTTATTCTTTATATTCCTTATACTTCTATGATATAAATATATTACACACTATAATGTCATTGTTGTGTCACTTATTAGTATTGTTGTGGATTAAAGCCACCTGATGCTAGAAACATTTAGGCAAATTACTTCCAGTCACACAAATATCACTTATCAATATTTTCAGTTGGAAATCCTAGGTGATAACATCTAGGTGATCTGTAGCACCTAACAATGCACATGATACAACAAACACCCATTTTTCAAAATGTGATGAAATATTTAAACAAATGGAAAAAATGCAATTTGCAGGGACTTAGGTGAGACTAATCACTTGTTTTAGTTACTCGAGACACGAGAAATGAGCCTTTAGAGCCCAAAATTTTATTCACATTCAGACATTGCACTTAAGAAAGTTTATATGACACGTTGAATGAAAAGGAATGGGAGTTGTTATCAGGGTGTCCACTTTTTCTGTAGGCCATATAAGGACATATAAAAGTCAAAAAAATCGGATGCAAATATGTTCTATATGTAGTATATCAGAGAATTCTGTTCTATGGTAGACTGGACAGTAGTTCCAATATACCAAAAACTGTTAAGAAGAATTCATATAAGAATTTCAAAGTTGGTTATCTCATTACATGAAAGAATGAAAATTTCATAAAAGAGTTTGAAAGGAAAATAGATTGGATGGTAGTTTCTGTTCCAAAAATTGTTGGAAGAATTCATTATAAATTTATGGACAGATTTGATTTGTCTCTAAATGTTTAGATGACAAGATTTACCATCACTGGAGAAATTTAAATAGTGATTTGTAGTCATATGAAGAGATCTTGCGATTATTGTTGTAGTTATAGCTGTATACAATGTGTGGTGCACTTAGGTTTCGTAGTACCTAACATTCTACAAGGGAATCATTCCAATGAGTCAGTTGTGTTCAGTATTGACTACACAGCCTGCCTTTGTACTGTTGTGATATGAGATGTTTTGTGGCACCTGAGTGGCAGGTGAATAGCCTTGCATGCAAAATATGCAAATTTTTTTCTGTCATTGTCTATGTAAATCAGTACAAAAGTAGAACATGAAGCTGGTAATGTATCAAACCACGTTTGAAGGATACACATTGTAAAAACACATACACGGTTTTATGTTTTTACTACATGACTGCCTCTTGTGAAAGTCATGACGATATTTGTAACTGTGTTTTTCAAATGTACTATTTGTAAATACTGTTGGACCACACAAGTGATGAAGAGAACAAGTCAAACTAATAAAAATGACTACAAGGAATTGGGTAGGGACTAACGAAAAGTCAATAAGGGGATATCCAATGTCAACAGGAGGCTAAAGAGGAGTTAACAAGGGCTCAACTAACAAAGGATCAACAAATAGCCAACATGAGGTTGATAAAATCTGACATGGTGTATCGATCACCTGATGAAACTGATTTAAGATGGCAAAAACAACTAAAAATGGTGGCTGAGGGACAAACAATAAAGAAGACTGAATTTTTTTGCTGTTGCCATTGACTGTATAATTGCTAGGTTGCTCTTGAACAATCAGACAGCAGAAGGTGGGGAAGGTTATTCTGATCAATCAGAATGCTCAAAAAGCTGGAATGGTAAGGCTTGGGATGAGTAGGGTTGACATAGGGAGAAGTCATATGATAGTTCTAGGCCAATCAGAACTATCATTGATTGGCAGAGGGTGTGCTCTCAACCAATCAAAGGCAGGGGTGAGAAGGGGTAGGGGAAAGTGATAGCTCACATCACATGATAGCTCTTGGTCAATCAGGGAGCTGGAATATAGTGGCAGAACTCCTACAGTTTTGTTTGAGCGTCTGAGATGATATTTGAACTAAATTTAATCAAAACCATAAGAGTAAATTTTGGAAATTCTTATTTAAAGTTTTTTAGCCATCAAAAGGTTATAAAACTTACTTTTTTAATTAAAAAGTGATCCAAAGAGAGGGGTAGTTTACCCATGTAAATTACACCTACTTCCAACTTCACTGAAATTGGTCAATTTGTCTAATCCTCAGCAATGAAAGTACATTCACACATTTCATTTTTACTCCCAATTTTCCCTCCCTTTTTACTCCATAATTTTGAAAATAAAAATGGGTTTGTAATCACTAAATTATTTTTTCATGTTTATGCTGTAACACTCAATGAAACTGTCAAGTTCCATACTTTTATGCTTTATGTTTTTAAGTACTTACTGCATTAGTAACAAACATACTAAATAAAAACATGATTCTTGATACATACCTATAAGCCCTAAAATGTTATAATTTTGTTTTTGTGAGAAAAAATATTAAAAATACTTAGTATTATAATTAATTATAGAAGCTAGTAAATTTGCTTTTTGTAATAAAATTAAGTACATTTTATTTGTATATATACCTTACAACTTACTTGTTGAAGTACTGCTATTATGTAGCTGGTGAAGTATATGAGGGACCTTGAGAAAGGTATACGCAACCCACTGTGATTCTTTACTTGTTCCTAACACATCGTTGAGTATCATCAGACAAGCACGCATCAGTTCACAATATAATCGTACATTGTTATAGCCCTGTGAAAAAAACCGAATTGAATGCATAGCAATTTTACTTGGTTAAATATCACAATGAGTATTTAAAAAAAGATGATCCAATTTTTAAAACATTATAATAATTTTATAAGAGTCCTTTCCCGTAATTGTAAATCTTTTCCATGAATAAAAGGTGTATTATTAAAAGACACAGCCTAAATTTAAATTAAATAATCCAATTTTAAAATGTATTTATGGTACAAGATATAACCATTTCAGTGAATGAAAGATGTGTTATTAAAATGCCTAAAGTTTAAAAAAGAAATGATCCAATTTTAAAATATTATATTTATGGTACAAAAGACATACTTTGGCAAAAACAAATGGAATAAATAAAAGCCTGCCCATAATAACTAAGGGAGAATAAATGAACTTTTTTATTTAATTTGTGTATTCATTATATTCACTACCTTGATCCTCTGTATCATAAGAAGTTGACTGACTAATACTTGAGTACTGCAACTTGGATTTAAAAGAACTTCTATAGCTAACAAAGCCTGCATACAGTATGTTAAGGGTTCAATATCTCCATCTAAAGTTTTACCAAACAGGGCACTGTTTCCAAGTTCCAAATTACACAGCTTTCTGAAACAAATATTTAAAATGTAAATAGAACTAAACTGTTTCCAGTATTAATACCTTATGTTATATTTGATTGTTTCAATAAAAGAATGTGCACTTCAAGTATTAGGGTAGACTTCACTCATCTGATAGGATTTTAGGTATGCAGGTTGAACATAGTACCACTTACACAATTTTCTGGAAATTAATTTGCCCTTTTACTTAAATAAAATGCTTTCTATTGGATGCTTAAAATTTTAATAAAGTATAACTTCCAGTAGCCTAATTTAATACTGATCGATATAGAAAATAAATTTAAAAAAAAACAGTTGTTAAATACAAATAAGTAATTATCAAACCAAAAATAAATTATATACATCAGTTAAAAATACATATTTCCTCATCCTACAAACAAACATAAAATTCATTTTTGAATTACTATAACTTACTTAAGATCACATAACTTACTTAGAACAAGCTTAAAAAATAAAAAAAAAACAAATTTTTAAACAACTTACACTAGAATATCTTGAATAGAACAAGCAGATTTGACATTTGGATTTTGAACAATGATTGCTTCTACATCTTGACATTTCTTCACTACCTCTAAATATAGATCTGTAAAAAATAACAAACAGATATCTATATTGCAATATATAAGTTTTGCAATATATAAGTTTATTAATTATTTCATTTTTATATTCAGGTTAAAGACTCATGGGTAACAAAGCACTATCTCCAAATTAGACACACTATCTATAGCAGATCTATTGGGTTAGTAATGTTATATTTCTGAAAATTATTTGATCTGCGTAGTTTTAAAACTACCCTGTGGCTGACAAATTCAACAATGAATAGAAATTGCTCTTTTACACACTTTACTGGTTTCTTTTCTTAAGTTTAACAAAATTTTTGCTCTACAAATGGATAATCCAAACCAAGACGCATGTATATATTTACCTTTATTATCTTCATGCTTGGCCAAATATAACAATGCTGTGACAAAATCACACTTCAACATATGTTCAAGAATAGCTACTGGTTTATTCAACATTTCTTCTGATGTGGTTTCTCGATGATTAAGTAAAGCATAGTGGTAACACTGCAATAGCCAATGTGTCAGTGATAATACAGCTCCAGCAAGAATTCCTTCCTCTGGTTTGCCCCTGCTTGTTAGTCCTGACTACAACCAAATAAAGTTATTCTTTATTTTTACTAATATTTTATCAGAATATTTTTTAAAAGGTAAAATGAGCCAAGCCTTTTATATACACTATAAACCTACCAAATCTGACCTGTGAATATTCACCCCTTAGCATAACCGACCATCTGCTTTTAGGAAATATATATGTTGGAATGAGGTTGATGTTTGAAGTAATAAACTGTTATCAGTTTATTAATTTATCTTGTTAAAACATACAAAAATGATAAATGTGTATGTTAGAATAATTATTCATAATAGTTAAAAGGCTGAAAGTATTTTAAAATATGATGTAAATGATTGTCAAAGCTATTAATCGGTTTGTGCCAAGTATGAATCAAAATCAGACCAAAATTGTGAACATGAGTGCTTACATAAAAAAATACATACATTTTAATTACCCCCTCAAAAAGTGAATTATTGGTCAGGATTGGTGCTCATGTCAAAATTCCAGGTTAGGATCTTAACCATATGGCCACTCCAATAGTTCATTTTTCCAATACAAATTTGCTAATAATGGACTTGATATCGTTTAGTAATTAAACAAATTTTACAAACAATAATTAATCTCACTCAAAAATTAATAAACAAAATTATGTTTAATAACAGTTATTATTATTGTTGTGTATACTTGTCAGGTCTTGGTTATTCTTTAAATTTTTTGTTACACCAAAGGTACCCGCCAATTATTGCTTAAATCACCAAGAGACCACAATTATTAGGTAAGGGTTTGTACTAGAAGGCAACTACTAAACCCATTATGCTGGAGGAAAACATGAAAGTTAAGGAAGTGACAAAATGAAATACAAATCGCTAAGAATAAAAATAGTTGTAAGATAACAAGACAGCCTTCTATATAATTATGGCGTCATAAGAAAAAATTAACTTTTCCTTTCCGCACTGGTTTACTTTAGTACTTTTACCTAACACTTAGTAAAGCAGTTTTATTGATAATATAAACTATGTGTAGCAAATATAGTAAAAAGGATGCAACCCAAAGTTTAAGAAGGTGTATTATACGCATAAGTAATTGTTTTCTTCCCCAATATCAGCTGGCAACACTGTTCTCTTTGTTGACTCATCATGTGTTACTGTAATGCACTAAAGCTGTTCCAGTATTCATTTATCTCTGTATATGTATATTTTCAACTGTCTTTCCAAGGATAAACATGTTTATTATTAAGACTTACTACATACATAAATTTTACACATGAGTAAAAGATGAGTTCCAGTTACAATTTCCCAAATATTCAGTATCTAATAAGTAAACAATATTGTGTCTCATTAATAAATTAACAGTGGAAGTTCTAGACGATGTGGAAGAATGTTTTGAGTCGCTCACCCAGCAAATCACTTAGAAAGTTATCTTCACAGGCTGGACTTTTACTATCTACCACTGTTAGAGTTACTAAAAAATTAAAACTGTATGCTTACAGCATCAGTGTCATTCATGGGCTGAAAGAAGTTGACCATGGAAAACATCTACAGTATTGTAGTTGGATGCGTTCTCTTGTTGACAATGGTATTGAAACATTGGATCGCGTTTATTTTAGTGAAAAGGCATGGTTTCATTTGGATGGTTACATTTAACAGCCAAACGTGCTGAATATGGAGTACTGTAAATCCTCACTCGTTTCACGAATGACCACAACACACACGTAAAATTGATATTTGGTGTGTGATCTCCTAGCGTCATGTTAGAGGGGCCTTTACTGTTTTAACAAATCTGTAGATTGTGTAGTTTATCTCAACTTACTTGAACATTTTATAGTTTAGATTATAGCTTAGATAATTAGATTTACACAAACGATATTCCTAGTTCCAGCAGGATAACAAGTGTCATACTTCTAATAAAATACTGGATATATTACAGAAATGTTTTGGCCATGGTAGAATATCAAAATGTTTGTGACTTCTAAGATCCCCAGATCTTACTTTATAGTGTATGAAAATGACAAGCCCTGGCCGGGAATCAAACCCGGGTCCTCGGGGTGAAAGCCCAGTATGTTATCGACTAGGCCACTGAGGCGGCTGGGGGGGTATTTAAAAAGTAAGGTTTTTAAAAACAATTCTCACACACTTCACAAATTGAAGGATAACACTAAAAGTGAGATTTCAAACATTACTGAGCAAACACTAAGAAAGGTGCTGCAAACATTAAGAAACGTGTCCAAATCTTCACTACAAATGGAGGAAGTCATTTTCAACATTTATTGTAAAAGTCTAAAGGTAATTTGAATGATTTATAATTTTTTTTATTATATAATGTTCCCATTATTAAAGTGAGATACAAAGGTTCACATTATTTCTTTAAGTTATAATAATTACAATTTTATTTGTAGAACTTACCAAAATATTTTCCAAAAATTCCAATAAACTTATAATGCAGTGGGGTTTGTGAAAACCATCATATTTGCTTATCCTCTGTAAAACTGCTGCATGTGAAACCAACTACAAATCATAACAAATGTTTTAAAAGAAGTTTTTTTTACAATAATAGTAACAATAAAAGGTCAGCATTTTTAATTTGTTTTGAAACAACCAAATAATAGCTTCATTATTTTGCACGTTTTATAAAAATCAAGACTTATTAAATGGTTTTCTTTTAACTTCAATCTTACTGAACAATTATTCAATAAAGCATATTAACCTTTTATATGCAAGATTGTTTCAAATGTAAAAACAAATATAATTTGATCTAAATCTTGTATATATATATATATATATATATATATATATATATATATACGATTTAGATCAAATTATATATATATTATATATATATATATATATATATATATATATACACAAACTGTTGCCTCATTAAAAAGCGATTTAAAAAAAAGAAAGAAAAAATCATGCACGGACAGACGCAATCGCGTGCGCGCACGCACACACACACACACACAATATACTAGTCCTATCTAAACATTAATAAAGAAAAAATCACACATACTTACAAAATATATAATTCCTGTCTAAAAAATATCTAATCTTGAATTTTCTCGTGTTAGTAGTGATGTTAGGAAATAGCGATACACAGTGGAAGGAACTACTTAGTGTGTATGCTTCAATTTTGTCTCTGTCTTTGAGTGTATCAGTAGCTCCTTGCTGGGCTCTGCGTGAGGTGCTATGGTAAGTGCTCATTGCATTTTCAATTTCCCTCAAGATGCATCAAATTTTGTCAAAAGCTTGGTGATTCTCAAAGCAAAACACTTTGTGAGATCCCGCAAATGTTTGGAAACAATGCTATGAGGGAAACAATGTTAATGTGAACAGCATTCTGAGAGGTCACAAACTGCTTAGATTGCCGCTTTTGTTGATATGGCGGATAATCTGGTATTGGGAAATCATGTTTGACAATAAAGGAGATTGTACTGAAGAGGCTAGAATCAGTAGAGTCTACTTATGCAGTTTTGAGTTATGATTTAAACATATGCAGAGTGGCTTTGAAAATTGTGTTTATGCAGCTATCAATGGAACAGAAAGAATCCGTCTTGAGGTTGCACAAGACCTGCTGGATACTGTCAACACTGATCCTGAATTTCTTAACACCGAGGAGGTAAGTCATATAACCTGGAAACAAAAGTTTAGTCGACACAATGCAAAACGAAATATCTGAAGAGATGAACACCATCCCAGACAAAGCCTTCTTAAAAATGTTTTCAGCAGTGGAAAGATCAATGGGCTAAGTGTGGTGTAAGTGGTTTGCTTTGAAGCAATAATTTTTTTGTGGCCAATGATCAGATAATTTTTAGACAGGCCTTGTATACATATAACAAAATTTACACAACCCCTCAAAAAGTAATCTATAGGTCAGAATCGGCATTCATTTCAAGATCTAGGGTCTTACCATAATGGCCACTCAATTTTACAATGGAAATTAGTTTATTCCCCAATAAAAAATTTATAATTATACAAATTTGTCTTTTACCTGTGAACTTAAAGAATGTTTCAAATAAGACAGCACGAGTTGGTTAGGGCCAGGACCCACAAGAGCTTGAGCCAGTATACAGTCTGCTAAATTATAGACATCTCCACTTACACCCCTTGGTAATATCTAATAAAACATAACATAACACAAGTTACTTTCTAACCAACAATTTTAATACAAAAAAATGAAACAAAAAAACGTTAAATATCATCACATAAAACAAATGTTTCATTACACACGAAAAATTAAAGTAATATCACCAAGTCATTCCACTTGAAATAGCTAATATAGTACTGGTTAGTATATATATAATCTATATTAATAAAAGGGAATATTTACATATGTTTTTGTATGTACAATGTATGGCCACATAGGTAGCTATGGAACACAGAGATCTGAATTTTTTAACTATTCAGAAAATCTGTTTATGTGCTAGATCTCATCAAAATACCTACTTTTAAAATAACTCAGGACATTTTGAGTAGTTGCTATTTTGTCTCGAATAAGTATGTGATTGTTTAAAGTAGCATAAAACCCTACTAAAAATTGTTATGTACCTACATAACAATGTACCCTAACTTTATATTTATTTAACAAATATAAAGGTTTTTATTAAAACCTGTCAAATCATATCCCAGTGAAAAGCCGACAAATTAGGCCTTTTACCTAATGGACAAATAAATCAAGACATTTTGAATGTCTGAATGACATTATTATAAAAAATTTTAACAACATTTTCAAAAATGGTTTATAACAGTAATATCTAACTATTTCAAGTAAAGACGCATAGCATGAATAACTAATTTTAAAAATGTCTAAATTTAAATCCAATAAAAATGGCTTTTAAAATTTGGTATCAAAGTAATAACTGGTACCAAAGTAAACAAACAAAAAAATTTTAGTGCTATCAAATCTTAATGAACTACCATATATGGATTTTAAAAATTCTAATCCAGATATAAAATAGGTAGATTTTAATTTTGTAAGTTGCACCCCAAGTAACTATTTTGGCTGGGTCATCATGTACACACTCAGTGTATAAAACAACACTGAACTGATGATTTATGGTGCCAAACTCAATGTTAACTACAAAGATTTATTTGACCTACTTTTACATGATGTCCTGGTAAAGAAAATGTTTAAGAAATTGGGTCACAATGGTTTCAGTAATAAAATCTCAAGATGAGTATTATTAAATAAAATTTAGAAAATTTGAAGTCATAATTACAGTTGTAACTGTTTATTCTGTCCATATTTTCACTGAATCCAGGTTATTTTATAGTTTGAGCGGCCAGTCCTATTTACCTAGCAGTGTCTGTAATGTCAACGTTCAATATAGGAAAATTAAATAGAAAATAGTATATTTACTGTAAGCCACTTGAAACTCCATTTGAATTAGGATAAGAATAACATTAAACTACGCTATTTAATAAAAAACCAGAATCTTACTGTTTTGATATGGATGCCCCACTGCAAATCAGACCAACGTTCCCTCCATGCTCTCAACAATAAAGCCTTAAGACTGCTGGTTTTACTTGTTACTTTACTTGGTTCCATTGTGAGCCCAAGCACTGTTGGTTTCCTCATCCCTTGCCCTACAATACAGTCAAATAAATATACAATTATATTATGTCCAGTAAGAAAGGAAATGTATTTTCCTATTAAGTATATTTCATGTATAAAATAAAATACACCTACCTACCAAAGCTTTGAACAAACTTAATATTAGGTAACAATGTCTTTTTGAACATTCAATTGCTATAGTTAATAATATTCATTAATCATATAATAGTATACAGTATATATATATATATATATATATATATATATATATATATATATATATTCACTCATATAATAATCTAGATAGGCAGAAATCTAAAAAAAGAGTATTATAACACACTAATTCCAGACAAACAATAAAAACATTGTAATTATACAGTAAACATAACCTGATGTACAAATTAAACCATTCACTCTTTCAGTAACAAAGTACAGCTTAATGGCATCTGTTTTATATGAATCTAATCTCTGCATACTTTATTTAGCTAAGACATTTTTAAAAATAAAAATAATCGCAGCACACAGTTGTCTGGCTGATGTGATAAGAAAACAAATTATTCCTAAAAGTATTTTTTTTTTATCTTAACCTTTCTGAAATAATGATTTCACCATTGTAACCAGAAGTAAAATTTGCATATTTTGGCATTTCAAAATTTCAAATTACACTGAAAACACAAAAATGAAAAACGCCACCATACACTGACCATAAAAAATTTTTTTTTCAACAAATTGAAAAGTTTGAAATCCTAAGTTATCCAGTTTTTAAGACTGATTACAGTGGAATCAAATTTTCAGAAACATTTAAGACATTAAAGTTACGAATTTTTAGATTTGAGATGGCCACTATTTTGAAAGTGTTGAACAAATTTTTCTATTAACAAACTTGTTAAAGCTATTATCATAATCGATTTTTGTGCCAAGTTTGAATCAGATTAATATTGTGAATGTGAGCATGCTAAAACACACACACACACGCATACATACAAATTTTAACAACTCCTCAAAAACTGATTTACAGGTTAGGATCGGTACTCATTTCACGGTCCTGGATCTGTGTTTTACCATGCTTACAGTGGTCTCTTTTTCCCAGCTACTCATGGGATCTTAAATGGGAATTAGATAAAACAAAATACTTGACATTAAAAACTCTGGGGGACTTGCAGAAGTGGACATATAGGGATGAAAATCTGGGCAAGGAGCAAACTGGGATTGCATTCAACCCTGTAGAATCCGCCAGTTGTTTGTTGGAGCAGACTATGGAGATGCTGAGTAGATTCACTCCATCTGCGAATCATGAGAGTAACCCTTGAGGACTTGTGGAATGGACAAGTAGACCATAAGATTATGGGAACTTAGGAAACTGGGGATTTAATTATTCCTGTGTAAATCGCAGGAGACTAGGTATGCTGGGCAGACCCATGTCATCTAAGACTGAAGAATTGAAAGATGGGATCAAACATCTCAACAAAATCCACACTCAAAATGTACAGAAGAGTTTGGGGGTCAGTGACAACCAGGTGGGTTCCTCAAATCCAAAGCAACTGAGATCTAATGGGAGAACCAGGTTAAAAAACCTTAATTCAGTAACGGGTTGGCAGGAAATCACACTACAGAGCTGGAGGGCTATACCCAGGAATACTCTGGCAGTTAAGGTGGTCATAGTGCCAAATAATTTCCCAGAGGTGGCACTATCTAAAGAACAAGCAGAGTTCATCTAGGAAATTATTCTGAGCAAGGTACTTTGAGGATGACTGCACTTAGGTTCCGTAACTCTTTCTATAAGAATGGAGCTTTTCTGATCAAAAGCACAGATGATAGAGCCAAAGAGTGGCTTGAGAGCAAGGTTCCCGGCATAACATTGGCAGAGGGCTTATTAGTGTTAAAGGTGGTTTTAGTTAAGGCCGTGTTTGAGATGGTGAAGGTTTGGATACCGAATCCCCTAGGTAAATTTCTATCAATCGCATATTGGATTATGTTGACCCAGAATAAAGGGCTAAATATGCAACAATGTAGTGTCCTTGATTATAAGGCTGTAGAACCTGGTAAGACTCTGGTGCTGGTGATAGACGAGGGATCACTGAAGACAATGAAGGAGATGAGCTATAAAGTGTGTCTGGGTCTCAAACGTCTTCAGAGTTATTCCCACTCCTGAGAAGGATAATTGTAGTTCAAATTAAACTCCACTATAGTAAGGCACTCAACTGGGAGACGGAAGGCACTATAGGACTGGTGTAAGCAGAGGTAAGTTGGCTTATGACAGATTGGTCGCTAGGCGTAGAATGTGCATAGTTGTTAGGAATAATATCAATATATTTATGTTTTTTCTTTAAGTTCCAGGGACTGCACAGTAATCAGTACTGAATTATGTGTGGGTTTTAAGAGCCAAGATACTGTTCTGAACTCTGTATACTTCCTACAAGTGGACACAGACAGCTTCCTGCCCATCAGCTTTCAGAGGGTAGTGAAGCACTACAGTGATGGTGTTTGAGATAATAGTTGGAGCAGATAGAAATGTACATGACACAGTGTGGGGTTCAAATGAACCATTAATTAACAGAAATGTGTAGTAATTGAAATAACCAACTTGCAATCATAAACAATAAAAAACTTGTAGATAGTAATGTTTTCAGTGTAACATAATACGTAAAATAATATTGTAAAAAGCATTATATCAACAACAAAAATCATTTTACTCATTGATCAACATTTCTGCATGTCTTAAATTAGAACTCCTCAATGTTAAGGGGTAAAATAAAGCGAGTCTAATTGGCATTTACTTTATAGGTCTAGGAAAGCTAGGTTACATTAACAAAACAATGCAAAAATCTGATAAAATTCACAATTTACAGTAACAAAATAGAACAAATTGAAGAACAAAGAAATAAAGAAAGCTATGACAAAATTATATAAAACACCTTTTTTAACTGAACTTGGGTTATCTTGAAAACCCAGGTTAACCAAAAAGATATAAAAAATTAAAAGAAAAAGTTGAATACAGTAATTGGTTCACATGTAGGCCTAGTGTTTCTCATGAGTGCCAATGATCAGATGGGTAAATTATTATAATTAGCACCTAGGCAGAGTGGTTCATCCCACTAACTCTTCTTTTGCAATAGAATACAATACTGTAATTACAGAATAAAAAAGTTCATTTATCTAATCAAGACACAAACCTAATCAGCCATGTGGTATGTAAGTGAATAAAGACCAATTCACTAAACATCTACTGCACTTTTAGTATATAGATGGCATATATATATATAAACCTGGCAGCAGATATCAGAAGAAGGAGGCTTCGGTTCTATGGACACATCAGTAGACTCCCAACAACGAGACTTGCCAACAGAATCCTTAAGTATATACAAGGTGTCAAATCAACAACGTCGTGGATCGCACAAGTCAGAATAGACCTATATGACACAGGAATAGACTCAACAGATGTTGAAGACAGGCGCGCATACAGGAGAAAGATGCTCGGTTGGAAGGTCCCAGAGAATGAAATCCCAAAGAGAGCAGGGATAAAATGGACGGAGGAGCGGAAGAGGATCCATGGGGACAGAATGAGGGAGGTGTGGAGGATTAGAAGGAACAAGACATGAGTCGGAGTGCTTTGCGTGATCCAACAGGGTCTATGCGCAAATAATAATAATAATTATTATTATATATATATAGTGGCAAACTAAAATAAAAACAGTAATATTTAACAGGCTATAAAATATACAATATGTAGGTATATATGCAGGTAAAATATGCAGTAAATATGTAGGTGCTGTAAGTGTGTACAGTACACACTATGAACACTTAACCAACTTTCAACTGTAATCTGTTAAGTAACTGTAACTCTTGTTTAATGTGTAAAAAATCAATAATGTAATATAGTATATTCTAAATTGTTTCAATTAAATATGTTTTTTCATAGGCATTTTGTATTTTTCATACCTTTTAACATGAAAAAAGTTCCCGAGCTTCCACTGATTATCCAGAACATCTCCACATCTTTTATTTTAGTTAAAAAGAGTTCTACATTTTACATTTCTATATAAACATTCTACATTTCAAATTATGGAAGGCTATGAGTGTTTTATAATAGCCTAAAATAATTATTTTTTCCACAAAAAAAGGAACTCATCAGGAAGTCAAAACAAAATCAAACACGTAATAGTTGTATGAAAGAAGGAACAAGAATTAATGTATAAAGAAAAACATCTTGTTTTTTAAAAATACATATAAACTGAACAATTTAGATTCAAATAACCTACATGTACCTATAATTAACATTCCCAAAGGCAGCATTTACTCATGTTCCCAAGATTAAGAGACTAAATTAAATCCAAGTTAAAGTTTTTTTTTTAGTTTAGTATTTTTTAGTTAATATAATAAAGAAGTTTATGATAAGGAATAAAAAGTAAGTGATAATATTCGTGGACTTCAGGAAGGCCTTATGACTCAATAGATAGAGCTTCGCTATTCAGCATCCTAGAGGAATTTGGAGTTGACTTGAAGACAATCAATATAACCAGACAAACGCTCACAGACACAAAATCAAAAGTGAAATTTATGGGAGAGATCTCGGAGGAGTTTGAAATTAAGAATGGAGTCAGACAGGGAGACGGGCTCTCTCCAACTTGGAGAAGGTAGTATGTGTTTGGAAGGAGAAACTTAAAAAGAGGGGATTACACAATGGGATCAAAGTTCAAAGGAGTTAGTATAAACTGCTTGGCTTTCGCTGATGACATAGCGGTCCTCTCTGGAAACATAGTAGCAGCATCAGAACAGAGAGACATTCTGAAAGAAGTAGCAGGGAAAGTTGGCTTCAAATATCTTTTGAGAAGACAGAGTTCATGACCAACATTAGAGACTCACCTACAGTGATAATAACTAAAGTACGGCATAATAAATAAAGTCAACAAATTTAAATACCTGAGAGAAATAATCCAAGTCATTAGACTGATAAGGAAGCAAATAAAGCATGCGTTAGGAAGATGTAATTAGCATACCAACTTATGAAGGATGTTTATAATAAGAGGAATTTACCTATTAGGACCAAACTCTGCCATTACAATGCGGTAATTAAGCCAAAAAGTCTTTACGTCACGGACGGTATGACCTCCATGAGAGTAGGAGAAATGGAGGAGATAGAAAAGAAGGAAAGAAAGATGCTGAGGAAAATACTGGGACCAGTGAAAACAGAGAAGAGTGAGTTTAGGCTTAGGGAAAACAAGAATTTGTACAAGAATGAGGAAAGCTAAAGGATGGTGGATAAAATTAGAAAAGAGGAGAGTGCGGTTCTTCGGTCACATTATGAGGATGGACAACAGTAGACTCACAAAGCAAATTTTCAACCACGTTTATAAAAGTAAGAATGGCAATTGGTGGTGCCAGGAGATATAGAGGGTCATGGAGGAGATGGGTGTAACAGACGACAGAATGACACTTAGGAGGATGATACGAAACTTCAAGGGTTTCCGGGAGAAAAAAAAGAAAAGGAGAAGTTGCATCTTTACGGAGGGAAGGAGGAAGGAGCAGAGTGAGAAAATTACTTTCCAATGAATTTCTGGAAAGCCAGAAAGGAGAAGAATAAAAACTGAAATTGATGCATTTAATTATTTTACATGGTCCTCAGATGGCCAAAATTAATAAAAAAAAGAGAAGTTTATGATTATATTTATTGATACACAATTTTTTTCCTTTTAATAATTTTTCTTATTTGTAAAAAAAAAATATAAACCAGAGAAATTATCATGTAAACTACTTTTGCGAGTTATTACTTCTTAATGAATGTAATGTATTAGTTGCAAATAAAATTACGTCTCAAAAATATGTAGGGTACACATTTTCAAGTATTCCAGCAAGTAGGTCTACAAGGTACAAGTTATTGTTACACAGCTTGTTAAATATTAAAACTGGTGTATTTTATTCATAAAAAACAATATTTATTCTTAATGAAAATCAAATAAAAATAATTAGATATACTTGATATAAAAAAATAAAACAAATAAACACAAAATTACCAATATGTAATTGTGACAAAGACGAAATTAGGCCTATTAATACTGAGTACTAACAATTAAAAAAGACAAATATTTTTAATTGTGACCATTATTGATTAAAGACAAAATTATTTATATTTGAAAGTATAATTTAATTATACTTATGTTGCTTTGAATTTTTCCTCAATGCACAGTCACTCACAATCACACCACACTGCTTGTTTCTTTTACTGAAAGTCCATAAGTTTTATTCCATGGAAGTTTTTATTCAAATGCACTATACTCAAGTATATAGTTTAACAATGAAATTTATACTTTTAGTAGTATATGATGCTTCTCAATTATATAATTTTTTTTCTTTTATTGCTTGTTACAACTACCGTGCGTTCAATACTGATTTTTGTAGACTACCTTTTCTTGGTTCTCTGCCTTGATTCAAGCACTTAATTTTTTATTTTCTATGATTGGTCAAACACAGTGTGTGTGTTGTGTGTGTGTGTGTGTGTGTGTGTGTGTGTGTGTGTGTGTGTGTGTGTGTGTGTGTGTGTGTGTGTGACATCATAGCGTCAAGCCTAGTTCAAACATATCATTTTATCAAATCATCACTTATTCAACGAGGAACACTAAATTATGTTACTAAACCAGCATTCTAGGAATTAAAACCATATTTTCAACGGCAGAAAATATCTAAATCAAAAACATCACAGACACCGGCTACAATTCAATCAACAAGGCAGACATATTGAGACGCCATAACTGAAGCTAGAAGAGGCCAGTCCGTGTGTCACACTCAAATAGCATGAATCAATTTAGTGCAATGTGAAAAAGTGAGGTTATGGAACAAACTTGATAAATTTTAAATTAAATAAATAAATACAAAATAAATTTGTTAAAACAATCATTTGCACAATAGGTCAGTCGATCTATCCCTTCCTCTAGTAAATCTTAATCTTAAAACAATCATGCTGTAAAAGATACTAGTCTCGACGAATTTATATGCAAAGTTTATGGTAGCAATGATATTTTGCTAAAATTTATGAACCTGAACACCCTAGTTGCTAGAAATAATGATAATAAACTTTGTTAACTTGAATTAGTTTAATTAAATTTTAATCTTTGTATAGTGTGTATCATTTGCTTGTTGTTACTGTTTGTTTTGACTTTCCTTTATAATAATTATAAAGGATATAATAATTATATATATATATATATATATATATATATATATATATATATATACTTACTATTATTATAATAGTTATTATATAGTTATTATTATAAATAATAATATTTATTATTATTTATTTATTTATTATTATTATAAATAATAATATAAATATAAATTTATTTATAAATAAATAAATAAATAGTTATTATTATAATTATTACTATAATTATAAAGGATATAATAATTATATATATATATATATATATATATATATATATATATATACTTACTATTATTATAATTATTATAAAGGAAAGTCAAAACAAACAGTAACAACAAACAAATGATACACACTATACAAAGATTAAAATTTAATTAAACTAATTCAAGTTAACAAAGTTTATTATCATTATTTCTAGCAACTAGGGTGTTCAGGTTCATAAATTTTAGCAAAATATCATTGCTACCATAAACTTTGCATATAAATTCGTCGAGACTAGTATCTTTTATTAATTAACTTTTGAATATTATCTTTCTATGGTACATATTATATTTCATATTTATTATTACTGAAATTATGATATATTCACCTACAAAAGATTATATTTGTTATAATCGTATACATTTTTTATCAGAATTTTATTATGACGTATTGTTATTTACATTGTACGGTGCATGCTAGATTTTTTACACCAAGATTCATGTGCGCTATCACAAACATATTCAGTAAATTCACAGTTCTTATAATAATAAAGTGATAAGTTGCATGGTAGCTGTTATTTGTGATCTTTGCGATTTGCCACTTTCTGTCAGTTTAAATTGAGATTATAGTCGTTATCAATTTCCTTATAAATCATGTTCATATTCAATTAAATAATCATGTGCAATTAAATAATCATATTCATATTCAAAGGCAGTACATAATTTTAACATTAATAAGAAAACATTAATGTTTCTCTGCAACTGGGGTGCTTAAGTAAGTTGCAAGCAAAAAGCTACATTTTGTCATCATACAAAACCATGATAGTTAAGTTTTTTACACAATACTAATTTAATTTAAAACACTGTGTTAATTAGGTTCTTACATTAATTAAAGAAAATAAAGTTGCTATTATTGCTATTTATTACACACATTTTTTGATTGTTTTTGTGATAAAAAAATATATCAGCTACTGTACTTTCTTGTAGTATTCATTTTTAGGGGTAAATGTGAATTTTTGGGTGATTTTCAATTTTTGTAATTTTTTCGCCAAACGCTTAGTACATGCCCAAATGTGATAATACAAAATATAATAGTGCAGAAACTACAAGGTCGAAAAAAAATAGAAACTAAAAACTACCAATATAACCTCAAAATCAATACCATGCAAAAGTAGGTAACTTTTTTCATCATAAAAACGATTAATTAAATATGTGTTAATAATGAAAAGAATAGAAAAATATTTTTAAAAAAACTAACTCAACTCGATTGTTGAATGTTTACCTAACTTAACTCGGTTGTGTTGCGAAAGTAGGTAACATGTTTTTCATCAT
Organism: Callitettix versicolor; assembly: GCA_022606455.1. Taxonomy (NCBI): domain Eukaryota; kingdom Metazoa; phylum Arthropoda; class Insecta; order Hemiptera; family Cercopidae; genus Callitettix; species Callitettix versicolor. The sequence goes on along the minus strand of CM040184.1, from coordinate 55,762,655 downwards.
AAAAACGATTAATTAAATAAGTGTTATTAATAATGAAAAGAATACAAACTATTTTCTTAACAAAAACCTTAAGAACATAACGCCTCGGTTGTTATATGTTTAGCATAACTCAACTCTGTTTTTTCTAAAATAGGTTAAAGTTTTTCATCGTGAAAATGACTAATTAAAAATTCGTGTTATTAATAATGAAACCATAAACTTTTTTTTAATAAGGCTGCTAACCTTTGAATACTAAGTTTTCACTACAAAAATTAAAAAGAATTAGCAAAGTAATAACTAATTTATTCTGTGAATAATAAATAAATAAATAAAGACTAGCTGCACCTATTGAGAGGATTTAGACATCCCTCATGTTACCCAAGTCTAACACACACTCTTACAACACTACACTTATGACTTTAACACTTTACACTCACACTTACATTTAGGAAGGCGATAATAGCCTCAATGTGCTTTTCGCCTAAAAATAAATAAAAATAAAAATGGCTTAAAATCATAACTTATCTTAAGAATTTTAATCTTCTGCAGGTGAATATCTTTAATTTGATAATAAAGTACATAATTTTGAAAAATTACAAAAAACATTTAGTATCATCAGAAACACCTTTTATGGTTACCCACATCACTTTTATTTTCGATTTTTTTCTAACTTAAACTTAGTTTACACACTATTACGTTTTGCATTAATTATATTGCATTATTATCATTGTATTACTATTGAGCATGTAACAAAGCCTTCTGGCTTAAAAATACGAAAATTGACAAAACAGATGAAAAGTCATATTTACCCAAAAAGTGCAAATGCTACTAAACGAACATACCTTAATTACTTAATTAGCATTTAAATCCGTTCTTTTAGTTAAAGAAAATAGCCTGATATACATATAAGAGAGTAAAAAATATAAAAAATGTCAGTTTTAGAACCTAAATTTTATAGTCTATGATAGTTTTAAATTTTATTGATCTTTGTTTAAAACAATAACAACAATATTACAGCCTCTAATAAAAATTAATACTAATTTAAAAGATTATATAAACACCACCACAACAAACACACCGTTTTAATTAAAATATGTACTGTTGTCCTCTTGTGTTTATGTGTTTGGCAGAAGTAGAACTCAACCATTGTTGCCAATCTCATCCATACTCACAATCACACAAAAATTACCCGTACATTACCGAAGTCATATATATATATTTATATATACAAAAGCACCGGTCAGTCTGCTGCGTCTCTTAACTGCGCACCTCAAGGTTCTTAGTTCTTGACAGTTTTCGTTTCTTTTCCCTTATCCTTGGCGGTGATTCCTCGTTCTCATTAGTCTAATCGTATGAAGTTATAAACGTTGAGCACAATATATATATATATATATATATATATATATTACACAATATACTTATAATATAGTAAAAAGGAATGCGAGTAAAATAACTTTGCTTGATAATTTTTGTATATCTCTGTGAGACAAAATTACCGCTATTATTTTATTACCCTTTTGAATACTCGCAAGCCGACCTATTATAATTTCGACCACTTCCTGCAGAAAGAGTGTAAAATTTCCAATAAGGAATCATTAAATTTTCAACTGATCTAGTATAATTTATCGTAAATGTTACGGTTACTGGTTAAATTGGCAAAAGTGTTACTAGAGCTGTTGTAAAGCGGTCTATGTATTAATTAAGAATATAATGTGATGTCTACTGTTGTTTGAATTAATACTAAATTTGAACTACTACTTTAAAAAGTATAACCTTAAATATAATATAAAATATAATTCCTTAAATCACAATGTTTTTTTAATTGTAGGCACAAAAAGGTAACAGATAAAAAAAATGAAAAAATACAAATGACAATAACATTTCCCTTATATTACTAAAACGGATCAGGGTTGCCAAGTCAAAGGCACACCTGTTTTACCTGTAAAAATACCACAATTTAGGATGGTTTTTAAGGACTGAATAGTTAGTTACATTGCCCGGTAGAGAGAGCTTAGGTTCAGACGGTTTGTTCTATAATCTGTAGATTCCCGAAGTTCAGAAGACCTGAGATTTGTGATAGTGAGGCTAGGGATAGAGCCGGCAATCAGCACAATTAGCAGTAAGCTTTTGATTTTGTCTCTTTTAATTAGTTGTTTCAAACTTGATTCGGATTTCAGTCTTTCAGGGACACTTTTCTGAATTCAAAATTGAGAATTTATTATAAATGTCAAAAATTCATACATTTGCAAATCTTCATTATTACTGCATTTAAGTCTATAGAGTTTTCATTTTAGTGCAAAATATACAATAGGAAGACTTTTTAGTAGATAATATCAAGGTAAGTTTTGACGGAATAATATAGGGAAATACGAAATTCGGGAAAATGATGTAAGGTAATGTAGATGTTGCAGTAAGGTGATAAAAGCCTAATATGTACAGTTTCTTAAAAGCAAATTTTTTTTCAATAGCCTAAAAATAATGTAAACAGTAATCATAATTATTACATTGTTTTCAGTATTGGTTATGGAAGGAACAAGATTTAGCCTGTATGTTAAAAGCAGTTCAGTTTAAGCTTGCTCAAATTGTACAATTTAATTTCATTTTTCATAATCACTATTGTAAAAAAGTCAGGTCTGCATCTCAAAAGGTAAAACATTTAAGGATGTCTGGTTAATTAGTGTTTTATGTAAATCTGTATTAGGTACTTGTGATATTTTTTGTTTGTTTTTAATTAGCCTAGAGACACTCCTGAATATATATATCTGCACGTAGTTGAAAAATCAGGCATATAGCTGTGCTTCAAAATTAAGTCAGACATTTATCCAGAGTTTCGAACCTGTTACTTTTTAGAAGATTATGAACAATTTTGTTGTTACCAATCATGAATAATTTTATTCAGTGATACATCTTTTATTAAATATTTTATGAGCCTATCATTTTATAGATATTATATTATATAATATTAACATAATTTGAAGTAGAATATAATTTTAAACATTTATATTAATTTATAGACTATACTAATCCAAAAATACCATTAGTGAAAGTTTTAATATATTTATCACATATTAGTAGCAAAATAATTAATGCAGTTGTTTGAGCAAAATATCACTTAAGCAAAACCATACACAGCTGTGTTAGCAAAATGCGGTTTTGTACAATCGTGGTTTTCAGATATTTATGAATTTTTGGCACTTACTAAAGCTGTGATTTAAAAAATTAAATTATCTATTTTATTATTGAATTAAGAGATATTTAGCCTACTTGTGAAAGATTAAATTTATTACAATAAGTTACGATTTTAAGCCATTTGTAACAGAACTATATTATGATGTCATTGTTGTTTACTTTGCATGAAACATGCTAGATTTACTATACCAATGTCACCCACTGATGACTTTTTATACATTTTTTTTATGACCACTGTAAAGATTGACTAATGATTTTACTAACATATAATACACACAAGTAGGATAATTATTATAAAATAATTTCTTTAATAGTACTAAAACAGTGCATATGGTTTAGTTCTTTTAAGGCAACACATATTATCATTCACTTGAAGTACTACTTCCATTTCTCATGTATGAGGAGATGCTGATGTATTTGACTGTGTTCTTTATTTCATCTACGAGATAATGGATATGCAGGTCACAATGCAAATCTTTATTCCTCACATACAATGGTGCATTCACTATTCCACGTAACTCTTTATTCTTAAAGTTTTGTAATATGGTCATGTTAGATTTCTTTGTGCAGCCTCATAACTGGATACCATATGTCCAGATAGGCTTCAGTATCTACTTATATATAAATATCTTATTTTCTGTTGAAAGTTCAGAATTATCTCCAAGCAACCAGTACAATTTTCTATATTTAATACTAAGCTCTTCTTTTTTTTCCTTCCATTTAACCTTCCACTTAAGTCTTGCATCTAGCGTCATTCCCAGATATTTGACTTCTTTACCTTATGGTATTATTTGGTTATTGACTACAACAGGATACAGAAATATTCACTTATATGTAAAATTTATGTGGGTTGACTGTTTCATTAAATTTGATTCGCCAACATCTTGTCCAGCTACTCACATTGTTTATTGTTCTCTGCAATTTTTGTGTAGCATCTTCAATACTAATCAGTGACAGCAAGGTCAGCAGTGTCATCAGCATATGTAGGTATTATGGTGTTTTTATCATGTGGGATGTCTCAAGTATACAACAAGTATAGTATAGGTCCAAGAAGACTACCCTGTGAGACACCAGCAGATATTTTCTTAAGTTCCGAACTCTGCCATGCCGGACACTAAAATATCTCAGCAATATATGACTTGAGATCCCAAAATACTGTCTTCAATATGCAGCTTACACCCTGACCCTCGTGCCACACTTTATCAAATGCTTGAGATATGTTTAGGAAAGCTGCTGAACACACCTTTCTTTCCTCAAAAGCTTTTTCAGTTATAGTAGTAATCCGATAAATCTGAATGTTTAATTGAACTGTTGAATGTTTACATTGAAAACTGAATTGATGCAAAGGGATCAGTTTTTGTATTGAATGACAGGTTCTAGCCTTTTTAGAAGTAACCTTTCAACAATTTTTGACAACCGGTAAAAGTGATATCGGCCTCTGCAATATTCTAGTGACGAGGTACATATTATAGTTTGAAATAGGCATTTATAAATGTTGGAGCTTAAGGGCAATGTCAGGGAGTTCTTTCATGGTCTGCCCAGATATTAGATCATACCCTGGTGATTTTCTTAAACTTGAATTATGTTTTACAATATTCCTAAATTCTTTTAGTGTAACAGATGAAATTTCTGGTTGATCCACCTTGCTAATAAAGGATATGTTTGTCCGAGTCGAGTTTTGTGGAAATGGCTTAATAATGTCTGCCAAATGCTTTGCAAAAAGATTATAGCTTTCTGTTTTTTAGCCCAATCTCACATGACATTTTTAATGGTGGGTCTTGAATGTTAGGTCTTTTAATTTTTTTAGCTTACTGCTCGTACATGTTACCACATCATTTTAATAAGTCATTTGTTATCTTGCTAATTCTTATAATGAAAACTTTGTTAAAAATGACTGCTGTTATTTGTGAAGTTTGGATTTGCCTCTTTTTGTTGGTTTAGGTTAGAATTACAGTTGTGTTAACGATTTTCTTATAAATCATGGCATCTTTAAAGAATCATATACGTGTTAGCAATAATATATTGCAATAATATGTCATGTAAGTGCGGTAATAACTGTAAAATTCACCATTTTTACAAAACAGGTATTGCTTTATATTCATTGTAGAAGTAGTTATTACAAAGTTAGTAACTTTTACGCAGTACAAGTTATATACTCAACAATCAAGTTAACACCCAACAACAGAGTCAAATTAGGTAAACTTCTAACAAGCAAGTCAAGTTAGCTTCTGATATAATATAAATTAAGTTTTTTCTTAAATTTATATTTTTTGATTATTAATAGCATACATTTAATTAATCATTTCTGGATGAAAAATACATTGCCTGCTTTTGTGAACTAGTTAATATGAGGTTATGTTTGTCACCTTTATTTTTTTTTTTGTCTTACTTCCCATGGCTTCTGGATTTTTATATTTTGGTTTATTAATATTGGCATTATAATAAAGCATTTTGTGCAAAAATTACCAAAATTTACAAAAGTGCATTTTTATTGTTTTTCACATTATGTAATTACAGATAATAGTCTGCAATGTTTTCATGCAAATGTATGTAATAATGATATACTACCAATGTAAAAATTCCAATTTTTTAACAGCATAATTACTGCTAATAACATTAGCAGTAATTATGCTGTTAAAAAATTGGAATTTTGTTTAAGTACTTGTAGTTTATATTTTTAATAATTTGTTATATAAAATTGAATTATCGATATTTATGAGACTTGATCAATAAAAGTAATATTATTCCATTAAAAAATTAGTTAATTTACTCAAATTAAAAATATAAATTAATATTAAATAATTAGATGTATAGAATACATAAGAACTTTTGTGCGTAAGAAACATAGCTCATAAAATATCCTTCAATGCATCTGTTCTTTTTTGAAATACTTAATTGTTAAAGTATTTCTGCTTATAATTTTTTAAAACAAATAAATCAGAGTGTAAAAAAATGATGATAATAATGTTAAAATTATATTTTTCATTATAATTTTTGGAAAAAAGCAATTCCAATTTCAGTTCGTTGGTATTTTTGCAATTCAGTGTTAATTAAAAAATCTTTCAAGACGTTGCAAATGCAGTTCCTGAGCTTGTGTGTTAGCCTCATTTCGCTCAGGTGAGAAATCTCGTTTTAAAAACTGCCTTTTACACTGATATCACAAGTAGGTCTACTTATGCAGTGTATTTATGCAGTGTAGGTTGTTCTTTTCAAATAATGATTTTTGGTCGTTTTTTTTTTTTTTATTTTATAACTTATTATCTAATTAACACATTTACCTGAAGAAAATAATTTTTTTAAAACATTACTTACGATTTTAGGTAGTTTTTTGCAGAACTTGTGCAGAATATTATGATGTCATTGTTGTTTAAATTGCATTGCGATCATGTGTGTTATTATTAACTATAAGTACTTACATTCTGATAGTCATTACTAAATATTAAGGTTAATTCCTCTTTTTGTTGGTTCATGCTCATAATGAAAACATTGTTAAAATGGCGTCCGTTATTTGTGAACTTCGCGATTTGCCTCTGTTTTTCTTAGGTTCATCAAATAACAACCATGTTATTTATGTTAAGAATTTAAAAAAAAATAGTTTTTTATTATTTTAGCAATAAAAAACACACTACCTATTTTCGCACAGTAACAATTTTGAGGTTCTGCAGGTCACTTTTATTTTTGTTTTTTATTGTACTTCTCGTGCTTTCTGTGTTTTTATATTTTGGATTATTGCTTTCGGGCATGTAATAAAGTGTTTTAATTAAAAAATTACTGAAAAATCGTGGACAACTTGTAAAATGACAAAATTTTATAATATAATATTTTTTATTTATTTATTTACTATTATTATAATTATAAATATTACAAAATGTTAAAAAAAACAGATGACAACAAATGATAAAAATTAAACAAATGATAAACACTAAACAAAGATTTTAAGTTTTATTAAATTAACTCAAGTTAACAAAGTTTATTATTATGATTTCTAGTAGCTGAAATAGTAACACACTTGTGTATGGTTATTCAATGAGTTCCTAATATTATGATCCTTGTATCAAAACAAAACAGCAACAATCATATAATATTATGATATCAATTAACTATCTCTATAAACAATGACATTTAATTAATTACTTATAATACAAATCATTTAATATTGCTAGGATGATATTGAATCTTCCACTCTACTATTGAATTCAAGGTTGGTTAAAATTAAAACTTTAAAATGTTTGATCAATGTTCATTTAATTTACTTTGCAAGAAATTGGAATACTTGAATTAAATTTTTGAAAAAAAACATTCACAATCTCTACGCTACTAAAATAAATAAAAAAAACAAACACATTAACTACTAATCTTAAACTATCCTTAAACTAACATTATAGTCTTTCTTATAACTAAATAATGTTCAAGTTTTCATAGGCCACTAGTGCCTATCACACAATTATTTAGGAATGTTTGAGTCTTTATAATCTCTTACTATCTATTCTAATTTCGGGAAATTAATGTTTAAATCAACTACACCTGTCACTATATTAATCTGTTCTGAAAAATTGTCTTTAATTATTTAAAATATTCCTGGACAATTAACGAACTGGCCTCATTCAAGTTTATTCCAATATGGAAATGTTATATATTATAAATTAAATCGTTTATTTTAAATGTTTCTAAATACTTATTTTGATGTTATTATGCTAATATTCATTCAATGTCATTTAAAAGCAAACAAATTTTCATTAGAAACAAATTGTAGATCATTAGATCTACAAATAAATGGTTAGATCTCACCCATATTTCCATAAATAAATTTAAATTATATTCTCTTGATGCATTCACTATATTAATAAATATATATCTATTTCACATCTAGTATTCACTTCTAATAAACACAAACTTCACTATTTGTCTTATTTCACTATGATTCAGACGAACCTCTGTGATCATCAGATCCGTCTCCCTCCAATCCACATCGAATATACTGGCTATATATAACATTTGAGATGACGCTATATTGAGTTTTTATGACTTCGCGTCGAACTCAGTGTTTGAAAAATTCATATCACTCTGGTGTCACTCTTGTATTCTGTTCAAGTTCGCACATAAATTTGTTTGAAATATTCTGGTTGTTTTAACATTTTACACTTATTTATTTATTTAATTTAAAATTTGTCGAGTTTGTTCCATAACCTCACTTTTCTCATGGAGCACTCAATTGATTCGCGCTCTGGGGATATGACACACGGACTGGCGTCTCCTAGCTTCAGTGATGGTGTCTCAATATGTCTGCCTGATCACTTGACTTGTAGCTGGTGTCTGTGATGTTTTTGATTTAGACATGTTCTGCCGTTGTAAATATGGTTTTAATTCCTAGAATGCTGGTTTAGTGTTCTAACCAGTGGTTTAGTGTTCTATAATTAATGACATAATTAAGTGTTCCTCTTCAAATACATGATGATTTGATAGAATGAAATATGTTTGAACTAGGCCTGACGCTATGACATCACCATGTCTGTTTGTTTTCATTTCTTAGCATGGTTTGGGTTTGTGCAGTGTTTACATGTGAGTGTATAAAATCTGTTTTGTGGTGTGAATTATGAATTTTTGTGAACTTACACTGCATGTTTACCTTATTTTCTCTCTATTTGTTTCACCCAACTTTGGGGTACACCAAATCAATCACTTTTTAATGTTCTGTGCCTTCCTCGTAGCCCAGTATTGCTTCATTTGTTGTGATCTTGCTTTTCTTTCTTTGTCAGAGATTTGGATCATTCGCTTGGATTTGACTTTGCCTTGGAACTGTTGCTTCTTGTCCTTGGTTATTGTTTTGGCTGTTCTGTCCATGAGTATAGTGTCAGTGATCTGCAGTTCTGTTATGTCTTTCTCCGTTTCTCTAAACCAAAGTGGTTTGGCCCTTCTACTGCGAAAGTAGTCAAATATTTTTTTGATTAGTCTATTTTTGTCCATTCGGAGGATGTGCCCATAAAAATCAATTCTCCTTTTTCTTGTTGTGTCTGATAGTGTTTCAGTTTTTTGGTAAAGAGTTTCATTACTGATGTGGAGTAATTGGTTGTTACAGAATTTGGGGCCTAAGATTTTTCGTAATATCTTTCTTTCTTTGATCTACAGCCTTTCAAGTGGGCCCTGGGTTGTGAGAGATAATGTTTCAGCTGCATATAAGGCTTCTGGTTTAATTACCGTATGATAATGCCTTATCCTTGTATTCCAGGAGAGGGATTTCTTGTTGTATGTGTCCTTGGTAAGTTGGAAGGCTAATTCAACTTTATTTCTCCTAGCTTTTTTCTCTAGGGCATTCCAGCTGATCCATTCCCCAAGATATTTGAATTCTTTCACTATCTCAATATTTTGAGTCAATATTTTAGTCTTTTCAAATGAAACTTTAAGTCCCATTTTTAACACTTGCTTCTGGAGTTCAAGAGTCTGTTCCTTAGCTTCTTCCAATGTCTCAGCTAGTAAGGCCATGTCATCCGCAAAAGCCAAACAATTTACCTTAATGCCTTTGTTCTTAGTTCCTAGTCTGATTCCACTGTGCGTATTCACATTCCACTCTAACTACTTTTTCTAAAGCACAATTAAATAGTAGTGGAGAGAGTCCATCTCCTTTTCAGACTCCTGTTTTAATCTCAAAAGGGGTGGAGAGTTCTCCCCTGAATTGAACTTTGGAGAATGTATTAGTTAATGTTTCCTTGATAAGATTTGTGGTTTTGTTATCAAGGTCTAGTTCTTTCAGAACCAAGAATAAGGATTCCCTATCTATAGAGTCGTATGCTTTTTGAGTTAATAAAAGTGATAACATACGATTTAGCCCTTGACTTTTGGTTGTTCATGATGTGTTTGAGGTTAAGGATTTGTTCCGTGCAGGATCTCCTTTTCCGGAAAGCCGCCTGGTATTCTCCAAGGTGATGGTCCAATTGAGGTTCTGCCCTATGTAGTAGGACTGTTGAGAATATCTTGTATGTTACGTCAACAAGAGATATCCTCTGTAGTTGTTAAGGTCAGATTTGGATCCTTTTTTATGAAGTGGATGTATGAGGGCTGTCTTCCAATCATGGGGGATTCTTTCACTTATCCAAATTTCTTCAAGGATGTTTCTGAGAGTGTATAGCACTTTCGTTGACATTTTTCCAAATTTCAGCTGTGATTTGATTTTCTCCTGAAGCCTTATAATACTTGAGATTCGATATTATTGATGGAGTTCCTCGACTGTTGGAGGTTCTGAGTCAGGTTTAGTTGATGGAGATATATTAAAGTCCATCTTTACTGATGGATATATATTAAAGTCCATCTTTATTGATGGTTCCTCACAATTAAGGAGATTTCCAAAATATTCCGCTAATATTCTACAAATATCCCTGTTGTTATGGGCAACATTCCCATCTCTGTCCTAAAATTGTAGAGTTGGTGGATCGTACTTAGTCAATTTCTTCTTAAAATTTTTATAAAAATTTCTTATATTGTTTTTGGAGAAGTCTTCATTAATCTGCATAAGTAATTGATCATCCTGAGCTTTTTTGATTCTTTTAAGATTTCTAGCCACAAATTTTCTAATGCTTAAGAAATTTTGTGAAATATATAGTTTTCTGTCTGTTATGCTCATTTTTCTGTGATTTCCACTGGTGCCATACTTTTCTTCTTAGTTCAATGAGACTGTCACATTCTTCCGTCCACCACGTATGTTTTTTTATTTTAGTTAGTGGAGCAAGTTGTTCGGCTTTAGTTATTAGACTTTCTTTTATTTGATCCCAGTCTTGATCTTGTAAATCAGCAGTGGCAATGTGAAACTCTTTTGAGTTAATTATCTTCTCTGGATCATAATTTCTATGTTTTAATCTGTTGGTGCGTATTTTCCTTTTGGGAATAATTTTAAGTTTTATTTTAGAAAGGTAATGATCGGAATTTAAGTTTGCACCCCTAAGTACTTTAACATTCTGTATTTCCTTATTGAATTTCCTTTTAACCACTACATGATCTATTTGAAATTCACCGAAGAGTGGGTTTGGTGAAATCCACGTTTTCTGTTTCCTAGGCAATTTCTTGAAAGCTGTGAATTTTAAGATCATGTCATCTGCTCTGCAAAGTTCTGTGAGTCTAACGCCATTTTGGTTCGTTCTGTTATGCGCTGGGTAATTCCAGACAATGTTTTTATACTTCTTCTCTTTCCCTACCTGTGCATTGAAGTCCCCCACAAGTATGACATTATTTCTGTCTGGAATATTTTGGATAACATCATCTAATTGGTCCCAAAAGATTTTCACCTTTTCTCTATTCTTTTTATTGTCTTCGTTTATGGGGGCATGTGCATTTACCACTGAATATATTCTATTAGCAGATTTAAAAGTAAGAGTTGAAAGTCTTTGTGATTCAAAGCCAATAATAGAGTCCAAAATGTTTTTGGCTATTATGAAGCCCATTCCCAGGTGGGGGGTGTTTTTCATAATTCTTTTGCCTGTTTTTCCTTTGTAAATTCTGAATACCTCAGAATCAAAACCGTTTTCTTCCAAGAATCGTGTTTCCTGGAGAGCTTACCTTATTTTCATTACAAGTGTAAAACATTTTTTGCTGGTCAAGCAGAAGGGTGACCACCACACTAGTAGTAAACAATTTTTTTATAAGTGTAATATTAGGAGTAAAAATAATAGGATACTAATACATTTTTTATTATGAGGCACAAAATCTTAATTAACATAAATATCTATAACATTTAAGTTCATAAAACAATCTAAATAAGTATAAATTGAATAATTTTATTCATACGTTTCAAATATATTACAGGCTCTAAAACCCTGCATCATTCTAAGCATGAGATGCCTAGATATTTGACTGATTTACTCCAGTCACTAAGTGCCCAGGTTTAAAACTTCAGTCAAATAGACATTCAGGAGTCTCAGCTTAAGCTCTGGTCCATCAATGGAAACATAGCTGTAAATGCTATACGTTACACATACAAAAATAAAAAAATACCTGTATAATCTAATTATTATTATTACTTAAAATTTACTGAGCTAGTATGTTTTTCCCCAAAACACTTTGTTTAATGTGAATAAGTATGATGTCACAAAATAGTTCCATTAAAAATTGTATAAAATCATAACTTATTAAAAGAAATGTAATCTCCCATGGTTGGTATCTCTTAATTTTGTAATATAGTAGGTAATAAAAGAAGAAGAAAAAGTATTTAAAAATCATTAATCTTATAAGTGTTTTGCTATTGCATATAATACCAAGTACACTTTCAAATCAGCAATTAAAATGTGTTTTTCCTGGAACATCACTGTTCCTGATATTTATGCTCTTTTACTTGGTTTATAATATTAATGCTTTTGAAAAACCATCATTTTTATTATAAACTTTATTATTTAATGTAGAGATATTAACCTGTGGAAGACTAAGTTTCCTATGATAAGTTATGATTTATGTAATTTTTAATCATATATGTCATATTTATTATTTCTTGAGGCAACATCCCTTTTTCTCAGCACATAGTATTTGTACAGGCATAAATGAGGTATCTTTAGAAAGATTTTTCAACCGGCTTCTGACATTGAAAAATGATTATGTACTAAAACTTACTGTTTGTGGAAAATTTTAAAATAAAAGACACTTTTAATTGTCACAGGCAAAACGGCATAGGCATGTATGGCATCACAAGTCAGACAATATTTTGTACATTTTACGAAGCTAACTTATTAACCACGTATAGACAATCCTATTACAAATGCCACTTTTTTTGTATAACCTTTTAAACTTATAAGTTATGTGGCCGTATTGTCAGTCACCTGTCCCTGCCTGTCGTATAAGAAGGGGCAAGCATTTCTAATACCAAACACATGTTTTGGATACTGTTTTTACATAAATATATTTGTGATTTATCCTTCCATTATGCGTTTATTTATTGTTAATATGACATTATAAAATAGGAAGTACAATTAAAACATCAAAATATAGTTTGAGGTTATTGTGAACTTTGTGGTATACCAGATAAGAAACAAACATAATGTTCTAACATTTCATATTTATTTACTTAATGATTTCTCAGTATTCCTCTCTTTAACAACAGGCTATTGTAAATATTACGATCGATGACAGTCATAAATTTGTGATTATTATTTCAAACCGATCGCTTTTTGATTAATTTTTTAAACATGTTTTCCCTTCCTTCCAACTACCGCCCTTTCCCAATAACTACTCTTATTCAAAAGGCTGTGTTTACTTAATACTTTCATAGTGCAAAATTTCGCACAGGCCCCCCGGTGTAACTATATTGTGATGTCAGTGCTATTTACATTGCTTGGAGCATTTGTTATGCCAAGGTCACATTACGATAGGGATTCCATTCGTCTGGGTTTTCCTTTGTTTTGGAACAAAATCTCCACTGGTTTGAGTTATTTGAAGAACTTATACCATCAAAGCAGACACAGTTAGGCCTACCTTAATCAAAAGGTAGCAAGAAATTTTTAATATTAAAAAAAATTTACTACTTCCTATTAGAAAGTTCTCAAATTAGTAGAGTTTTGTATGTGTCTGCCTGCAACTTCTGCACCAGTGGAGAGAGTATTTTCAATAATGAATAATAACTGGTCAACAAAGGTAGTTTAAATGTTAATACTGTTGGAAACTTAATAAATACTAAGTTGAATATCAGACTTTCTTGTACTGAGTTTTATGATCTAATAAAAATACTACAGAACATATGTAGGTAGGAAAAATGTAAATGATTTACAATTGATGCTGGATCCAGTGGAAGTTAATGTGGATATGGAACTGTAGATTTGTCCTTTATATTTTCATTTTTTTGGTAATAAATGAAAATATAAAGAATATTTAGGAGCCTGTTATGAAATTAATGATTTGTTAATATTTTTCCTTTTATTACGTACCTTATTATTCAGTTAAGAGATATTCACCCCTACCGGAATTTTTTTACGATAACTTATGATTTTATGCAATTTTCAACGGAACTATATCATGACATCGTTGCCCTTTACATTGCATGGATCATACTATGTTTACTATACCAAGGTTACCTTGGTCGTTAAAAGTTTGGTTTTTTTTATTATTATTGACTGGTGCACTTATTTATTTATTTACTGGTACAAATTTCTAATGTAGTAATAAAAATACTTGTGCACGGGTCCAGCATATGTGAATATGATCAATAGTCGAATGATGCATGAAGTCACAATCCTACTATGTGGTGTTAAGAAAAACCACTTTATTGAATATGTAGCCCAATTTCAATTTAATTATGGCAACTATAAGCATTTTTTTTTAATGCAGCAGCTGTGTTATATCTGCCATAACAGTCATTTCAATGCAATCTGGTTAAGTACAAAACTTGTTTAATACAACCAGTTAAATTCTAACTGATGTGTTAGAATTTTTCATGGAAAACTATGTACAAAACTGTGTTGGGTTATTAAGGTAATTAAGAAAAAACATTTTTGTTGCTTTTATACTAATTGATGCATTTAATTGTTTTTGTAATAAAAAACATGTTAACTGCTATCACACAGTAGTAATTTTTAGGTATGAGGGTCACTTTTGTTTTTGATTTTTTTTAACTTTCCATAGTTTTCGCACTTATATATTTTGAGTTATTACTAATGAGCATTTAATGAAGTGTTTTGGTAAAAAAATTAACAAAATAGTTTAAAAGTTTTAAAAAGTCATATTTACCCATTTTTCTAATAAATTTTGAAAGACTGTTTAATTATCAGTGTTTAGTATCCCAAAAAAGTGTTCAGGTTAAATAAAATAGTAATTTTGAAAAATAAAAATAAATATGCAATTATTTTTTCCTTTTAATTTTGAACATTCAGAAGTATAACAAGACCTATATTTTTTACATTTTAGTTTCAGTTTTGTAATCTTTAAAATAAATTTTGGTGTCCTGGGTTTTTTACCCATGTCCTAGGTTTTTAATGCTCTTACCTGGTTATGTTTACTTCTTATCTGGTATACAACAAAGTCTACAATAACCTCAAAGTGTACTTTATAACCTCTAACTGTATTTTGACGTTTTAATTGTACTTTGTATTTTATCGTTTCCATATTAACTATAGATCACAAATATCGCACAATAGAAATAACAAATATATTTGTGTAAAAACAGTGTCCGAAACATGTGTTTGGTATTCGAAATGCTTATCCTGGTTTGTACGATGGGTAAGGATAGGGGGTTGTCAGTAAGACCACATAACCTATAAGTTTAATAACTTTTCATAAGTATTGAAATTGTTCTAAGCACGTTATGCAAAAAAGTGGCATTTCTAATGGGATTGTCTATTCGTGATTAATAAGTTAGCTTTGTAAAATATACAAAATATTGTCTGATTTGTGATATCGTGCATGTGCATCCATGATACAGTTTTACCTATGACAGTTAAAAGTGTTTTATGTTAAAATTTTCCATAAACAGTAAGTTTTTTTGCAAAATCGTTTTGCAATGTCAGAAGCTGGTTAAAAAATCTTTCTTAATATATGCTTGTACACTTATGCTTGTACAAATAGCATGTGCTGAGGAAAAGGGATGATGACTTGATGAGAAATAATATATATGATACATTTTTAAAATATCTTACATACCAAATTAATTAATTTTTGATTACAGATGGCATTCAGTGTTCCAATAAATTGTGTTGGATTTCTTCAAGAATATTGTTTAAAAAACTTTATGCCATTACCAATATATACTGAAGATAGTGTAACTGGTAGTGATCATTGTAAGAAGTTTACAACACGTTGTAAAATTGAAGAACATTCTGTTACTGGTGAGTTATTAGATTAGAGATGTAGGGGGTCTAACTGTATTCATGGAGGGAATTGATTTACAATAATTTATTTTGATATTTTCCTTGTTTTAACTTCGGAATTATTCTGCAGATGTAGCGAAGTATTCTGCAATTAAAGCGAAGTATTCATAATAGCAATATAGATTTGTGAGGTCTAGAAATATAGAACAACTGCATTATTTCTTTTCTTCCAAGTGTGCTGAGAAAAAGAGGAAATATCGTTTATTAATTTTTTTATCTATCCTGCTTATATCTTCACCACAACCAGATCTGTTGACTAGTTGCTCAAGTTTTTAATCATTATCACAATGGTGTATATAATCATAATTAAATATTTACTCATTAAATATTAAAAAAAAATAGTAATTTCTAATATGCAGTGGAAATTTCGTTTTTCTAAAGGAGAAGAGGAGAGGAAATCTTTGCTAAGATAACATAAGTGCTGTGATGTAGGCCTTGCAACCAAAACTCTTGCAGACAAACAGATAAATAGCATGTGTTTGTGTTACATTGTTTATAACATATTTTATAATCATCCAAACAGAAAAACAAATTTTAATTACAAAATTTAGGAACAAAAGCATTTCTAACTCTACATGAGGTATACAACTGTTTTTTAAGAAAAAAAAGTCAAGACAGAGGTTCTTGGTTTATTAAGTAGATGTTTGACTAATATGAGGATAATTAAATTGAGAGAGGCAGAATCCAAATGCAATGAAAGGTGTGTTGATGACAATGAAAATATGAATTCGGCTCTTTTAAATATTGCTCTTTTGGTATTTTAAATAAATAATAAATATTTTACACATTAGCAATAAGCATCTGAAATTGTTGCAAATATCGTTATACCTTTTTTATTTGAAGAACATTTAAAATTGTCCCATATTAAGGATTTTAATAAATTACACAACTTATTACTGTACTTATGTCACTGCTGTCAGTTCTTTTTCTTTATGCAACACATTTTGCCAATTCATGGCTACTTTAATGTCTTCACACTTCTGAACAAGAGCTAATGAATCAACAACAGATAAACAATAATATTAGTTTGAAGCAAAATTATCTAACCTAACTTTTCAAAAACAAAAAAGGAACAAATTAAGAAATATTGAAAAAAAATTAAACAAAATTCTTGAGTTTGTTATAGCAGCACACTGTTATTATCAGTTAGAAATGAGTTGGTAATGCATTTGTAACTGAAATTATTGTTTTTTCTTCAGATAATTATAAAAGAAGTCATAAACAGTGTAACACAAATTCATTGTACTGCTTGCTGTTTAACTGTTTGCCTTCAAGAATTTTGGTTGCAAGGCCTACATCCAGAGCACATGTGTTATCTTAGCAAAGATTTCCTCTCCTCCTCTCCTTTATAAAAATGAATTTTCCATTTGTTGTAGTCTGCGGGAGAAATAGAAGAACTCCAGGCTATTATCAGTTTGGCAGTGTGCTGGTTTTGGGCATGTAACTAAAAATTATAAGTAGCAAATAAAATAAGTCGTTCTACGAAATTAAAAATATTATTGTTTTTGTATATGTGTTTCATTTTGTTTTACGCCGCCTCATTGGCCTAGTTGATAGCGTACTAGGCTTTCACCCCGAGGACCCGGGTTCGATTCCCGTCCAGGCCTTGGCATTTTCGTACGCTATAAATCATCCTATCGTCTGCATTAGCCCAAGTGTGCACAATAGTTGGACCTTAAAAAAAAAAAATGGTTTACATGAAGAAAATATTTTGACCAATTAAAAATTATCACTGTAATGTGTTGCACAAATAAATTATTATATAGTTCAACTAAATATAATGAGAGAGAATGCATAAATAATGAAGTGATAGAGGGGACTGTCAATCAGTTTTATACAGAAATGGAACAATATGCAGAAATGAAGTGGATCACTGATTACCCAAGTTTTGTTTACTTATGCTAGACAGAGATAAAGAGTTTTGTTAGTATCTTCTGTATGGATTATTGATAGATTGTTTAGATACTGAATGTCAAGGGTCAATTAATTTTAGTTGTTAGTTTTATGTTTAGATAAAACTTGTTGATTCTCTTTACTGTTTATGATAACTTTTATCCTCTCCTACCACTTATGCCTGGATTTTCCTTTAAAATTTTCACTATTGTCATCCTGCTTTCACATTTTTGGTTACTGCTTGAACAACTCTTTGCAAGCTGAATTATGCTTGCAGAGACTCATGTTTTAAAGGATTATTTGGTGAATTGTTTATGTTTAATGCCAACTTTTGGTTTTCACTTGTGTTGATTCACCTTCTTGCTCTTGATCCTCAGCTGTAGCATTAACTACAAACTTGTAGGGTTACTGAAGATTTTTTTTTTTAATTAACGGCAGTTGCAGTCAGAATCCAATAGATCTTGCACTAAAGAACTTCTATAAAAGCTTTGAAATTTTGAATCATGCTTTGTTGATCCATTATTAGATGTATTAATGAAATCACATTTGCAATTATAAATGTAACAAAAATCCCCTGAAAAACCAAATCTGAAGCAGAGAAGTATGTCTCACAATTATTTACAAATAAAACACCTTTACTGTTTTTATGTTAGAAATTTCATGTGCAGTTTCGTTAGTCGATCTGGTTTCACTGATCATATCTACCTTACAGATTTTGTGTTAAATTTTTAATATTTTTGAGCAAAAAGAAAAATATTCTTCGTCTGACAAGTCTGTTTTATGATAAAATTATTTTGCCTTTTCTATTATCAGAAACCCTGGATATGTTTACCTTTCTTGTATATAAAATCATTGCTCAATGTTTTTTCTGTTATAGCATGAATGCTGTTTTTGTTCTTTTTTAATTATAAATCATTGATGCCACTACATCCTAAATCATTCATGATACAGTTTCCGTTTTCAGCTATTTCAAGACGCTTAATGTGTTGTAGTCTACGGGAGAAAGTAGAAGTACCCGGAGATGACCAGGTCGGCCGCAGGCTGGTGAGGACTGTGAAATAACTTCACCGGGTGTTGCTTGTTGGCCGGATCCCTCCTATTTCTTCCCGAACAAGTTGTGCTGTTGGTCCCGGTGTTGGTAGGCTGCTAGATTGTTGTAGTGTAGTGGATGGTCTTCATCGATGTTCTGTCATACAACTGTTTTCGACCTGTATTAATACTAGAAATTATGGTGGCACCGTAATTTCTTAGAATTCTATTGTTTAAATGGTAGAAAGAATGCACCAATCAGAATGCAGCTTTTGTACATGGGAGAAGCGATGTGATGCATTGGCAGTAGAGCTACGCGGGCACTGCGAAACAGTCGGGAGTGAGTTTTGGCTGACGGGAATGACGGGAGTTTAGGTTTCACAGGCCACGGCCCTTTTCAGGCCCGGGAGAGAAGTACAGGGATTTTTAGTGTGGTTGTTTAGGTGTTAGTAAGCGGAACTAGGTCGTGTAATTTAGTTCCTGTATTGTATAGATCAGGGGTCTCCAAACTTTCCAGCCTTAGGGCCATACTGATTACTCCAGTAAGTTCCGAGAGCCAAAACCATATTATCATTGTTGCAAAAAACCATATCATATTATCACAAAAACAACAACAATAAGCCTACAACAATGTTATGAGTAGTTAGCCCATGACCATATCAATGTAGATGTCATATTAATAATTATTCAACATAAAATTAGAATACTTCAGTAAACTAAATTTAATTTGCTATAAAAAATATGTTCTCTAAAAGGAGTTTTCAAGTATGCTAGCTCTCCGCGAGCCGGACAAAATCTGTCCGCGGGCCGGATGTGGCCCTCGGGCCGTAGTTTGGAGACCCCTGGTATAGATGATAACAAATGGTGAATTGGTATCTGGATTAGTGTTTAAGAAGGTTTTACTATGTTTTTTATTAGGCTGTTCTAAAAAAAATATTCTTTTTGTTTAATTTTACAATGCTATTATTTAAATTTTTTCAGGAA
This sequence comes from Callitettix versicolor, assembly GCA_022606455.1. Classification (NCBI taxonomy): domain Eukaryota; kingdom Metazoa; phylum Arthropoda; class Insecta; order Hemiptera; family Cercopidae; genus Callitettix; species Callitettix versicolor. Next base: position 55,742,751 of record CM040184.1, on the reverse strand, counting down.
CAGCAACTACAAAAAAGGCGGCTAAGCAAGATGCTGCCAAAAACATGATAACACTGCTTCAAGACAAAAATTATTTTCAACCTGCACCTGTGAAAGTGGTAAGCTATTCAAATATATTTTTCACTTATTTTGTATGATTTTGGCATGCTCTAAAACGGGGGTTTTTTCTGAGGTTGTTACTGGTAGAGAGGCATGTATGTAGAGAAAAGTTGAAATAATAACATCAAAATAACTAGAAATTTTAATTACAAAGACTAATACACATAGAAAGTACTATAAACAAAGTGTAGATATACGAGGGTTGATCAAATATAAACGAGACTGACTTTCTAAAAACTTTTCCGTTGGACATTGAACTCTAAAGGGTGGGGTTTCAGGTAGCCTGGGAGGTTTGGGACGGGCGTAGACGGGCAACATTTCCGTTCGGACCCTTCAGTATAAAACTATACAATGAGTGAGAGTGAAGTGCACGTTTCCGTGGAGCAGAGAATTATTATTAAGTTTTTGGCCAAGGAGGGGGTCAATCTGACTGAAATCTTTCGTAGATTGACGGCTCAATACGGGGACAGGACCCTGTCAAGAGCTCGCGTTTTTGCTTGGCACAAGGAATTCGCCGAAGGACGGGAAGCAGTAGAAAACCTCAGCCATGATCGTCGCCCGATTACTTCCGTCACGGACGAAAACATTGATGCTGTTTGGAAGCTCCTGGACGAAGACAGATGTATATCGCTGCGATTTATTGCAGATGAACTCCAGTTGAGCTATGGTAGCGTTCAAAAAATCGTTACATCAAACCTGGAACTCAGCAAAGTATCTGCAAGGTGGGTTCCACGAATTTTGACCGACGTTCACAAACGGAATCGTTTGGAGATTTGCCAGCGACTATTGACCCAATTTGAACGAGATGGTGAGGCATTATTAAACCGGATTGTCACCTGTGACGAAACATGGGTTCATCATTACACTCCCGAGTCGAAACAGGCAAGTATGGAGTGGCGGAAGAGGAGAGGCGCCTCTGAAGGCCAAATCACGATCGTCGGCCGGGAAGGTAATGGCCACTGTATTTTTCGACAATCAAGGCGCCTTTCACGTCGATTTCCTCCATCAACGACGCACAATAAATGCACAATATTATTGCGATGTTTTAGAGGCATAAAACAGTCTTTTCGTAGGAAAAGGAAATCTAAACCGGCGAAAACGTCATTCTTCTTCACGATAATGCTCGACCACATTCGGCGAACGCTACGAGGCTTAAACTCGATCAAATTGGCTGGGAACCAATGGAACATCCCCCATACAGTCCAGACTTATCACCCTGCGACTATCACCTGTTTGCGCCACTCAAAGAGGCGCTTGGAGGCCAGCATTTCGAAGACGATTCTGTGGTGGAGACCTTCGTGCTCCAATGGCTCAATGAACGCCCGAGAACTTTTTACGAAGATGGAATTAAAAAACTTCCAATCCGGTGGGAAAAATGTGTTACTCGTGTGTTAGACTATGTAGAAAAATAAGTTGTATCAAGAATAATTTGTAAGTAAGCAATAAATTTTTTAAAAAATCAGTCTCGTTTATATTTGATCAACCCTCGTATATATACTTAGCCTACTTCACACTTGTTTAGCAATATGATTGCATGTAACATCATAGTCAATACCCACACACGTTTACAAAAACCAGTGTTATCTGAAAATCAATAAGCAAGAGATTTTATTTTTGTCAATAGTATTGTTATAATAGATGCCTTTAGATTAAAGAAAATCAAATTTTTTTATAAAAAAAGTTTTACCTAATGTTTTTGTAGAAATAGTGATAATACAGGGTAGCTACAGACCAGCAAAATCGGGAGTACTGGAGAAAGCCAGGGAGTTAGGCGGATTAGATCAGGGGAAAATGTAAAACATTAGCAAGGATAGAAAATTTATATATTGTGAAATATGCTTTACTACAATCAGTCCTTACTTTATCGGAATTTGGTATAAAAGACATGATACTATATCCCTTTTCGATGACAAAAAGGGCTGTATCCCTTTTCGATGAGAAAAAGGGATTTTTGAAATTTTACTCTGCTTAAATATTAACTATGTGATAAAAAGACGACTATAATGCAAATATCTCAGTTCCATCATAAACATTGAAGTTGTAAGTTGTATAAACATATACTGTAAGTTGTATAAAGTAATTATGGCACATTGTTTATAAGTACTTTTAGGTATTTAAAAAAAATGGTTGGTTACATTGACTGTACGAGCACATTTTAGCACATTGACTGTAGGCACCATGTGCAAAATCACTCTTTCTAGATGAGATGTACTTATCTTGACGTTATATTGATGTATTGAGAAACTGATAATGAATGTACATTGGATTATTGTGCACTTTGCTTTATTAGTTTTACAATTTATTATAAAATTATGATATAATTTTTCCCGAAGTTCATATTACTTTAGACATTGTTAAGATTAGAGTACACTGACGATTTTTTTTGTACTCTAGTCCAAACTCAATAATTGGAATATTCTGTGTATTTTGGTATTTGGAATCAGTATTTCATTCAGAACCCACACATCACTAGTGTACAGTATGTTGTTTAAAATGATTATTACACAAATATAGATCACTAAACCTTTTTTTGATCACACAATTGGGTTTAATGCTCAAAATTATTCTGTGCAGATAATTTGATGTCAAGTTAATAATCCGAATGTACAAATCATTTCGTTCAGATTATCTTTAACACACTAACATACAAATATCAACATCACCAAAGGAAGATCTTTGGGAGTAATATTTTTCAGAACAAACAAAATATTTTTTGAGGTCTGTAAATAAATCAGTCTTCTTGAAAGACATGTTTTTTTTTTTCATATATATATATATATATATATATATATATATATATATATATATATATATATATATATATTTTTCCTAACCTACATGTTGATATTAGAGGGAACAGGAAAACTGGGATCTTTTGAAGAGTTCTGGCAGCTGTATATAAAACTATGTAAAAACTATATACAATACATTCAAAATTAGTGTCACTTTTAGATCACAATGAAATCACATACACACACACACACACACACACACACACACACACACACACACACACACACACACACACACACACACACACACACACACACACACACACACACACACACACACACACACACACACACACACACACACACACACACACACACACACACACACACACACACACACACACACACACACACACACACACACACACACACACACACACACACACACACACACACACACACACACACACACACACACACACACACACACACACACACACACACACACACACACACACACACACACACACACACACACACACACACACACACACACACACACACACACACACACACACACACACACACACACACACACACACACACACACACACACACACACACACACACACACACACACACACACACACACACACACACACACACACACACACACACACACACACACACACACACACACACACACACACACACACACACACACACACACACACACACACACACACACACACACACACACACACACACACACACACACACACACACACACACACACACACACACACACACACACACACAAACACACAAACACACAGTTCATGTTATTGGTCAAAAACCATAACAAATAACAAAAATAGTTTTTTAAATAGACTTTAAAACTTAACTCAAATGTACGAGGCGTGTTCAGAAAGTAACAAGAATTTTTAAATTTCGTGGGCTTTGAGAGTCCTATTGTCAAACATTTTTTTTATTATGTTGGTATACATGCCCTTGAAGTACGATTAAACTTTCAGCTGTTTTCATTGTTGACTTCGTCTGTGACAGCCACTAAGGTTAGACGTGTTTTTATGAGCTCGGCGATTTTCGTTTGTTAAAAGAAATGGATCAAAGAATTTGTATCAAATTTTGCTTAAAAATAGAATAAAGTGTAAGAAAGTGTGTGAAATGTTAACAAAGGCCTATGGTGAGTCTGCTGTAAGTAAAGCAAGAGTTTACGAGTGGTATAAGCATTTCCAAGAAGGTTGTGAAGACGTTGAAGATGACGAATGCTTTGGACGCCCCAGCACATCAACATGATCAAAACATCATGATCAACATGATGGATCAACAGCACATCAGTTGATGAAAACATGGAAAAAGTGAAAGAAATGGTTATGATCAATTGCTGAATCACAATTAGAGAGGTCGCTGATGATGTTGGCATATCGATTTGATTATATCATGACGTTGTTTCCAATGTTTTGTGTATGAAATGCGTGGCGGCAAAATTCGCCTATATGGAATATATATATGTATATTATTATTATCTGCACATAGACCCTGTTGGATCACGCAAAGCACTCCGACTCATGTCTTGTTCCTTCTAATCCTCCACACCTCCCTCATCCTGTCCCCATGGATCCTCTTCCGCTCCTCCGTCCATTTTACCCCTGCTCTCTTTGGGATTTCATTCTCTGGGACCTTCCAACCGAGCATCTTTCTCCTGTATGCGCGCCTGTCTTCAACATCTGTTGAGTCTATTCCTGCGTCATGTAGGTCTATTCTGACTTGTGCGATCCACGACGTTGTTGATTTGACACCTTGTATATACTTAAGGATTCTGTTGGCAAGTCTCGTTGTTGGGAGTGTACTGATGTGTCCATAGAACCGAAGCCTCCTTCTTCTGATATCTCCTGCCAGGTTCGATATCTTCTCTGTGGTCTTCCGGGAGTGCAACCTGTATCCATCTTCTGTTAATCTCGGGCCAAGGATCTTCCTCAAGATTTTGCGTTCTTCCTTCAAAATACCCTCCATGGTAGCTTTTGTGTGGAGTGCTAGCGTCTCGCTTGCATATAATACCTCCGGTTTTATGACTGTGTTGTAGTGTCTGATTTTTGTGTGCGTCGACATACATCTCTTATTGTAGATATCACGCGTTATACCGAGAGCCCTCTTCATTCTCAGTAGCCGAACCTTTTGCGCAGCCTTCTCGCCACCTGTGGGTTCAAGAATTTCTCCCAGATATTTGAAGTGCTTGACTCTGTTTATCTTACCATATTTTGTGTTTAGTTCTTGAATATTTAATTTTGTACAGAAGAATTCGGTTTTTTTAAACGAGATCTGTAGACCGACCCTCTCTGCACATTCCTTTAGGACTTCTATCTGTTTAATCGCTGTTGTTTCATTATCTGTGAGTATGGCCAGGTCATCTGCAAAAGCTAGGCAGGCGATTTCTGTGTGCATAGAAATATATGAAAATATATATATAGGGGTTGCACCAGTTGCAAGCAGTTTAAACGAAACTTGAAAATGATAAATTCATAAAAAATAATAGTTTGTCCAATCTTTGAGAAAAAAATATATTTGGTAGAATGTTATTTATTTTATAGATGACTTACAAACTATTGTAATTTAGTTTTTGTAATTTACACAAAAACTTGTGCTAATTGTAGGCTACTTTTGTTAGTTTTGTTTTTTTATGTAATAGTTGTGGTTTACCTTGAACCCTATATTGTAATATATATATATATATATATATATTGTAAAGTGTTTAATTAAAAAAAAAGGAAATCACAAGTGACTGTTTTTTTTTTTGGGAAAGCTTAAACTGTGATTGATAAAGTGGGATCACATTTTTTTTCAGCTTACAGAATTGTGAAATTTTATTAAATTTTTATATCACAAATATTGTGTTACATTTTTCTTACTTTATTCTCGAAATGTTATAACATCGTTAATACTTCTGTAATTTTATTCATTTGTTTATAGGCCTTTCTTTATTTTATTCTGATTACAAAGTAAAGTTTTTTTTTGAAGTTAGGTAGTTTGTAGTATTTACTTTATTGTTGGTGTTACTAAACTCACACTTCGTGGCTCTGCTACTACTAACTATTTTAGAGAGAGTTGTCACAGGAAATGAAGGCACAGACATTATTATCATATTTGACAGCTTTATTAACATGGCTTAGCAAATGTTATGAGAAAAGATGATAGAACACCCTCTTCTCCTCTTCTGTCCTAATTCCAGCTGTCAGTGGTCATGAACATGAACCTATACTGACTGTGCCAACAGTAGCTTTTTTATTATAGATTATCAGGATATGTTATTCACATTTCCTGTGCCTCCAAATCTTGCAGATAATTAAAGAGTCTGCTTTATAATTCAGTACTAGAAAATTGAAAAATAGTAATTTGTAAATTGTTTAACAGGTATCCACTGATCTACTTTTATCAACCCCTTGAAAGAAGTTAGAGAGAGGTGGGGTTGAACATCTCAAATTGGTAATCTATTTGTATGTAACCTAACTTTGAAGATATGCAGTCAGTTTTTTTTTATAATGGGATAAACGAATGTTGTTTGTAATCATATAACGTTTTAGTAATTATAAATTTGTGTGCTTTTATCTTTCTGTATTAAGTGAAACTTAATATTTGTTTTCAGGTACAGCCTGTACAGCATGTTCCTCAAGTTAATTTAACTGAGAAGGCAAATGGATCAGTAAATACCGAAATAAAGTGAGTCCTTTACATTTGTTTTGTTTAATATTACAAGATAAATTAATAATAATAATTAATTTGTTACACTGTAAAATCCATCATCCATTTCAAAATGTTGGTTTTGAGTCAAAAAACATGGGCTTTACTGCTAACTGCATCAAGTGTTTCTTAAGCTCGTGTATATTACTGGAGATTAAACTAAATTGACAAATAAAATTGAAATTTAGCATGCACTAGTTTTACTCATAACTGAAAAACATTTTTTAAATTAGTTGTGATTATATCTGTTGCCAATCCTAGCTTAAGTTTTTCATCATTCTTTTTTTTAATGATTTGGAGCAAGATACCTCCAATAAAAATTATCAGCTTACTAATTTTTTTCAGATATTAATATTTTAACAAAAGTTTTCCAGACTTTTTCAAAAATCCTAAATCATTAACAAAAATTCGATTTTCTCAAAAGAGCTCTAATGATTTTAAGTCCTTTTTATTATAATTTCTTGACTTTTATTAAATAATCTATTTTGACGATGAAATAATAGAAATAATATTATTAATGAAAAACTTTATTCCATTCAAAACGCTATCATATTTTTTTCTTTAGGATTTATTTTTAATTGCTTTAAACAATGAGAACTGACGGAAACTGAAACCTGGATACAGTGTAGGCTAATAATTGATTGAGATATAAATTTCTTTAAACATGAAAAATGAAATATATAATAATAGTAATTGACAAAAATTATAATTATAAACAATTAATTTTAACATATTCAGTGAAAATAAAAAAATGAGATGTGAAACAAAATTATTAAAATTTTTTTTTTTTAATTTTCTATCTCAGATACAATATCACAAGGCACATTATTGAGGGCTCATTGTGTTTACAAAAAACATTATTGTGTTTACAAAAAACATTATTGTGTTCATCTATGTCACACAATTACATGTCCAAATCCAATTTATATTATTATAATTTACACTCCTAAAGTGCAGTTGTTTTCATGATGACTATATTTTAGGATACTAATTAAATAAAATTCACTTTGTTCTAATAAACTTCAAATTTTTTGAGAGATTAGTGGAAGTCTATGCAAGGAACACCCTTTATAGCCTTATGTACTTCAAATTAGCTTGGTCTGGTATGAGTAACTGTGACTAAATGTGAAATGCTGATTCATTACAATACTCATATTCTTTTAATACATGACATGATATCAGCTCAGAGTCACATATTACAGCACACAGTATTTCTTGATGTTTCTTCAGGGCTAACTGTCGATGCTTAAAAAAACATTAATGTTTGAGAAAAACATTGATCTTTAAAGCATCAATGGAAAACATTGGTTTTTGATCCTTAAACATTCTCATATCATAGCGAGTTCTTGCCTTATATGTAATATTAAGGAGCAGTAGAGTTCCATCAGCACTTCTAGGAAACATAATGAATGTGCTTGACTTTGCAAAGATGATAATACATTCAGGGTGGCATGTGCCTTTTTTATTATAACTATTTTTTTGACAAGGTCAACTCTTGTGTTTGTCTTGTCATAAACGAGTCAGCGTCTCTGAAGTGACACTGTGAGTTCATCAGAATATTAATTTATTATTTCTTTGATAGTAACCACTCTACTTCGCTTAATATTTTGTTACAATCTGTTAGACAGTATCCTGGTACTTCTACAAAATGATTCAATAAAATTAATATCTGGCAGGTTCCCTGTAAATCATAGTTCATTCCTTCCACTTCTGTCAAGAAATGCCCTGACAATTAATATTACATCCAACATTGTTAATTAGAATCCTCACTCTTGAAACATACTTACATATTCTTCTAATTTATTTTGACCATCATCATTGGCGATGATAACCCCATCGGTTTTCCACCGGCAAAAAAAAAAAAAAAAATTGATCATCTGTACTCAAAATGCAAGGCCTGACAACTTTTGTTCTTTTTTCCTTTTATGGCACTGAGCATATTTTGGAATTCTGAACTTCTTAGATGCCTGCTGCAAAGAAACTTTTGTTTATTATCTCTACAGTCTTATTGAGAACATCTTCTGTTTAATCCTTGAATTCTTGTACTTTCTTGCTCTTCTGCGGTGTCTGGGCATGTCGTAAAAAAAATTATATATATTTTTTTTACATTGTGTACAATTTGTTAACCATTCATCTGTGGTTTTGTTACTCCATTTATGAAAGAGCTGCTGTTTACACACACACACACACACACACACACACACACACACACCCGATGTAAAAGGATTGTTTGAGATTATGTTTAAAAATTATAAAATTGAATGTTATTTAAAAATACCACTGTAGCATATAAAGTTATAAAGGTGTTAAATTTTATAAAAAATACTTCTTAAAAATAAAAATATTCATGTGCTCTTACCTTTAAAACTCAAAGTATCCTAATCTAACTGGGGAAAACTTTATTTCATTATACAAACAATAACTAAAAAACAGTTGATATCGAAACTCTAAACACTGTTGTCAATGTCAGCATTTGAACTTTGCCTGTGGAACTATATTTGAATAAAATAGCTTTTTTTGAGACTTTAATTTTGTTTCAGACCATCTTCAGATATAGATTTTAGGAATCCAATAGGAATATTGCAGGAGTTTGCATCAAAGAACCAGCTAAGATCTCCAGTTTATAATGATATTCCAGAAATGCAACAATTTACAATATCATGTTCGTTTCAAAACAATGTTACTTATGGTAAGTAATGTTAACAAATAAAGCAGTAGGCTACTTAAGTAACTTGTTTCTAAAGAAAATTTGTGGGCAAGTATACAGTACATAACTGGGCAAAAGTGCTGTATGAAAAATTTAAGAACTTTTTTGTTTTATAATGTATTAGCTGAGGACAGCTCGCTTCTCTGGGTTTCTTTTTGGTACATCTGCAATTTTTTTTCTATTTCTAATATAGAAGACATGAATTAAAAGTCTTCTTTTTTGTTTTTTTTTATTTTACTGTTTTTTGTACATAAATATCTTCAACATTAAATAAAAAAATGTCTTGCATTCTAAGTATACACAAATATCTTATATACTAAATAATTTTATTAAAATACATTTTTATACACTACATTTGATTTTTTGTTGTCTGGCACGTACAGAAGTAGATTTTCTGCTTGTCTGACATGTGAAAAAACAAGATAAAGCTACTTTGTGAGAAATTTCTTCCAAATTAACTCTGCAGTAGTGTAAGTGTTTAAAACAAAGTGGCAAATCATTTGGAAAAAAATGGAATTCTTGATATAAAAACCAATTTTCCTTTTTCTTTGCCAGGTAGGATTACTGACTCGGTGATATTGTGGAGTAGCTGTTTCACACATAATCTTGTGCCAATATGTACTTTCGGCAAATTAATATGTTTGAGAATTATTATGTGTGAGTGGTAAGGATAAGGGACTATATAAGGCAAAGCTAGACGCGCATGCATCAGTTGACTTTGTATAAATCAAAGTGTATGTATGACAGAAAAATTTTAAAAGTGGAAAATAAAAAGTGAAAGTGAACAGTGAAGTATAAAATATAAAAAGAAAAAAATGCTGTAAGAGAAAATTTGTGTGATCTTGAATCGTATTGGAAAGGTAAAAAAAGATGATGTGGAGAAATGAAACCGAGGAAGAAAGAGAAGTATGTCTATCATTGCAACAAAAAAATTCTCATATATAAATTGCTTTTTTAGTATTAAAATGAGCATGAGTATTTTACTAGTTGTACAGTTTTCATCTAAGTCATAAAGTCGAACATCTCCCCAGGCATTAAAAATTCCCTCTGAATGTTACTTACCTCATTAATGTTGGGATTAATTTTGTTTCCCTGAATGAAAGCATGTTATAATCATGGATCACTGTAGTTGGCACACCTCTAAGTATGTTTTTATGTTGCAGTACTAGTATTTACTTTAGCAATTTTGTTTAGGTTGTGGACCCCAAAAAAAATTGGCAAAGGCAGCTGCAGCATCTGCTATGTTAAAAAAATTACGAGACGAAAAAGGCAACATTCAAATTGTAAGTGTTAGTGTAATTTAAAATAAATTTTGTGTAAATGTTTTTATAATAATTACTTAGGCCTGAAAAACCTTGTATCTGTTAAATCTGTTTGCTTCTGGAAAGTTTTTAATTGTTTTTATGTTTCAACACATGGTTGTGTTCTTTAATCTGATATAACAAATTTAATCTTTTTACAAAGTTTTTATTTTTCAGTGTTTGATAGTAACATTTTATTTTTGTAAACTTTCAAGTACCATATCAGTGTGCTCCATATGCTCAAAAAGTGTCATGATACTATACAAATATCAACATACACTACTACAAATGATAGTACTTTTATTCCTAAAATATGTGTTAATGCTTTTTTTTGAAAATTGATGTGCTAAATATTTAAGCAAAAAGGTAATCTTTTAAATTGTAAATTCCTTCCATTAAAACTAAATGCTACATAATTTCGTAACTATATCTAATTCTACCTGCCAAAATCCACTAACTAAATATGTACTGGTAATATATTTCATACCTTCAAATCTCTGTAAGATGTTATCAACTTTTTCTAGAGCTTCCTTATCAACTACTATTATTTTATTTACTTGCCTAGGCCTATGTAAGTATAGGCATGTCTAAACTTACCTTTCCATCCTTTTTTGTCATATAAACTAATGGATTAGAAAATTGACTATCTGAATTTTCCATTCTGTTATATCTTCATCAGTAATTATTTCTATTTATCTGCTTACAACATGTCTTTTTCAATAAGGTACACCATACATTCTATTCGCAAAGTGTTAATTTTTGTTTTTATTTAATCTTGCTTTAAAATCTATATGACATTTCCTGTTTCTTCAGAAAATACAATTTTAACTTTCTAATTGTTTAATTTTTTCATCATTCTCTAATCTTGTTTCCTTTAAAACTTCAATTAATACATTTTTCCTTTTCTCTTCTTGTGAATATTAGATTAATCTCCACATTGGACCCCCCTCCACTTAGGTAAAAACTATAAACTAAATTCTATATATTTTCATTTTCTCTGTTAAATCTTATTCATAGTATTATCAAATTCTTTAATTTTTAACTTCAAATTACATGCCATACCTTTTAAATTTCTTTTAACAATTTTTTAGTTACTTCAAAATTTTCTGAATAATTAATTTAGTTAGATTTTGCTGAAAGTGAATTTTTTGCTTTATTTATTTTGAAAAAATCTAATATTTTAATATTTAATGAACTTACTACTAACAAATATACTGAACAATTTTTGTTCTATTTTCATTTCTGTATTGCAATAATTCATAATTCACACACTAAACAGGTTATAAACATTCACATGTAAACACTGCACAAAACCCAAGCCACGCTAAGAAACAAAAACAAACAGATGCGGTGATGTCATCTAGTTCAGGCATATTTCATTTTATCAGATCATCATGTATTTGATGAGGAACACTAAATTATGTCACTAAATCAGCATTCTAGGAATTAAAACCATATTTTCAACGGCAGAACATGTCTAAATCAAAAACGTCACAGACACCAGCTACAAGTCAAGCGACCAGACAGACATATTGAGATGCCATCACTGAAGCTAGAGGACTCCAGTCCGTGCATCATATTTCAAGAGCGTGACATCTCTTTAAGGGACTATATAAGGCAAAGCTTGATGCGCATACATCAGTTGACTTTTTATAAATCACAGTGTATGTATGACTGTAACATTTTGCGAATTAATTGAGTGCTCCATGAGGAAAGTGAGGTTATGGAAGAAACTTGACAAATTTTAAAATAAATAAATAAATACAAAATAAATTTGTTAAAACAATCACGCTGTTTAAGATACTAGTCTTGGCGAATTTGTGTGCAAAATTTATAGTAGCAAGGACATTACGATAAAATTTACGAACTTGAACACCAGAATGATAGTTTTTCAGACATTGAGTTCGACGAGAAGTCGTAAACTCTCAATATAGCGTCATCAGATGTTGTATATAGCCAATATTCGGCCTGAGTTGGGGAGATATGGATCTGACAACCACAATGGTTCGTCTGGATCATAGTGAAACAAGATAAATAGTGAAGTTAGTGTTTATTAGAAGTGAATACTAGAAGTGAAATAAATATATAATATATTATTAATATGGTGAGTATTAAAATATTCATAAAAAATTGTGTGATAGACATTAGTGGCCTGTGAAAACTTGAACAATATTTAGTTATAAGAAGGACATTTAAGGATAGTTTAAGATTAGTAGTTAATGTGCTTATTTTTTAATTTTAGTTCAGTAGCGTAGAGATTGTGAATTTATTTTCAATAATTTAAATCGAGTATTCCAATTTCTTTCAAAATGAAGTAAACGAACATTGATCGATCAAACATTTAAAATTTTGATTTTAATTAGACTTTGAATTACAATAGTAGTGTGTAATATTTGATATTATCATAGCCATAATAAATGTTTTTGTATTATAAGTAAATGTTAGTAATTAATTAAATGTTTTTGCTTATAGCGAGTTAACTTATTTCATAATATTATGTGATCGTTTTGTTTTGTTTTGATATAAGAATCATAATACATGCGACCTCGGATATAACCCTGTTGAAGAGACGAAACGTATATGAGCGCTGTTAAACGAGATAGCGTTGTAACCGAGTTTACAGTAAACGAGTTTGTAAATGGCGGTAATACTGTATGTAGTGAAAGAAAAGCATACTTTGTACTGTGTATATAATTAATGGCTATTTTATTACACATATTACATATTTTGAAATATATTTTAGTTAAAACTAATAGAAAGTAGTACTTACTGTACAGTCTATTACGTATACATACAATACAGTGCATACACTGTGGTGAGGGTTCGTGTGATTGATGTTTTCCTCCCACTAAAGCATTACAGAGTGTATGTGTGTGTGTGTGAAAGAGAACGCTTTAGCGGGAATGACATATTTTACATTGTTTGTAGAATTGTACATAGAACACAAATTGTATTTAAGTGAGAGTGACTATTTGTCAGCAGCTTAGAAAACTACTAAGAGCACCAGTGGGACAGAGAGAAAAAAATGTGCAAGTGAGAGGTCATATCCCCACTCTGTTATCATAGCTCCTCGCTTTTCCTTCATTATCGCTGAGTAGTAACAGTTTGTAGACTCAGATTGGCTGACTCTGTGCCCCTGAACTGTTTTATATATATTATTTTAAATATATTCCTTTAAAATATTCTTGTTTTTCCTGTGACCAAAACCTATTCAAAAAAACTAGTTTAAATTCTGCAAAATCTTTCCATTCTTTATAATGTACTTCCAACCAAAGATCTGATTCTTTTTTGAAAATTATTTTATTATAACTACCCTAAACTCTTATTTCTCTTTCTTATATTTATTTAACACATCCTATTCGTAATTATAGAAATACAAGACTAGGCAATAGAGAAAATAATGGAAATGATAGGTAATGTTCATGGGAGGTAGGTAATAATAAGGAAGCCTATATGTTGCTTACTGAATGAAATTTTACATAAAATAAATTCATGTTTAACTAAAGCAATAAGAAATTATAATTTTAATAATAATGATAGTGTTTTTTTTTTATAAAGAGATGAAATAGATATAAAAACTCAACCAATTAAAAGTGAAATAATAGACATACACAGGATAAATATTATAAATGTATAGTAGATAAAGGTTCAGATATAACACTAAGTAATTAATTGCACAGATGTTTGCTTGCTTGTTTTATGGTCTATTTTATATTGAATATGTCACTCATAAACCTATTTTGAGTAGGAATATGTTTTAAAATACAAATTGTTTGACTATATGAGATGTGGCTAAAAAAATAACTGAATTAGTGATTATAACATTTAAAATTTTTTTCAGAATTTTAACATTATTACTTTTAATATACGATCACTACACCACTCCAATTTTTTCTGAATTTTCCATTGGTCAAAGCAGTGTTTTGAAGTCATTTTCTGAAAGCTTGTTCAGAGTTGTCTCTGTCACTTTTTCTTTTATAACTTCAGCTATCTCAAATTTCGTTCCTTTCAACGCTGATTTCACTTTTGGGAACAAAAAGAAGTTACACAGAGTCCGTCTGGATGTTCCAACATAGAGATCCCATGCTTAGCCAAAAAAGTCTTGACAACCAATGCAGACAGACTGGTGCATTGTCTTGATGAAGAATCCATGACTTATTTTTCCACAACTCAGGTCGTTTTCTTCTTACCCATTCTAGAAGAGTAGGTAGGACCTCAAGATAATTCTTATTTGTGGTTTGACCTTCAGGTACCCATTTACATACACAATCCCATTGATATCGAAAAAATTATTATGGCTTTGAATTTTGATTTGGACATTCAAGCTTTCTTCAGTTTTGGTGAATGGAGGGCAATGCTCATCCAGTGCATTGATTGGTGCATATCGCCAGTAGACATATCGGTGGTAGAAATATAGAGGGGATGTTGCATGACTGCAGTATAGCTTTTGACTTTGACACACTCCCTGGTTGTCTTTAGAAAAATCAATTTGGTTATTTTTTAGTCTCACTTTGTATGCTTCATTCCAAAGTTTCAAAAGTAAACAGTGAAAAAGAAACTCTTCCCTGTTCTCGCAAATATTATTTTTTATCTTCAGAGGTGGGAGAGACTCGTCATAATAACCAGCATGGACCCCACAGATTGATGTGAGGGTGCCTGATCTTGTATAATGTGATCTTAATTGACATTTTTTAACCCCTTTTTGATTTTTTAAAATTTACTTTTAACACTATAATTTTAATTCCTTCTAATGTTTCTTAGAAACTGACCATGCCTAACACCAAGCCTCTTGGAGAAGTTCTTTTTTTCTTGAGAACCTATTTCTTAATGAACAATTAGGCATTTTATTTCTACAAATCTTTTTTTTCAATTATTATTTAATTACTATTTAACTATTGACTAAACATTTCTTTACAGATTTATTCTAGTTTTTATAATTAATAATTTGTTACCTTATCGCTATTAAACAACTGTTATTAATTTAATTGCAATAATTTAATAACTTTAACGTTCACTGTTTGCTTACAATGTTTCATTAGTTGGATTTTTAATTAAAGCAAGTTTAAACTAGATTATTTTGTTTACACAGTAAGATTTATTTATTTGTATATCTGCTAATATCACTGTAAATTAGTTTTTTCAAAATCTAATTGAGCTTTGTCCTTCACAACACACACACACACACACACACACACACACACACACACACACACACACACACACACACACACACACCATCAAATAAGATAAACTATGGATTGTAATTGCTTTTTTATTTTACAGGACCCAAACAGCGTAGTTGCAGCTGGTGCTACTGACAACAGTGGGACAGTACAACATATTCCTAATATCACAGATGTTGAAAAGGTAAGGTAAAAGTAGTACACATACAGTGTTAATAATATCATGCATTTTCTGAATTCTGTAAAAAATGTTATATTTTCTTATTTTATTTAACCAAATTGCTATTTTTTTAAATATTCTACTTTTTAGTGTACATAATAAATCATCCAATCAAATGGTTCAGTGATTACTTTTTTTTCAAAATTGTAAGTTATTAATTAGAATATGCAGGAACAGATTCTCTATATAGATTTTTAACTCAACAGATATCCAAGGGAAAATCACTTCATGAACCCAAGGAATCTGAAAACGAATATTACCATACATTGTTAATGTTATTATTATTGTTTATTATGAGCCAAAATAAAATGTCTAAATAAGCAGTAATAATAACTATAGGAATAGCCAGATATTGTTACTGGTGTGCTGTCAGTCTTGTGGTCTTTAGAAACAGTAAGGATGATTGTTGGGTAGAATCAGAAACAGAGGAATGTATGGTTATAGAGCACACACGGTATATATTGGAACTAAGGCCATGGAATTTTATAGTAAAATTTGTTATACCTTCTAAAGCTTTTTGAATTTTATCACTTGTCTACTAGAAAAAAGATCATTGAGATCTCTTCTCCATTATCCTTTGAATATTGTGCATTTAGAGCATCAGTGGTGGTACAGGAGATGTATATAAAAAAACACAAATTTAAGAGAATTTATTGTAAAAAAAATATTGAAAATTTTGTGAAGAATGAGAAAAGAAAATATTGAAGTTCTGTTTGCTGTTAAAAAAAAGAGACTATTGTATATATTTAATATGAATGCACTTTTTTAGCAGACTGATTTTAAAACTCCTTTACATTAAAAAGTTACAAACTTTTCTATATTAAGCCTAAAAGGTTGTTCAAAATTCTTCTTTTTTTTGGTTTTGATTTTTGTACATTTTTTTAAATGAACTGAAAATTTGTTTTATTACAAGACAAAAGAAATTTAAACAGAATAATTAAATGACACTGATTTAAAGAAAATAAAGTTCAATTTTTGAAATTGTCCCTTAGGGACAGTTTAACCGAAAACTGACAAGTCACACCACCCAATTAGTTTCTTGACTAATCAGCCTTAAGGGCTCCAAATTTGAACAAGTTCTATATGTATAAATAGTATTTTAAGCCAAAGTTCTGCAGTTGCTAAAGATTTTTCACTTTAGAGTTACATCAAAATCACTGTGAAAAGTTGGTGAAATTATTCTAAGCACTGTTTTTGTTTAAATGTTTGTACTTTACATAAAGTCTAACATTTTGGTGGACTGAAGGAAAACTTCAAAGGTCAGGTTCTGCACAAGAATAGGCCATTTATTTCATATTTATTCAGATTATGCAGTTCTACTTCTACAGACAAACTGTAGAACCAGTGATTTTGTGCACTGCCAAAATATACCAAATATATTATTTATGCTCACTTTATTTAAACCGAGAGTTGTAAATCAGTTTGATATAACACATGTAATTATTATGAAAATGTTTCTTTAAAATGAAATAAAGTGTTAAAGTTTGTTACAACATAATTTGTTCAAAGATAGTTGATCTTTTAACATAGCTATCTTTAAATTTTTGTTCAATGTTATTACCTATTAATTATACAGTATACATAAATATATTTGCAGCTAATCCTACCTGGTAACCATTGGCTTAGATCTTGACATTCACAATTATATTACTTGCTTGGATATAAAGGCTGTTCAAGTCAACTAGCTATGAATGCACTGTAAACGTGAACTGAAATGTAACGGCTTCTCAAAAAATCTATAGTTGTGGTAGTGGGGGATCAGTTTGTTCATGTTAAAATGGAAGTCTACAATTTTAGCGCTTGGAGTTTGAGTGGACTTTACTAAGTTGTGGAAGATGGCCGAAGCTCGCACATATAGGCCCTTCTTGCACGTAACCTAATAACCTAAACTAACCTAACCTAACCTTGTGGTAACCAGCTTTATAACCAAGATAAGTCAGAGGGGGGATGTATCTTTGTTCAACTACTGAAATCAATCTTTTAGTTATTTAGCAGACTGTCCCAGTGCTGGAAGTCCACTTCTTGTTTAGCACCTCAGACAAGAAGTGTTTGCTTTTAACCACTTCCACTCTGAAATCTTGTCCAATTAAGATTTGATTTGACGTTAGGAAAGAAAACAAGTCATATGGGGCCATTTTGAGTGTCTATGTTGAAGCATTAAATCCCATTGTATCCTTGAATTTTGATTTTTCTCATTTCCGCTTTTTTGCCATGGTGTGGTGGGGCTCTTCCAATGCATCAATTGGCACTTTGTTTCAGAATTGTAGGTAAAGAACACGATTCATCATAAGTAATCACCGTCTAACAATTCTGGGTCATTATCAGTGTTGTTTAAAAGATCAAAACAAATTCTTATTCTCAATCTCTTGCTCTGAAGTGCGAAGTTTTGGCACCATTTTTGTGCAAACTTTCTACATGTTAAATGATTAATGCAACATTTGACGGACACTCTGTGTGTTAATTTCTGATATTTCAGCAAGAGCACACTCAATTTTTGACCACTTTCCTGAATTTTGTCCATTTTTGATGTTGAGGGTCGTCCAGGGCGCTGATTGTCTTTGATCATTTTTGTCCCCCCTTTAACATTTTAAACTACTCAAAAACTTGTATGCATGATAAACTTTTACTTCTGTACTCTTCCTTTGGTATGGCATAAACTTCTGTAGCTGGTTTTCCTAGTTTCATATAGAACTTGAGGTTAACTCATTTTTAAAACTACTCAAAAACTTGTATGCATGATAAACTTTTACTTCTGTACTTTTCCTTTGGTATGGCATAAACTTCTGTAGCAGGTTTTCCTAGTTTCATATAGAACTTGAGGTTAACTCATTGCTCCATCTGAACACTTTCCATTTCTTCAATGAGATGCTAGTGCAAGGACTTGAACAGGTGACTGCTACAGTGAGACTGAGTGATGTACAAAGCTGCCCATCGAGCTCAGGGTGGGGGAAGCATCAACCGGCACAGACATGTTCAAATCTGCCACAGCGCGCTCGCTGTTTGTTGGTAACAGTACTAGACCAGTTATTTAATTGCCACACCTTGTATAGTAGCGCACTACAGTGTTTTTCATATTAAGTTGAGTATTATTTATAGAATTTGAATACATTTTTATGAACTAAATTTTAAATGAATAGGACAGTATTGTAAAAATATAGATGCTTTTTGTGCAGTCCATATAGCTTTCTTATTTTTTTGCACTATTAATATTATGTTAAATGCAAGTAAAATACATTTTTTTTTTTTTAAATGTGTTTGATTAGCAGTGTTTAGTTTACGAGGACACCATTGTATATGTAGCTAAATTTATAATACTTCTTTTACAACACAACATAAAGTATTCTTTATCCACTCATTCTTATTAACAATTTAAACATTGTATTGAAAATAGGCAATTATCTTATTTTTTTTAGGCTCATCATCAGCCTTCTACATTTTTATATTCTTTGCATCCTTTGTAATTTTTTTGCCAAACTTATAATTTGTTTTATCATTAAAAATTTTATATAAAATGTGATTTTAATCACTTTGGCTTTTGGCCTTTTCATCCTCTACCCTGTCAGTTTTATGTAATGCTTATCCCATTCTCTATTAATAAGTCTGAAATTAAGTAGTATATCAATGGTCTATCTGTGGTTAAAAAGGTGGCTTTCTTTAACTATCCGTTCCTGCCATCTTACTTGGTTGCCTGTATAAACCAACTGTATTAAAAAAAAAAATCACTTTGCAAGTTTTAAAATATTTGCAATATTAGCAATATTTAGTAATTTCCTAATGTATTTATTATGTACGAAGTTAGGAGGAATCTAAAATCTACTCCTATATCACCTAAAATCTACTCAAATTTACATAATTTCATTTTACCACATGTTACGATACTATTATATAAAATGTTATCAAATTTTATAAACAGATTCCTAACTTTACTTTAAGTTTGGTTATTTTTATAAGTGTTAGTTTATATTTAATCATTATTTCTAAAAAAATATAGTTTTGATGTTTTAAACAAAATAAACATAGAACAGTGTATAACTTCAAACGTCAACTTCTCTAATAGGTTAAGTGGTAAAACATCATTATAGTGTCTCTTAAAATTCATGTATTTCTTTTAAAGTATTGGGTAGTTCTCCATTAATTTTTTTCTAAAATTATGTTCAATAATTGATGAACATGAAAATGTAATAAATGCTTTTTTAAAATAGTCATCCATGATTCAGTTTATTACAAAAATGCTGATACTTAACTATACTAAACATTTTATAAACAAAACATTTTTGAATATTTTTGTAATGGTACCAATTTAAATAGTCTGAAGACATTTTATCCAGACTGAACACCATTTTGAATGGCTATTGAATGTATATTTCTTCACAATATTTTTCTCGAAGGCTTTTGTGGTTTTAAATGTATGACCAACATTAAAACAGGAAAATGTATGTTCGCACGCACGTCTCTCTCTCTCTCTCTCTCTCTCTCTCTCTCACACACACACACACACACACACACACACACACACACACACACACACACACACACACACACACACACAAATAAACATTTATCAAGTGCTGCTTCATATTTTGTCAAATAAAGTAACAATTAGACTAATTGCTTTTTTAATTTTACAGGACCCAAATATGGCAGTTGCAGTTGATACTACTGACAACAGTAGAAAACATGTTTCTGATACCACAGATGTTGAAAAGGTAAGATAAAAATAGTAATACATATACAGTGGTAAATAATTAATCATAAAGTTTCTGGATTATATGAAAAAAATATTAATTTGCCAATCTTATTTAACCAAATTGCTATTGTTTTTGAAATATTCTGCTTTGGTGTACACTCAATAAATCATTCTATCAAATCTTTCAGTGATACGTTTTTCTAACATTGCTTTAAAAACTAAAATTAAAATTAAAAATTACAATTAATGTTACAGAAACAGATTATCTATGTAGGTTTTAAACTCTATGCTTACTTAAATCACTTCATGAGTCCAGGAAATCTGAACATGAATATTAACATTAATTCTCACTTCCTAATGATATAATTTTCATGTTATTATTATTTATTCAGAAACTTGCTGTCATAGCCAACATGAGAAATGTCTAAATAAATAATAATAATAACCATGGTTGTAGCCAGGATTTGGGGAAAAGTGATATATTTCTATATGGATATATTTTAAGTAGACCCTATGCCTACATATGTCAGAAAGGGGTTTTTAGTTATTTAGCAAACTATTCATATCTTTTAGTTATTTAAACCGTACATATTCAACCACACTATAATGTTACTCATTTTGTTTAAATTGAATACTATTTATACAGTTTAAATTAATTTTTATGAATTCAAAATTTTTGAATGTATGAATGAGTATAGTAAAAGTACAGAGGTGTTTTGTGCAATCCACATATCTTTTAAGTTTTTGCACTACTAATATTACCTTAAATAAAAATTTTAAAAAAATACTAAAACAAATTTAATTTTGTTTCACAAATGTGGATTAGCAGTGTTTGGTTTTGGGGAACTCTATTGTGTGTGTAGCTTTATTTACTGTTTGGTTTTGCAGGACTCCATTGTATATATGCTTTATTTATACTTATAAATAAATACTTAACCCAACCTCACTCAGTAGGCATTTTACATATACTAATTATTTAAAATTTAAGTAAAATATTATAAGTTATTTATGAAATTATTCATAAAGTAAAAACCCCCAAAAAATAATAGGTGTTATTAGAAACAAAAAATACAGTGGAAATGGACATGAAATATGCAGTTATTAAATCTGTGTTTATGTATAAGATTATAATTAATACATGTAAAAGTTGTACTACTAAGGAGTTACTTTACGTGTAACAAAATATTTTTTTAAAATTCAAACAGTCATACATAGAATTAAAATGGTGTATAAAATTAGAATTATAATAGAATTGAAATGGCTATCAGTTCATATTGTAGTTCTTAGGTTATAATTATTATTTTGTGAATCTGAAGTTATATATTTATCATTATGTTATTGTGCATTATCCGCCTTACTAAAGACAGCAGAAACACTTAACATTATTTAAATTGAAATTTCTGTAACTAAGTTTTTAGAAAATTTTTCTTGAAATTTTGAAAATTGAAAATTTGAAGTAAATAAAATCTTCAAAGAAATCAGGATAATTAATAATGTCAAAAATTTTATTATTATTATTATTATTATTATTGTTTGTCAGTGGAACATTGTCGTTGATACCCTTGAAATTATCATTACTTCTTTCCATACAACATTTCTTGTATGCTGGGAATTTTCTCTTGGTAAAACTTTTAAACCACTTTGCCTTTTATTTTAGAAAAAGCTGTATATAACATGCTGTGTATAAAGAAATAAATGTGAACTATTTCAAAAGTCTGGACTTGAGCCTTATGAATAGTCCTTGTAAAAGCTGGTTTTTACATTACCATCCAGGTTTACTGTTGCTAAATGAAATTCTTAGCCTGAAAATTCATCTGTAATAATCTTGGCTTTAATAATATCGTTATAAAGTTCAGTCACAGTCAGTCTTGTAACATTTTGTACCATTGCGTAGTCATTCCAAAGTGATACTCCAGGGTTTAGTAAATTCAGAAAATGTGGTAATTAACTTATTGAATGATGTTTACGTAAAATTAAATTAGCTATTTAGCGATTTTTCACAGTATGAGAGTCATACAATTCTATTACAATTTTTTTAAGTACAATTTTTCAAAAATTGTTATAACCATTTGCAAGATAAGCTGGACATACATACAGAAATAGGTCATTTAGCACTATATTGTGCTGTAATAAAGCCCCATGGATTAGTGAATGCAGAAGATATGGTTATTAATGTTTTGAATGACTGTTTAAATAACACAAAATTAGCTATTTAGTGATTTTTCGTAGTTATGACCTAGTACAATCAATTCCTGGCTTAAAAAACCTTTATGTACAAATTTTCAAAAAAAAAAAATTGTTGAGCCATTTCTGAGATAAGCTGGACATATATACATACATACGTACAGAAATAGAGCCGCCTCGGTGGTCTAGTGGTTAGCGTACTAGGCTTTCACCCCGAGGACCCGGGTTCGATTCCCGGCGAGGGCTTAGCATTTTCATACGCTATAAATCATCCCACCGTCTACATTAGCCCAAGTGTGCACAATAGTCGGACATTAAACACAAAAAAAAAAACGTACAGAAATAGCTCATTTAGTATTTTTAGATACTTCTTTTACAATACGACTAAACGTTTTATATCCACTCATTCTTATTAAAAAACTAAACATTCATACTATTGAAAAAAAAATTATCTTATTTTTCTTCATTCAGTAACACTACTGCACTCCTTAAAAAAAATTATATTATATGTAGGTGGCTGAAAAATTTTATGAAGAAGGGATTGTTAAATTAGTGAAGTGCTATGGCTTAGTGGCTTTTTACTCTTTTAAATCCTAACCTAATAACAACATCAGCGATTTAAAGATCAAGGTTTTACATCTTGTGATTTGGTCTGTATATGTTGATGTTATTATTCTATACAATATATATATATATATATATATATATATATATATATATATATATATATATATATATATATATATTGGTATGGTCTAATACACGTTTTTAAATTCTATTCATGACTGCATGAAGATACATAACTGTTTTTCAGTGTGTACTTTCTTCTTTGTTGCAGAAATCTGAAGTAATTCATATTAAACCTGCAGTTGAAGTAACTAAGGTAATGCAGTTTTAATCAATTTAAGGTTCAGTTTAAGGTTTTTTAAGTAAATTTTACAAGGTGCAGATTTTTCTACTGCATAAAATGTAACATACTTAGCCCACCATTGATTATGCATTAGAAAACTAATATAACTGTTTCTGAGAGTGTTTTACACACTGGTATCTATTGTATCATGCATTCCATTTTAATTGCTTTTTTTATTACGTATACAGCTATGTTAGAACTATTATTTAATTAAATGTATGCACAAAGTGTATACAGTACTTTAGAGAGTGAACAGTTAGCTTGGTAAGTAGTTGTGAATTTCAGTAGAATATAAAAAGTCCAGAATTAAAAGCAGATTAAATAATCAGTTTTAAACAGAAGTTAGAAAAATGATCAAAATTTAACACAAAACTGTTAAGTACTCGGATCCAGTTAACTATCATTGGCTTTTTCAGAAAGCATTAACCAATAAAACCATATACAGTGCGTGCAAAAGTCTCTCTGCAGTAGCAACGTTAGAGTAGCAATCTCGATTTGTTGTACCTCTGTCTGCATTACTCCCGTCTATGTGGACTCAATTTAAATTGAAATTTCTGTAACTAAGTTTTTAGAAAATTTTTCTTGAAATTTTGAAAATTGAAAATTTGAAGTAAATAAAATCTTCAAAGAAATCAGGATAATTAATAATGTCAAAAATTTTATTATTATTATTATTATTATTGTTTGTCAGTGGAACATTGTCGTTGATACCCTTGAAATTATCATTACTTCTTTCCATACAACATTTCTTGTATGCTGGGAATTTTCTCTTGGTAAAACTTTTAAACCACTTTGCCTTTTATTTTAGAAAAAGCTGTATATAACATGCTGTGTATAAAAAAATAAATGTGAACTATTTCAAAGTCTGGACTTGAGCCTTATGAATAGTCCTTGTAAAAGCTGGTTTTTACATTACCATCCAGGTTTACTGTTGCTAAATGAAATTCTTAGCCTGAAAATTCATCTGTAATAATCTTGGCTTTAATAATATCGTTATAAAGTTCAGTCACAGTCAGTCTTGTAACATTTGTACCATTGCGTAGTCATTCCAAAGTGATACTCCAGGGTTTAGTAAATTCAGAAAATGTGGTAATTAACTTATTGAATGATGTTTACGTAAAATTAAATTAGCTATTTAGCGATTTTTCACAGTATGAGAGTCATACAATTCTATTACAATTTTTTAAGTACAATTTTTCAAAAATTGTTATAACCATTTGCAAGATAAGCTGGACATACATACAGAAATAGGTCATTTAGCACTATATTGTGCTGTAATAAAGCCCCATGGATTAGTGAATGCAGAAGATATGGTTATTAATGTTTTGAATGACTGTTTACATAACACAAAATTAGCTATTTAGTGATTTTTCGTAGTTATGACCTAGTACAATCAATTCCTGGCTTAAAAAACCTTTATGTACAAATTTTCAAAAAAAAAAAATTGTTGAGCCATTTCTGAGATAAGCTGGACATATATACATACATACGTACAGAAATAGAGCCGCCTCGGTGGTCTAGTGGTTAGCGTACTAGGCTTTCACCCTGAGGACCCGGGTTCGATTCCCGGCGAGGGCTTGGCATTTTCATACGCTATAAATCATCCCACCATCTGCATTAGCCCAAGTGTGCACAATAGTCGGACATTAAACACCAAAAAAACGCACAGAAATAGCTCATTTAGTATTTTTAGATACTTCTTTTACAATACGACTAAACGTTTTATATCCACTCATTCTTATTAAAAAACTAAACATTCATACTATTGAAAAAAAAAATTATCTTATTTTTCTTCATTCAGTAACACTACTGCACTCCTTAAAAAAAATTATATTATATGTAGGTGGCTGAAAAATTTTATGAAGAAGGGATTGTTAAATTAGTGAAGTGCTATGGCTTAGTGGCTTTTTACTCTTTTAAATCCTAACCTAATAACAACATCAGCGATTTAAAGATCAAGGTTTTACATCTTGTGATTTGGTCTGTATATGTTGATGTTATTATTCTATACAATATATATATATATATATATATATATATATATATATATATATATATATATATATATATTGGTATGGTCTAATACACGTTTTAAATTCTATTCATGACTGCATGAAGATACATAACTGTTTTTCAGTGTGTACTTTCTTCTTTGTTGCAGAAATCTGAAGTAATTCATATTAAACCTGCAGTTGAAGTAACTAAGGTAATGCAGTTTTAATCAATTTAAGGTTCAGTTTAAGGTTTTTTAAGTAAATTTTACAAGGTGCAGATTTTTCTACTGCATAAAATGTAACATACTTAGCCCACCATTGATTATGCATTAGAAAACTAATATAACTGTTTCTGAGAGAGTTTTACACACTGGTATCTATTGTATCATGCATTCCATTTTAATTGCTTTTTTTATTACGTATACAGCTATGTTAGAACTATTATTTAATTAAATGTATGCACAAAGTGTATACAGTACTTTAGAGAGTGAACAGTTAGCTTGGTAAGTAGTTGTGAATTTCAGTAGAATATAAAAAGTCCAGAATTAAAAGCAGATTAAATAATCAGTTTTAAACAGAAGTTAGAAAAGTGATCAAAATTTAACACAAAACTGTTAAGTACTCGGATCCAGTTAACTATCATTGGCTTTTTCAGAAAGCATTAACCAACAAAACCATATACAGTGCGTGCAAAAGTCTCTCTGCAGTAGCAACGTTAGAGTAGCAATCTCGATTTGTTGTACCTCTGTCTGCATTACTCCCGTCTATGTGGACTCACCCCAAGGTTATTATATAGAAGGTTGTCTCAGTCAAGCGCGCACGCCTCTTGCGCATGACGTCACGCTAAGACCTACCACCGCCACTTGTAATGTGCAAAGCTAGGTATTCACCTAGCTGTGCTGTGTTCGTAGTGTGTTTAAAGTTTTCTTTTCCAGTTTAGATCAAGTGATTGTATTGTTTTCAGTTAAATCAAGTGATTAAAATGCCTGGTGAGCGATGTGCAATAACACATCGCCTGGTGAGCAGTTTGCAATAACAGCCGCGTAAAAACACGTGAGTTGTCTGGTGACAGGCCTAAAATACTTTATCATAGATTCCCTAAGGATCCAAACAGTGGGCACAGTGCTGTAAACGGGCAGATAAATTATTTAACCCTCTTACTTCTGTAATTTGTTCTGAACATTTTACTTCAATGACTATGAAAGAGATTTAAAAGCAGAATTGTTAAATATAACCCCCAAAAGAGTTCTTAAGGAGAATGAAATTCCATCCATCAACCTAAATTTAAAACAAAAACATACTACAGGCATAATCTTAAAAAAAGACAGAGAAACCCGAATTAAGAGTAGAGAAGTCAAAAAACTTGTTGAAACACTTGTTAACAATATAAGTTCAGAAAGTACTTCAACTGCAGAAGTTAACAAGTTATCAGTTTCATTAAATGAAAATAAATTATTAACTAAACAAATATTTTGTCTTAAAAAGCAGATTAAGCATTTACAACAAAAAATTGAGCTTGATACAGTCGAAGTGAGAAAGCTAAAAATAGAAAACCAATATTTAAAAAGAAGAAATAATAAAACGTCTTTGACGTATGAGAAAATGCACAAAGTTTTAACATCAGTGTTTACTGGAAACCAGATTGATATATTACTTGGTTTGAAAAAACATGTAGTTTGGACTTATGAAGAAATCTCATTAGCATTTACTCTGAGGTATCTAAGCAAACGTTGTTTTTTGTTACTTAAAAGAAAAATGAAAATACCGATGCCTGGAATTTCAACACTTCATCGATGGGCGTCTCGATTTGAAATTAAACAGGGATTGATGGAAACTGTTTTCAAGTATCTGGAAGCTGCAAAACCTACATTTCGAGATGTTGAACGTGTTGCAGTACTCCAGTTTGATGAAATAAAAATTTAAAAAATTTTTGAGTATGACCAGAAGAATGATCAAATTGTAGGTCCACACTCAAACATGTTAGTTATTTCTGCTCGTATTGGATAGTTTCATACTTTATCTGTTGCATTGTACTTACCATACTTTTTCTACATAGCCTACGTAGACCCATATGTAATACAGTACAATAATACTTTGTACACAATAGGTTTCTTTTATTATGTTTTTCATATCAAGCTGTTGATAAAAAAAGAACTTTTACAAAATAAAAGATTATTTCACATTATTACTTTCTCAGTTCAGTATATCATTTCAAAAGATTAGGCCTAAGAACAAAGTATTTCATCTTTCAGGTGTTGTTGAAAAACTAACCATGGTAATAGTAAAAAAATATCCTGAAGTGCCGGAAGAGGTTGTAAGATCTTTTATTAAACAAAGAACTTTTATCAGGATGAAATTCCTCAACGAAGACCTTGTCAACAAAAGGAAGAACGCCGAAACTGTTGATAGAAACAGTGTCAAAAAGTATAAGAAGATTATGAATTAATTTTGTATTTTTAAACGTCTTTAAATCATAGTAAAAATAAAATGTTCATACAAAAAAAATATTTAAATTAAATATATTGTAAAACATGATGTTTAGTTAACAATTCTAATTCCATTGAATGCGATTTCATATTTTGTAGCTGGGGTGTTTACTTCTTTCAAATACTTTAGCAATCTTTAATTTGAACTTGACTATAATTACATTTCATATACATTTTCATATATATATATATATATATATATATATATATATATATATATATATATATATATATATATATATATATAATAATAATAATAATTTATTGTAAATTAACTTACAAGTTTTAATAACTAAACAAGAAATATGTTCTTTAATATGCTATTAGAATGAGAAAATGTTAGTGAATTACTTATAAGATTAAACGAATTTAGTACTAATGAAAGAAGAATTAATAAAGACATGAAGGAAATGAATTCCTACAAATTAAAATGTAAAATATGAACATCACTTCTTTGCCTACCCATTACTTTGCCAGGCCTTAGCGGCAGCTTAGGTCGGCGCGTGACGTCACAGCCACGCCCACTGCTGGTTACATGTGCCTTATGGGACTGAGACAACCTTCTATATAATAACCTTGGACTCACCCAGCATTCTCTTGCTCCGTAGACCTTGAAAGTGCCACTAGGCTACTGTAGTCTGTTGTATGTGTTTGGTTGAATGGGAAGTTCCTTTTTTTTAGACTGAAAATAACTATCTAAGAATATATCTTTCAAATGAAACTATCGTTATAAAGGTGGTGATAAGTACACAGATTTAGGTCATGATAAAATTTTAAAATTTTTCCCATAGACAAGAATATTGCATCATGATACTGCACAAGATTTGATGAATAAATTTTGAAGTACTGGTTCCTTGGGAGGTACACCAAGAAGTGGTTGACTTAGTGTTTTGTATGAGGATAAACTACTCGGTATTTCTGATGAGATGCTGGCAGGTTTGTCCAGCTCAATGAGAAAACATACAGGAAACAGACATAAATGTAGAAATGGCTCATATGGCTGTAACAAAAAGAACTGAACTTTTTCCATACAAAATGTCAGTTGTTTGAAAATTGTTGACAAAATCATGAAACAAGAGTCCAATATTGTGAATGATTCAGTAATTTCATTGAATAGAATGGAATTGACGTGCTTATTGAAACCTTTGGAAAATCCTCTGTCATAGATAGAAACCACTTCATTCAGTAAAGTGCCATTTTCAAACATTGGATTGTGAGTCCCATATTTTCGATGAAACTATGCAAAACGATACTGTTCTGAAATTCTGTATCTGTTCATAGGCCAACTTAAGGTGAGTAAAATATCGAATGTTTATTTTCAACAAGATGGTGCAACCGTGCATATAGCTTGTGTTTTAATAGCACTGCTTAAAAGATGCCTTTGATGGAATAATTGTTATTGGACTGTGGCTTTTTAAGCCACCTTGACCTCTCACCACCTGATTACTTCTTTTGGGATGCAGCAAAAACAACTATTTATAAGTATTATCCAAGTCAATTCTGTAATTAAAGACTGCAGTTTTCACTTACTGCTTCCATTACAGAGGAAATGTTATAACATATTTTCGAGAATATGGTTAGGTGATTTGAATTATACATTCAATAATAGGAAGGCACTTTCAACACTTAATGTGAAGGTAAATAAAATTAATAAATATTCAAGTAGGGATAATAAGGGTTTCATCATTTTATAAATATTTTTGCGTAACCTTTTTTTTAAGTGTGCTGAGGGAGTTTTTGAATGCACAGTGCAACTAGCTGTTATTTTTCCAACAACTTAATTTATGAATTATATACAGAGACTGACAGAATAACCATGATTTTTGTTAAGTATCTGTTTTATTGTTAAATGGAGAAAATCCTTACTAGCATATGGATTTGTTAAGCGAAACTAATTTAGTTTATGAGCAACAACAGTATTTTGATGTAGATGTTCAAATTTTTTTGCACTGAATTCAATATCTGTTGTCACAATAGTCATAACTCTGTAACCAAAAATATTATCTTGTAATTATAGTAGAGAATCTGAAACCCATTAATCGTAAAATTTCATTAATATGAAGCCAAAAATCGTCAAAATGTAGAAAAAAGATTTATAGAAAAAATGTATGCTGGAACAAAGTCTATTTATTATATTTTGATCAATACTAGTGAACACCAACTAATAAAATTCAGAATTATTAATACTGCACATAACGAAATCATTTATATGCAGAAAAAACATCCGAAAGTGATTGTTTCTTAAAAGGGGACTGGAGGGAGTAAGGGGAGTTTCCCGAGGAGGAAACTTCATAAAATGCCTTGTAATAACTTAAGACTTATACAAAAAATTTCAAAAATGGAGACGTACCGCGTAAAGTCTGTATTTAACAAAATACTTCGAGCAGTATGCGAAGTAATTTTTGGTAATATACAGAAAAAACTAGAAAATGTATGGGAATTTCTTTAAGCTTAACTACTGGACAGCCTGCATTGGGTGTGGGAACATACTATGCCATAATACTCTTCAAACAATACACCCTACATCACTTCCCATCTTTGTCTTAGTACATCTGTATACCACACACACACACACACACACACACACACACACACACACACACACACACACACACACACACACACACACACACACACACACACACACACACACACACACACACACACACACACACACACACCACAGTATACGTCTCCATTTATTGTACTTTCTACAAAAATGAAAGGACCAATCTGATCTTACATCAAACTGCACCAAACATTAAGTTTTGGAGAATCACATTGATGGTGAATAACGACATGTGGTAACTCTGACCCAAGACGATTAACTGTTCCACTCACATGAAATGTTGCCTATCAGAAAACATTTTTCAAAAATTGTTATTTTCATCAATTCTGTGTAGAAAGTTAACAGCAAACTGCAAATTTTTTGTTTTTATCAGCAGGTTTAATTTCATGTAACAGTTGTAATTTGAAGGATTGCAAGTGAAGTTTTTATGTACCACACCGTACAAAGTACCTTTAGGCACTCCTAATTGTAGACTACGTCTGGCCAATGACTTCTTTGGGCTCCGAACATATGAAACACAGATCTGTTCAACAATAGCTTCAGAAGTTCTAAGTATACCTGGCGACTCCGTTTTTAAAACACTGCCTGTTTCCGTGAAAAACTTTAGCCAATAAGGGATAGTTTGTGCTATAGGTGGTTCACCACCATACTCAAGTCTAAAATTATGTTGTACTGTTACAACTGACTCATTTTGCACAAGCCAAATAACGCACTACGTCTTTTGTTACGGAGTAGCCATTGCACTGAACTGAATACATGAACTGAGCGCTGTCACCGTTATTATGAAGGTCACACAGGTCTGCCAATTGCAGAAACTGAATTCTCACATTTACATGAGCAAAACTTGAATAGTTGATGAATTAAATACCACAAACTAGAATAGTATATGTCACTTTGTACAGATTCTAGGGCACATTGAAACTAGGTAGTTCTTTTTCAAACACACTGTATAGATGTTAATAAAGTAGAAATAATTAATGTAGCAATCTCAACATGTTGTGTTTCTGTGTAAGTGCTTTTATTATCTATGTTGGAATTTCTCAAGTGTACTTCCCTGTACTTATGGTTGTAGCACTTATCAGACGTCTCCTTATACAGTACATTAATTAATCAGTGCTTTTGTGGTACATTCTTGGGCTTTATTCTGTTTCTACACCAAAGTCAAGGCACTACACCAAAACAAAACTGTTATGTGTATTTGTTACTAGCATCATGGGGATATGCTTGCATACACACAGTTCACATGTAGACCATAGGGATCATCCAGTGTGAATTGCGTAATTGTACTGAGTATGGTTTGTATTTACAGATTACAGATTATAGTTGATGTGATTAAGTGAAGTGATCTTAGTGTGTACTGTACTGAACATATTTACTGCGTATTTTGTAGCCTTTTTATTTTAGTTTGTAGCAATGTCATGTAGGTACTATGTAGTTTTTCTCATGCACTTTTTTTTCTTGTGACAAAAGAAAAGAATGAGGGGTATGAGCCACTTTGTCTTTGATGACTTTGGTCAGTTGTACTGACCATCGAGTTATGTTACTCATTGAGTCATATTGATCATCTTATTTTTTCACGCTGAGTTTAATTAATTAATTAATGCTATTTCTTAACGTTTATCCTGTGTGCCAAATAGTCTAATGAAGGCAAGTGATCAATGTTAATGGCATTAAATTCAGTTTTAAGCACTCTTTGATCTTAAAAGTTCAGTTGTCTTAAAACATTTGTCTGACTAATCCTAACTTTTAAAAATGGTAAAGTGGAATTTAAAACTAAAATTAAATTAAGAACTATTTGAATATTTGATCTAAAAATCTAACAAAAAGATGGCCGAGTTATGTAAATAAGTGATAATGAATATGCTGATACAAATTTTTAATGGTGATTTACATAACGTGAAAGTGATATCAAAGCATTCATATTAAAAGATTTTTTAAATGTGTTCTAGGGAATTTTACATTTGTTATAATTATAATCATTTCATAATTATAGAACTCACTTTGTGCTGACTATTTTCCTTTTCTTACTTCACTTACTGTTTGTAACATTCACTATAAGTTTATGTAAAATCTAAAATTTCTTCCTCTGATAAAAGTAATTGTCAGTCCACTATTCTAATGTAGTTTTAGAAATGTAGTTTTAGAAAATGACACTAGGTAACATCAGTTGTAATTTTCAGCTAAATATTTATTTAAAAAAAAAATTAGTTAGGATTTTTAAAATATGGTTTCGAAGTGTTGTCTGACCTCTGCAACCATCTTAAAAATTACAGATCTCTGTATGCCGTAGTTTTGGCTGTATATAAAACACACACGCTGTGTATGTGTTTGTGTGTTTGCATGTATCTTTGCGTGTATTTAGTTCCTGTTTTTAAATAAGGGATCACAAAGATTGAAAATAGTTTTAAATATCTGATATTAATGTGCTTAAAAGCATTGGTGGTGATAAGCCTTTGGTATACCCTGTGAAATGTTAATTGGGCCCCCATTAAAGTTTTTAAATAACAACCATAGAACAGTTTTATTATTGTCACATTAAAACTCCATGTTAATCTGAAACGCTTCATTTTTTATACTTACTGTGAAAAAATCTATTTGAAGTGACTTTTTTGTAATACAGTAACTAGTTTTTTAAATAGGTACTGTAAATGCAGAAAAGCGTAATAAATATCGTTATTTTGTAATAACAATGTAAATTGAGCAATAAATATTTTACAGTTTCAAAATTCGTGTTACAGTAAATATTTATCCAAGTATAAAGTCCCTTATATCATCGGGTCTGCAGGGGTCCTGTCACCACTGTTAATTAGAACACTGAAACTGCATGTGTATGTAGGGCCTAAATCAAGTGGTTTGAAATCTGTTCTCCATACTGTACCTAAACTTATCCATATCCATATCTGTTCTGTACTGTACTTAAACTTTAATTGTTTAGGTACTATAGTTTAATTTTTTTCAAAAGTTACATGGTAAATCAAGGTTCATAAATTTAGGAATAAACCCTTTTCCTGTTTTTGTTTGTGTTGCCTTTTTAAGGCAAACATTAAAAGTAAAAACAGTAAAAGATATTTATATATTCTTTTGTTGTAAGAAACCCAAAAATGTTAAAAGTATATACTTTTAAATATTGTGCAAGTTTGTATATTGTACTGTGCAGTTCTCTAGTGTAACCATGCCTACAAGTTAAATTTAGATAATAGTGCCGACAATATATGTTTTTTTAAGCTTCACTATATTGTGCCACTTATATTTAGTAGGCCATTTAAATATAACAATTTAATAAAATAGTGTTCAACATTTAACAACAAATTAGAAATTTTAGTTTTATCACAATACTGAATGTGAGTTTTATAGAATATTTTTTTAAGATTATTACTGAGGATGTCTTGGCCTCTGATAAGTCAGCTATAAGCTTTTTGTGTTCCCCATATATGTCAACTTAATCCATTTCCAGGACCCTTGATGAGATCCAGAATCTTGTATTTGGTGTCCTTATGAAACTCTTCCATTTGGTTGCTGAAGTCTTAAGATTTTTTTTTGGCTCCAGGACTTTGCACTCAAGGAGTATTTTTCCTGCAGTTTGTCTTCTGCCAGCACAGACGACATTCAGGCGAGATTTGTGGTAATCATACCTTATGCAGATCACTTTGAATATGGTCATGTCTGGTGATCATGATGATGACCTGCCTCAGCAACCTCCTGTTGAATTAAATAAGTGTCTTGACAGTGCAGAGTCCGGTTCTGAGAGAGAGAAATTGTTTTCCTTATCATTGCTCAGGGAATTGTCTCCATGGTGTGATATGTTCTTCTTTAGCCCACTTTCTCATTGCACCTCACAGTTGTGCGACTGATTCCCCATGCAGAAGAGGATGAGCCCGCCTCGGTGACCTAGTTGATAGCGTACTGGGTTTTCACCCCGATGACCCGGGTTCGATTCCCGGCAAGGTCTTGGCATTTTCATACACTATAAGTCATCCCATCGTCTGCATTAGCCCAAGTGTGCACATAGTCGGATGTTAAACACCAAAAAAAAAAAAAAAAACCCATGCAGACTATAGATTGTACAAGTACAAGTCGAGCAGCCAAAGCTCTTTTGGCCATCAGGTGTGCTCTCATTTCCCTTAATTTCACAATTCCAGGTACCCATTCTAAGTGTACCATGTTAGCATTTGATAGGACACGGGGGAGCAGAGGGAATCCCATACCATTTTGGATGTGATTTTTACAGAGTTTAGAGCCTTTTACAGAGTCACTTGGCAGCCTGAAAGTGTTTACCTGTAAGACCTTCTTGTAATGCTCAATGTACACTTATCGAGATTGCAGAAATTTTGACTTGGAATATTGTGACCTTTCTAGGTTAGCTTCAAATGTTTGCAGTAGGTTAGCCTAGTAATTTTGCAGGATCCTCCATAACTAGACTGCCGATCATGCATTGTCAATGCATCTGTTTGTATACCAGACAAGCTGACCTAGATGTACTGGTCGCTTATCCTTTTTCTAGTCCTCTTGTCTCAGTTAGCATGTCTAACACTGAGTCTTTTAGAACTTCCTTTACGATCTTGGAGTGCCCCTCCTCAATGATGATTCTCCTCCATTCGCCATGGTTGTGAAGCCTATAGGAAACATATTTCTCCTCCGAAATTATGAATTTATCCAGGAGCAGCAGGCTTTACAAAATCTCTAGGATAGCTGTAGGAGTGCTCTTAAAAGCACCAGTGACCAGTATGCTTCCAAGTCACTGCAAGCTTGCCAGTTTGTTGCCTATTGCTGCTTATGTTGGCTTTGGTAGTGGCTTTGTACTTGTAGCTTTTGCTTATGTGCTTTTGACAGTGATACTAGAAAACCATTCATTACTTGAGTTACTTACCTCATCTTCATCATCAGTGACGATTTAGCCTTTAAAATAGTGTAGTCCAGACGGGCATTCTTGTCAGTTTCCTATCCAGGATCATACCTAGATATTTTACTGAATCTGAAACGCCCACAGATGTATGTATGCAACAAAATAACAACATTCTGTGATGAAAAAAGATGATTTCATTAAGAATTTCAACTTAGCCTTAAATTTTTCTTCGATCATGATTACAATGTGACATATATTTCACACCTAACAAACTTAAACAAGAAACAAGATTAACTACTATGCAGTTACCACAAGCAATTAAATATACTACCAAGATCACTAAATAATGTTAATTTTAGATAAAAACAAAAACTGGTTGTTATTGTATATATTACATGTGAGGGTCATATATTGTTTCGCTACCAGACGAAACAATAAACACTCATTGAAAAACAGTATAATTGCTGATGGCTACCGTAAACACTGCCTACCAAATCTAAGTGACGTTGTTTGAGGGAGTTATCAACTGTCACTGTGACAAAGGAAAATTTATTTAAAACATAATTCATGTACTTACTATATAGCTAAACAAAACACTGGTTTTCAAGTAGTCTATCCATTTCCTTCATGTTAGACTTTATAATCAGTTCATTTTTTTATTTTGTAGGTTAAATATTTTGCTAAAAAATAATGAAAAAAAGTTACTTGTGTGCAATGGCAGGCTGTTTTGTACATTATTTCAAATTATGTGTTAGCATAAGGAAAAATGTGATAGAAGGAAGGTGTCTTATATACAAAGTGATTCAGGGAAATAGTTTGTTTTTAAATGCACAATACACAGCGAGTAGAAGAATGAGGGAAACGGATAAGGTGTCATTCATCTCTGCAGGTTACACCATTTTAGTCACTATGGCACAATGGAATGTGCAGCATTGTGTGTTCGTGTACGATAATATGTTAAAAAGTGCTGAACCTGTATCTAAACACAGCGTCTCTTCATCAACATTTCAATGTCATGAAAATGTACCTGGTTGCAACATCATCCTTAAGTGGGTCAAAAATTTCAGAACAAAAGAAACTCTAGCTCAGTGCAAACCAACACGTGCCATTTATAATGCTCACACACCAGACAACATTGACAGTGAGAGAGGCAATATTGTGGAGCCCGTGTCATTCTATTTGCAAACATTCTGCCACACTGAGAATGAGCAATAGTTCAGTAAGACACATTTTTCAACTAGATTTAAAATTCCGTCCATATAAGACAGCAGTTGTCCAAGAGTTGGGTGAATATGACTATCAACAGTGTTTACAATTTTCAGAGAATATGCTTAGTACTTTGAGAAATAATGACAATGAGGCAATAATGATGAATGTTGAAGCTCACATCCACTTCAAGACCCCTGGCTAGCCTTCAAGTGACTGTCTGTTGTGCTAGTGCTAAATATGGTGTAATTGCTTTTATTTTTTTGAGGAACATGGTGTCACTGTTCCTAACTGCCCGCTAACTTCTTTCTACATCATGATCACCAACTTTCTGTTGCCAGAATTACAGAAATGAGGAATAGATATTAGGAGTGTATGGTTTCAGTGGAGTGGAACCATATCCCAAACAGCTAGGCCTCAGTGAAAGTTCTTCAGCAGATTTTTTAGAAATATATCATTTCATGTTTTTAGCAATGTGCTACCTTGTTCTTCTCACCTATCGGCATGTCATCCTCACCTTCTGATTTTTTTTCTTGTGAGGTTTTCTGAAGTTTGTGTCTATGAAGATAAGCCCCAAATATTGGAAGACTTGAAGGATGACATTTTGCCATGAACTGCAGAGAATTGGCCAGGAACTGTTGAAAATGTTATGAGCAATTTTGAACATAGGTCTGAAATTTGCATTCGAAAAGGAGGTTGTCATTTAAGTGATGTTACTTTCAAAACTTAGTTTGAAATGGCTTTCTATAACAAATATAGGAATTTATGTCAAACCAGTCGAATATTCATTATTTTAAAAACATGCTGTTTTCCTGAAACACCCATATACATATATATTGGTCTGAATTTTGTTGACCAATAGGAAGTTACAATACATAATTTTACTATAAAAATGGGGTGGGACCAAAACGTTTCCGCTATGGAAATCCACAACGGGAAATTTTACTGTATATGAAATTTACAGTAAAATATGAATAAGTCATTATTAATATTGGTAATTTCCAAAGGAACTTAGTTCCAAATAAGTAGTATATTATGGCATAAGCATTACTTAGCTAGAAAATCCTTGTATGTTGCTAACAATAAAACAGTTTACTAACATACACACTTTTTATTACATTTTTATATGGAATTTTAATTTAATATTGGACTTTGATACTCTTTTGCATGTTTTAACTGAAGTGTTTTCATTTCCTTTGACATATGAACTTAACTTTTCAAACTTTTTTTATACAAATATCCCTAGTAATGCTAAATATCCCCAGTAAATATAGTAAATATCCCCAGTAGACATCAGTCTCTTAGATTAACAGTAACTACTGTGGCATTTTAAAAATTTACTTTTGGTAATGAAGTTGAATGATCAGCAAAAAAATTGGTATCAAGTTATTTAGAAGGTTAATTTTCTATAAAGTATATAATGCAGAAGAACATTCTGCAAAGATAGCTGAAATTTCAATTATTTCTCTTGGAGTCTACATGTTGTCATACTTCTTGCTGGACCCTAGGCTGAACTAAAAAAAATAGCTAAACGAAACGAATAAATGCTAATAAAACCGTGTATATTTATACATTTATACAAAAGGATTATACATAAAAATTATTAATAATAAATCTTTTCTAAAAGATGTGTTTAGAGTTTTTATTGAACAAAAAACAAACTAGTCTAGGCTTGCTTAATATTACTAACTGAAAACGTCATGTCACTTACCAATTTCTTGTCATGTCATTTACACCAATTTTCATGATTTTAAGATTGTTATAAACACTTTATACCAGTTCACTGTTATCTATTTATTACCAAAGCTTTTGTCTTTGTTCCATAGTGATTTTGTATGTATTAGCAAGGAACAACTGATTCTCAGATTACTAGTGTTTACTATAGCATTTTAAAGACTTCATTTTGTGTTTTTTTTAATCTTTATGTTTTTTTGTTT
Source organism: Callitettix versicolor (assembly GCA_022606455.1). Taxonomy (NCBI): domain Eukaryota; kingdom Metazoa; phylum Arthropoda; class Insecta; order Hemiptera; family Cercopidae; genus Callitettix; species Callitettix versicolor. Next base: position 55,703,937 of record CM040184.1, on the reverse strand, counting down.
ATTACTCATTTTCTAAAATACAACATAGCTCAGTGCACTGAGTGGTCTACTATACAGTAGACATTATATCTGACTGTACAATTATAGTGTTAGAGAAGACAGAAAACAAGAGTTAAAGTTAGAAAGGGACAAGTAGCAAATTGTTCCCAACAATGACAGCAGAGCTTCCTGGCTCAGCATTAGATAAACAAGTGGGGGGATGTGTAATAGCTTAGAGATTTAACTTAGATATTTGTTTTTCCTTCGAAGGTACCGTGTTATAAGTTAGAGATCCACTTGTGTAATAAGATAGAGGTTCTGTACTGTGTATTAACATAGAGACTACAGTGCCGTTAAGTGTGTTGTACCGTGTGTTGCTTGCAGGCGCTTCAGTATCTTTTATCCAACAAGTAGAACTCGCTTAGTTAGGTTATTTTGAATGTAATTTGAAAGTTGTAAGTGCTGATATGGGCAACTTTTAATGCTGATTACGATGGCAGAATCAGAATGCCAAAAAGGGTGAGATAGAAAAATTGTTTTGGAAATTCGCTTTATCAAGTCAGCGAGATAGTTGCGTGCCCCAAATTTTTCTCATATTATTTAAACATTGCTAAGTGTCTTTGTTAGAAAATAAAACAAACAGTTCAGAAATGTAATACAAAATTTCTTGCTTTTAATAATATTTTTCAACAAATCTGGTTTGGATCTTTAAAAAACTGTAGAATTTCTTAATTTCTTTTTTTTCTCATTTGTGTAGTAATTTCCTATAATAAAATACTTGAGAAATTATGTTTTAAAATTTTATTATTACTTTATTTTGCCATTCTGAAGGATAGTAGAAGACATTTTTTTTTTTTTTTTTTGGTAAAAAGGACTTAACAAGAAAATCCTTTAAATAATAATCGTTTGTATGGATTAAACATTTACAAAACCAAGTTCATGGTAATTAGTAAAGAAACAGTTGGACTTAATGGTCAACAACATATCTAAATGTTTTAATGTTTATTTTTGACAATTATCTGTATAGAAAAATAGAAATATTTGTGTTTTATCAAAAAAAAACATTGTAAGTTTCTATAAATTCATAATTAATTCATTAATTTAGGGCTGTTTTCTTAATTCAGTTCGGATACCATTTCAATAAAGCAGCCTTCAAACAATGTTTTTATATTATTATTACTACTACATATATAAATTAGTATACATTTACAGCATTGGACATAAGGCTTTCAGAACAAAACCTATCCAAATCAACTTTATATTTTAATAACATATCTTTCTTTAACTAAGCTAGTTCTGCTTGTAAGATAAAAGATACTGGAGTGCCTGCAAGCAGCGGCAACATATACAAACGGTGCACCACACTTGACGGAACTATAGTCTCTATGTTAACTCACAGTGCGGAACCTCTATCTTATTACACAGATCGATCTCTAATTTATAACACGGTACCTTACAAGGAAAAATGAATCTCTAAGTTAATAAATCTCTAAACTATTACACCTTCTCACAAGTGGTGTGGAGGTGGCTAAGCTGAGCATGTGACTATCCTAGAGACCAACAACCAACATTAGTAATAGCAAAGGATACATTTGAACTATACTAAACATGAATATCTATTCCAAAACTTGAATAAAAAATTTAAATAAATTATAAATTCAGACTCCTTGCAACCATTGAATGGTATCTTGAATAATACTTTTAAATTAGTTGATATTGATCTGGTAGAACCTGATTATAGCAATCATTTTAGTGACACAGTGCTAGGTTAGTTTTTGTTTTGCGATAGTTTCCTTTTATTTTATTTTACAGTATTGAGAGACTTGTTATGTTTTATAGGCTTTAGAACAGTCACTGGAAGTAGCCCAAGGGCCATTATCACCATCTCAATCGCACATTGAAGATTAAATGGAAAAAATATTACTTGTAATAAATTTAAAGTTTAAGTTTTGTTATGTGTTTTATACGTAAAATATTTTTTGTATGATTTTGTAATGTAAAAAAAATTACAGGGTGATCCAATTATTTGTGAAAAATAAGTTACTACTTTTAATAAAATAATGTACATATAAAATATGTAGGAACAGAAAATATTCTAAGTTTATTTGTGTATAGGTAATGGGCTAGTAAATACAAAATAAATAATACATTTAAAAACTTCCTATTTTATTTTACAAGCAATTATACTTAATTTTACTTTTTTCTCCTATCAGTTACCTTTTAATCATTTTCTTCACACTGATCTATCCTTTGAGGATCCATTTTTATTCCTTGATGACCTATGACCTAATCACTTCTTTCTCCAGATGTAGCAGGTCATCCTCTTTTTTCCAGGTGATGACCAACTTAAACCAATTTAAATAGTGTTTAGTCTCAATTAATTCTTTAATGGAGATTTAGGCCTATTTCTGACATCAAAAAATTAAAAAAAAACAACTCAAGCCTTCCTTGTAACATCCAAATAAGTTGTCTTAATAAAATTCAAAACATGAGTTAGTATGCAATAACTATACCAAGTACCGTATAGTACTTGGTATAATAGAAAAATTATTGACATAAATGCCTGTCTGAAAAAAATTCAAATGATAGCTAAGAAACGTTTATAAAATTTAAGCTATTTTCATCTAAGCAAAATCCACAAAGTGGTAAAAATTTGGCACCAGATCTTTAATTAAAATTTGTTGTTAAATCACTTTAAATTTTGTTAAGAACAACCAGTCACCTGCTTACACAATCTTCACACTTGGCTGCGGCGTGATTTTCTCAGTCAAACATCCTTCTAATTTCAGTCACAAAGACTTAATAAATAGTAAAATACTAAAATATGCTTGGTTCAAGCAATCTTTTAGTTTAAAATTTTCATGTGAATTATGTGACTATATATATTATTTTATGTGAATTGCTGAGAGATGGATAGGCCTTCACAGTATAAGTGGCCTCCTAAAATTATATGGTTTTATTTTCGGAGTAAATTGTATAGTTTGAACTCAAATACATATGTGGTTCAGTATTAATCTGATGACTTTACATCTACATTAATTTGCCAATATGCTGAGTTTACGAAACGAAGATACCATTATCACCGAGTAATGAAGGATAGCATGGAAGTGCCACCAAGTGGGAAGATTGATACTGTTCTGTAAAGTGCACAACTTCAGCAAACCAGAAGGTTTTTGGTGAAATTCAATGGTCATTTAACAACTTTTTAAATTTTAAATTAGGTGGGGACTTTCGACTACTTTGTGGTTTTTGTTTGGATTGGGATAATTTTTGTAGGAATGTCACCTTTATCAAATATTGTGGAAGATGATCAAGATCAATTAAATTATCTAAATTTCTAAAGAAAATGAAATATATACAGTATATGTAAAAAATTGTTCATTTGAAAATATAGTCATTAGAAATAGTCATATAGTCAAATAAGTCATTAGGAAATATATACATTTGATTATAATATAGCCAGAGACTAAGAGCTGATTTTCTAAGTATGTAGAGTACTTAAGATATTAAAATTTTTTTTTATAACATGAACTCAGACAAAATAGTTAAGATGGAGTATGTGCCCTTCTTTTTAGTATTGCAAAATTTTATGACATTGCAATTGTGCTCAAATTTCTTTTGTTGCAAAATCAACCTTAATTTTAATGCACTGAGTAATATGACAATCACTTTGACAGCTCTATAAACAGGTGCAGTTAAGGCTTTCACCCCGAGGACCCGGGTTCGATTCCTGACGAGGGCTTTGCATTTTCATATGCTATAAAATCATCCCACCAAGTGTGTACAATAGTCAGACGTTAAAAAAAAAAAAAAAAAAAAAAAAAAAAATAATAATAATAAATTTAGTGTGATACCATCAGGATTATTATTTTATACATTTTTACACCTGTTGTTTTTAACAAAATGTCATGATGTTAAAATTAAGGATTTTAAATTTCTAATTTACAAATCATTAATTTTTGTTTGTACTGATTGTGCCATAAAAATATTGAATTTGAAAAATCTTGTGTTTTTCATATACTGATAGTAATGCACTAAAATAAATGCTCTTGACATTTGTTGGGGTTCTAGAAAACAACTATCCAAAAAATATATTGCATGTTGTAAAGTATCGACGGATAACAGTAATTTTTTCATTATTTAGGGTTTTAACTCCCTGATGATTTGTTCTGGACTAATTGTACTGAGACACCACATATGTTGTTCTTATGTAAAACTCACTAGGAATGAGAGAGTTAAACTCTGCACACTTATAAATTGTAAATAACTGACTGATAGGAACTAAAGATAAACACCTTAGTATCTGGAATGTAAGATATTTACATTGCATAAAAGTATGTATACACTGTACTATATTAAAATTCAACTGAATTATACTTTATCAACGTTATTCTTATCACATAACTGTCGCAGACATTCTCACATAACGTGTAGAAAATTACCAGTTGCCAATAAAACAGCTGTACTGTAGGGAGATGACTTGTTTGCTAGCCTAAGAATTCTGCTTATTATTGGTGAATGGTATCGCCGTCCTAATTAATCACAGAGCTATCAGCTGTACTGTAGGGAGATGACTTGTTTGCTAGCCTAAGAATTCTGCTTATTATTGGTGAATGGTATCGCCGTCCTAATTAATCACAGAGCTATCAGCTGTACTGTAGGGAGATGACTTGTTTGCTAGCCTAAGAATTCTGCTTATTATTGGTGAATGGTATCGCCGTCCTAATTAATCACAGAGCTATCAGCTGTACTGTAGGGAGATGACTTGTTTGCTAGCCTAAGAATTCTGCTTATTATTGGTGAATGGTATCGCCGTCCTAATTAATCACAGAGCTATCAGCTGTACTGTAGGGAGATGACTTGTTTGCTAGCCTAAGAATTCTGCTTATTATTGGTGAATGGTATCATCACAGTCCTAATTAATCACAGAGCTATCAGCTGTACTGTAGGGAGATGACTTGTTTGCTAGCCTAAGAATTCTGCTTATTATTGGTGAATGGTATCGCCGTCCTAATTAATCACAGAGCTATCAGCTGTACTGTAGGGAGATGACTTGTTTGCTAGCCTAAGAATTCTGCTTATTATTGGTGAATGGTATCGCCGTCCCAATTAATCACAGAGCTATCAGCTGTACTGTAGGGAGATGACTTGTTTGCTAGCCTAAGAATTCTGCTTATTATTGGTGAATGGTATCGCCGTCCTAATTAATCACAGAGCTATCAGCTGTACTGTAGGGAGATGACTTGTTTGCTAGCCTAAGAATTCTGCTTATTATTGGTGAATGGTATCGCCGTCCCTAATTAATCACAGAGCTATCAGCTGTACTGTAGGGAGATGACTTGTTTGCTAGCCTAAGAATTCTGCTTATTATTGGTGAATGGTATCGCCGTCCTAATTAATCACAGAGCTATCAGCTGTACTGTAGGGAGATGACTTGTTTGCTAGCCTAAGAATTCTGCTTATTATTGGTGAATGGTATCGCCGTCCTAATTAATCACAGAGCTATCAGCTGTACTGTAGGGAGATGACTTGTTTGCTAGCCTAAGAATTCTGCTTATTATTGGTGAATGGTATCGCCGTCCTAATTAATCACAGAGCTATCAGCTGTACTGTAGGGAGATGACTTGTTTGCTAGCCTAAGAATTCTGCTTATTATTGGTGAATGGTATCGCCGTCCTAATTAATCACAGAGCTATCAGCTGTACTGTAGGGAGATGACTTGTTTGCTAGCCTAAGAATTCTGCTTATTATTGGTGAATGGTATCGCCTGTCCTAATTAATCACAGAGCTATCAGCTGTACTGTAGGGAGATGACTTGTTTGCTAGCCTAAGAATTCTGCTTATTATTGGTGAATGGTATCGCCGTCCTAATTAATCACAGAGCTATCAGCTGTACTGTAGGGAGATGACTTGTTTGCTAGCCTAAGAATTCTGCTTATTATTGGTGAATGGTATCGCTGTCCCCAATTAATCACAGAGCTATCAGCTGTACTGTAGGGAGATGACTTGTTTGCTAGCCTAAGAATTCTGCTTATTATTGGTGAATGGTATCGCCGTCCTAATTAATCACAGAGCTATCAGCTGTACTGTAGGGAGATGACTTGTTTGCTAGCCTAAGAATTCTGCTTATTATTGGTGAATGGTATCGCCGCCCTAATTAATCACAGAGCTATCAGCTGTACTGTAGGGAGATGACTTGTTTGCTAGCCTAAGAATTCTGCTTATTATTGGTGAATGGTATCGCCTAAGTCCTAATTAATCACAGAGCTATCAGCTGTACTGTAGGGAGATGACTTGTTTGCTAGCCTAAGAATTCTGCTTATTATTGGTGAATGGTATCGCCGTCCTAATTAATCACAGAGCTATCAGCTGTACTGTAGGGAGATGACTTGTTTGCTAGCCTAAGAATTCTGCTTATTATTGGTGAATGGTATCGCCGTCCTAATTAATCACAGAGCTATCAGCTGTACTGTAGGGAGATGACTTGTTTGCTAGCCTAAGAATTCTGCTTATTATTGGTGAATGGTATCGCTGTCCTAATTAATCACAGAGCTATCAGCTGTACTGTAGGGAGATGACTTGTTTGCTAGCCTAAGAATTCTGCTTATTATTGGTGAATGGTATCGCCGTCCTAATTAATCACAGAGCTATCAGCTGTACTGTAGGGAGATGACTTGTTTGCTAGCCTAAGAATTCTGCTTATTATTGGTGAATGGTATCGCCGTCCTAATTAATCACAGAGCTATCAGCTGTACTGTAGGGAGATGACTTGTTTGCTAGCCTAAGAATTCTGCTTATTATTGGTGAATGGTATCGCCGTCCTAATTAATCACAGAGCTATCAGCTGTACTGTAGGGAGATGACTTGTTTGCTAGCCTAAGAATTCTGCTTATTATTGGTGAATGGTATCATAGTCCTAATTAATCACAGAGCTATCAGCTGTACTGTAGGGAGATGACTTGTTTGCTAGCCTAAGAATTCTGCTTATTATTGGTGAATGGTATCGCCGTCCTAATTAATCACAGAGCTATCAGCTGTACTGTAGGGAGATGACTTGTTTGCTAGCCTAAGAATTCTGCTTATTATTGGTGAATGGTATCGCCGTCCTAATTAATCACAGAGCTATCAGCTGTACTGTGTACTTTATTTATGGAGGATCTTTAAATAAAAAGAAGTCTGTAAAAAGAAGTTACGGAAATAAATCCACCGATGCCGGAAGGAAGCCAAGTAACAAACTCAGTAAACTACAATAACTTGTACTAGGTATCAAAAATAGTTTGTTATCTATATATTAATAATTATACATATTATATATATATATATATATATATATATATATATATATATATATATATATATATAGTGCGTGTGTGTGTGTGTGAAATCTGCAGATACATAATTCATAGTGTGATATGCTTTTAACTTTCAAACAAAAAATAACCCTGGAATTTTTCAAAAAAATAAAAAGTTTCCGTTTTGACAATGAGCGAATTCAGTAAGTAAAGTAATTAACAGCGTTATTAATGTTAGATATAAAGAATTATTATTGTAATTACTATAATACAGTTACTAACACTAACATTACAAACTGTTTTCTACTAAACACTACGTCTGAGCTTGAACCGATGACGCACTTCAGCCGGCAAGTGGTGCAGGGGACATGCGCATGGCCCATACCGTGGTATTACCCTTCACACAATATGTAGAATTGGTAAAAGTTTGAGAAGTAGTGGATTTTTACAGTTTGGTATTGCTCAAGGTTCGGTTCTGGGTCCTATTCTGTTTCTTATAAATGCCAACTAAATCAACCTTTGTAATGTTGATTTTGTGATAGTTACAGTATTTTCCATTGACACAGCTTTAGTTTACAGCAGTACATCTTTTCAAGATCTAGACCGGAATTTAGTTAAAGATCTGAATTAGAGCTTGGTTTGATAGTAACTTTATGATCCTAAGTGAAAAAGAACTAAATTTATGTTATTTAACATGAAAGGATATGAAAAATACTTTAGTGTTGTGCAGTACCACAGTTTTCTGTCAGTCTTCTGTCCATTGTAATTGTTTCTAAATTGAACAAGTTAAAGAAATATTTAGGACTTACAATTGATCCAAATTTATCATGAAATATTCCGTGTTAATAAATTAAAGCTCTAAAGCATGCGTTTAAAGGGTAATTCAGTAAGTGTCAGTTTTAAATTACAAGCTATTGTTGCACTGTTGAATAATCACCAGTGAATGCTTTACAATGGAAACAACAAATATTAATTGTGAAGGCACATTAGAAATATAGTGAGTGTTACAGAAACTGTAAAGAAGCTTCATATGGCTCTAGGTCATCATAGTGAACCTGAGTTAACAACAGTTCATAGGCTAATGATATAATTTGAGACAGATTCGAATGTAAACATCAAAACACAGTGTTCTCTTTTTCCAGCTGGTCTAATTAGGACATCACGGTTGTACGCAACAGTGTTGCTGTGAATCCACAAATATAATTTGCCATTGTTCAGAACAATTGGGCATCTCAAAAAGCTTCCTTCAGTGAATATTCACAGACAGTTTCCATTTGCAGGCCTACAAAATTCACTTAACAGCTGAAACCAACAGAATGGAGACAGTATGTTGAATGGATTGGAGAAACATGCAGACAATAATTTTGCAAAGGAATTATTATTACCATCTTCTCTGATGAGGTACATTTTCATTTAAATGGCTACGTTAATAAACAGAATCTTCGCATTTGGGCGAGGGCAGACAATCTTTGCATCACCTATTCCAAGGTAATGTATCTAAAAATATTAATTAATTAATTTTGGACTTGTGGGATCATTGAGTCTGACTTTTTTGAAGATGATGATGGAAATTCCATGATAGTGAATGGACAATGCTACAGGAATATGATGGAACATTTTTATGGCCTTAATAATGAGCAGTTGTGGTTGCAACAGGATAACGCTAACGGCCATACCTGATGATAAGAGGAGAAATAAATTTTTGATCTGAGTCCTTTCACACAATGGCTATCAGAAGTGGCCAGCAAGGTATGACCTGACACTATGTAACTTGTTCCTTGGAGGATATTTAAGCCGCCTCGGTGGCCTAGTGGATAGCGTACTAGGATTTCACCCGAGGACCCGGTTCGATTCCCGGTGAGGGCTTGGCATTTTCATACGCTATAAATCATCCCATCGTTCGCATTAGCCCAAGTGTGCACAATAGTCGGACGTTACACACAAAAAAAAAAAAAAGAAGGATATTTAAAATTACAAGTTTATCAAAATAATTCCCAAACAGGATTATTTAATCTATAACTAAAGGAAGAGATCTGCAATGTCATCACCCAAATTGAGAACATCTGTCTGAAGATTATAACTAATTTCTTTGATTGAGTAAACAACATGCAGAGTAAGTCATAGAGGACATATTTCAGATGTAATTTTTCATATGCAATGTGTTCATATGTAATGGCAACATGTAACCTTTCTAATGATGTTAAAATGTACTACAATGCATTTTTTGTACCTGATTTAATTCAGTTGGTTTTTTCCTGTTTCACTTTCCATGAAATTGTGAAATTTATGTATAATTTCTGTAGTTTGACTGAAATATTTTTCTACCTAATTCTCATGTATCATTCTCCCATTATAAAAGGTGTGTGTGTGTGTGTGTGTGCTGCGCACGTGCGTGTGTGAGGTAGATCAATGTTGGATTCAGAGGTGCAGTAAAGGTTTACAGTGGCTCTGTATCACCTAAGGCCGGTTCTATTCATCTTTACTTCTCCAAATATTTTTGTTCAGAAGCACCAGCAAAAATACAAAATTGGTGACAATTTAGGAGACCAGTTTCATCATACAGATAATAAATGTACAAACAGTGTTTTTTCTATCCATTCTATGTATCTGTTATTATATTTTTTTCTTATCTATTCATTCTCTGAGTGTATATGAATATACTACTCATATATACAGTGTGTCCTACGAAGAGGTTTACATATTTGATCCTCCATTGTTTCTCATTCCTCCATTGATAATTTTCAAACTATACATACTTTTTGAAGAAGGTACCAGAAATATTATGTGAGAATTGCATCTTGCTGATGTTTGTGGAAACAAAATGATGGCCAAAATAAATAAATTCTATCCATCTTAAAAATCTCATTGTACTGCAGTATTAAATCAAATTGTTAAATAGCTGTTAATTCTTTAACAGCTGTTAAAGTTAACATCTGTTCTATGTTTTTTAATAGAACATAAACATAACCTAATTTTTTTGGGTGCCATTTTACTGGATTAGTTATTTACAAAATGGTTTCTACAATTGAGCAAAAAGCAAAGTGTTCTGCGTGGGCCATTGCTTTTGTTAATATTGCAGAATCAGAAGATTTCAACTAGTCTAACCTCTAACCAAAACAATAATTAAATGGAAGATTTGTTGTTGGAAACTGGAAGTGTAGTGAAAAAATACTCTTGAACTCCAGATCAGAAAAAAGAGGAAATGGTATACTTCAATACTCTGCTCACCAAGTAAACCCAAATCACTTAGAAAGGTAGAACTTGAAACTGGAGTTCCCAAATCTTCAGTACAGAGAATTGTTAAGAGAAACAAAATTAATTTTTTAAAAGGCATTTTAGTCCATAATCTACTTGAAGATGATCCGGGCAGAGAGTTGAAATTCCTGAAATGGGGCAAACAATTTTCCAACATGATGGTGCTGCAACTCACTATCACAGTCTAGCAGTTACAAACACAGTCAAGCAGTTACTAAATGACAACCTTCAATTTTTTTTTTTTTTTTTTTTTAACGGGCATTGGGCTAATGATGGGATAATGTATAGTATGAAAATGCCAAGCCCTTTAGCCTAGTACGCTATCCACTAGGCCACCGAGGCGACTTGTTAAATTATAGGTTACTAACTCAAAAAATTTATGGCAAATTGACAACCTTCAAGGGCATTGGATTGGTCATGGAAGTAATTTTTAGATTGTCCATCCATATCTTCTGATTTAACTGTGTGTGACTTTTTCTTATGGGAATACCTAAAGGAACACCCATATTTTCAACAATGATGACGATTTTAAACAGTTATTGAAGAGGAGTTACTTCGGATATTTCAGGAGTTATTTTCGAGAGTGTATGATTCATTTGTTCGGCTTTGTTATCAGTGTGTAGCTGTGGATGGTTTCCAGTTTGAATAGGTCTGATTTTTTAAATGTTCATTGCTATTTAGTTTTCTTTTAATTAATTTGTATCTAATTAATTTTTTTAAAAATTAAATTTTGAAAAAAAATCCTGTACTATATTTCAACTTTATTTTGGTCACCATTTTGTTTCTACAAACATCATCCAGATACAAGTCTCACATACTATTTCTGGTACCTTCTTTAAAAGTATGTATAGTTTGAAAATGATCAACGGAGGAATGAGAAGTAGTGGAGGATCAAATGTGTAAACCTCTTCATGGGACACACTGTATATCAAATACCACTCATTCACTTATCACAGTCTCTCCAAAACCAACAAACGGATTACAGTGAAACTTGGCACACAGTTTCCTCTAAGGTCCTGGATACTTGTTAAGAAATATGGGCTGTAATGTTTTAACTTTTCCATTAATCTGAACCGCTGTTATTTTACCTACTTTTTTCAGTTCAGTGAATACATGGAAGTCACTCTGCATTAAATCAGGATTACATTATTTGCCAGTTATTGTGGTCACATTGTGTGTTTTGAAGGTAATAAGCGACAGATCGAGAAACATGATGCACACTCATGTTCCACTCTTGTGCATGCATGGAATAATGCCACATTCAAGGACCCCGTTCCTTAAAGCATAAATATGCATTAAACTTTATTTATAAAATATGTTAGATGCATTTTCAAGTTGTTCTTTTTCATAAATTTCTTACCTACTATATTACTGTAGTTACAATTAGGAACAGTACAATAATGTATACATATTTTACATAAAAATACAGTACATAAAAGCTAGCCTAGTAAGAATGTAATTAACATTTACAGACAACTCAATTATCCAATTATCCATAGTGGTCAGGATAACTATCACAGATAAGAATTAAATAATGTAATCACAATTATATACATATTTTTCATTGATTTTTTAAAAATTTCACTTTTCCGAAATTTAAATCACTTCTTTTACAAATACCAGATTTTTTAAGCAGAGGTAAAAAAGTACTTAAATGACATTACACTAGTTAGTGTATGATCACTATACATGTTACAGTATAAATTATACTAATAATAATTAAGACAATGTAAAATGGTGCACTGTATGAATCAATGAATCAGCTAATCACTATTGAACAAACTGATACCTATTGACTGGTTACTACATGAGAGGAAAGAAAGAATAATTTTGCAGAACAAAAAAGTGTTATACGGCTATTGATGGCATTCTGTACTTATTGCTAGCAGTAAAAAAATGTGTACAATATTAGAGGTTATCAATAAAATTGCTTTACAGTAAGGAGATGATTTGTTTTGCTAGCCTAAAGATTGTGCTAGTGATTGGTGAATGGTACCGTTATCCTAATAATCACTGATTGGGAAAACCCATCATATTGATCTTAATAACTGCAATAAAAGTAATGTTAATTTAAAAATGGAAACCATCCATTGTGATTTGATCAGTATAAGCGGTTGATTACATTAACCAGTAAACACAATTACCAGCAATTACTGTTTATGCAGAGTGTTAACAAACTTTCATCTAAATTCCTAATGTAGTTGTTGAGTTACAGCAGCAATGTAAAGGGGAGCATTGTTGATGATAAAAAATGGTATTTGTTTTTAGGATTTCTTTTCCTTTTGACAGCTACCTTTAGATTTGTAAAAAAAAACAGTTAATTCCGAAAACTTAAAGGCACTTAACCATGCTTTGGCCAGTACCAATCTAGGAATATAAAAGAGGCTTCTTTTTCTTGTTACGCACATTTGGAAATATAATATCGGATTTGCTTGTTAATTATCATGTACAGTCATTTTACTGTATGTAATGCCGTTATTACCTCAGCCCAGAAAACCATCAACATTTTTTCCAGAAAATTAATTTTGTTTTAAGGTAAAATACTGTACAGATTTTGATTTTGATCCAAGTTTCATAACAATAACATAAACATAAACTGTTTTTTTTTAAACAATAAACATCTCAATTTTTTGTGATTTACAAACTGTTTTATCCAAAATAGCCTGGTTTTTTCCATATCCGAAATAGCCTAGTCCCAATTACCTCGGATAATCACAAGTCTATTGTAATTGCAATAATTTCTTTCTATAAAGTAGTAAGAAAGTGAATCTATTCTGGTAAAGGTACTAACACCATGTACAATGTGTTTTTTTAATTAAAAATGTAATGCATTTTGATAAACTAAGCTTAGGATTAATTAATAGAGGTATTGGGATTATAAATTCCAGCCACTGCAAAATCCTTTTTGTGCAGATAGTACTGTTGGTTACTAATTCAGCAGATTGGTGCTCTCAGTGAGTTAACAGTAGTCCACTAACTAACTTATTCTGCTGAAGGTCCTGGAATCCAAGCACCGCTTGCCTCCTGCTGGCAAGAATCCCAATCATATATTATGTGATCTTAGTTTCCTCTTACTTCCCGCATACCTAAGACGGTTTTTCTAAGGTACATTCCTAACTTTTCACATGCACTCTCAGATCACAACGCCCTATATTGAATTTCGTGGTGCCTGAGCTGCCCTTAGACCAGGATCTTCATCTGGTAAAAACTTGCCCAGGTGTTTCGGGATCCAAACCATCATCTTCGCCATCTGGAACACAGCCCTATTCAACACCACTTCAAACTCTTACAGTTACCCTTCAATTTCTGTTATACTCTTGGTTTTAGTAAAAGATTGACTTGTGGCTTTATTTATAAAAAGGTTCCTGCTTTTAGATTTCATTGTAAGGCCCTCTGCTTCCCATTTTTCAAGACGGTTTTCCTGATTTTGAGATTTTTGAACTTTATCTCACCACTTTTGTTGAATGTCGGGTGAGTCCACCGTGCATCCTCACAGTCTGCTGCAATTCACAGCTTGGTGGATTCCATGAGATTAAATTTAAGTACAACTCTGATTTCCTCATTTTACAAGTTCTCTACCCTAGGTCACTTGTACAAGTTCCCTAGGGTTTTTTGTTTTTAGTAGTTAGTACTACCATTAGGTTCCACACGTGTTTCCCATCCTCTAAAGGACTGTGTGATGTATGAGACCAGTGTACTGACTTTTCACAGAGCCTTGACAAACTAACAGTCTCAGGAATACAGTAAATTAAATTGAAACGAAACATGCCAAGTATTTGCTTGAGCATACTCTCGAATCTGTGGAAAAAAGGACTGGATTGAAATCAACAAGGATCTGGAAGGTTTGGAAGACATGATATAGAAACATGGAAAAGTGAGGAACAAAAAGAAAAAGTAAAAGATTTGGAGTGAAGTGGAGTAAAAATATTATGATGGTAAACATTTTGGCCAATTATTGGTAAAGCTTTGTGGATGCCCTATGCTTCTAAATAAAACAATATGTCATAGAAAAAAAAGAGTATCTTTGATTGATTGAATAATAAAATGAATGCAATGATGGAATGGAGCGACAGTAGTAACAATATGAAAATTAGCATTCAGAAAACAAGTTACCAACTCTTTTCATAAAAAAAGAAATATACAGGCCATACTTTTGCAGGTGAAATACACAGTTGTAGAAAAAAGTACTTGGAAGTCATTCTTGACAAGAAACTTAAACCTCATTCTTGTTTATGCAAATTACATCACATCAAGAATCTACTCAAAAAATAATTTATTGAAAAGGTTTGCAAAAAAAGGAACATATGACCTGCTCAATCAAAACTTGTACAATTCTTATATCAAACCAAATTTTTTAAATGGCAGAGAGATCCTTTTCTCAGCAATGATGCCTTAAGAAATGTAATACAAGTCAAAAGTCGTAAGGTCCACACCAACACCAGCTCTGTATGCCTATTAACACTAAACCACTCTATGATGATTATAGCCTGAAAAAATCCTGCACAAGAAGTATAGTAATCCATGGATTTTGGAATCACCAGCAGAGCAAACACTGAAGACACAAACAAGCTTCAAACATCTGATGTTTAAGTGGAGACCAAACAATAAAGCAATTGAACAACTAACTCAGCTGAAGATCTCTTTAGAGTATACAAAATACAATGTAAGCATTAGCTCACAATACCAATAAATAAAGTTAATGATAATCCAACCAAAGTTACATAAATTTCCTTGAAAACTACCAACACTCTATATCCATCAGATCAATGGCTCCAAGGTTGAAGGCGCATTGGAATGGGAACATTATGTGAGCACTTCTCACTACCGTGCAACTTAGATGCAACCATATTTGAAATTAAACTGTTTGCAATTGATGAAGCAATGAGACAAATAATGATGAGACCCTGGTTAAACAACACAGTGATCATAGTAAATTCCAAGTCAGCACTACAAGCGATATTTAACAATAATACACATACAAATGGATGAAGATAAAAAGAAGAGAAAGGACCTGCCTGGTCTGTACTGGGAAGCATGATTGAAGATGGCATGAACCAAGAGCCATTGGACTACAACAACCACAATATATCATTAAGTTAACTAATATTGTTTTAAAATCAGTTAAAAACAATCAGTTACTGCTGATTTAAATTTGATATTCAAAGTAGCATTTTCAGTAGAGATGTCCACCAAGCCCTAATTTATAAGCCCTTATTTATAGTCTGTATTATGATCTCCTCATGTGATAGCTCCTTAAGCCTTTTGCCTCTATTATTTATAATTTTAGTTAGTATAAAAATATGTATTATGGAATTTATTTTATTTTATTATGAAAGGACATTAATCCATATCACATTTGGATCTGTCTCTGATAGACTATTAGAGTCTGGTGTCTTGTTGCTACTGAACAAAATCTTTTCAACAATTTTAAGCTGAAGATTGTATAATAAGTTTTTAGTGTGAACTGTAAAACATAGTATTGTCATATTTTGCCACATGATAGACAATGCTGTATTTCTACAATTTTTAGCCGCCTCGGTGGTCTAGTGGATAGCGTACTAGGCTTTCACCCCGAGGACCCGGGTTCGATTCCCGGCGAGGGCTTGGCATTTTCATACGCTATAAATCATCCCATTGTCTGCATTAGACCAAGTGTGCACAATAGTCGGACGTTAAACACCAAAAAAAAAAAAAAAAAAAAAAAATTCTACAATTTTTTTTTATTTTTGGTTTTATTTGGCTATTATTTGAAATGTGGCGTACATTTCATTTGAAGTCAATTTCATTCCAGATTTCAGCCAGTAAGTCAGGTGTGACTTCTGCAGCAGTAGCATTATTGTAATTCCCAGTTCAATTTGTAAAGGTAGTACAAACCCTAATTGTTAATGAAAGCTCTCAAGAAAGATTCAAAACAGGATAAAATCTAGAAAGTGAGATGGCTGTACAATGAATCTGCATGACCAATTTATTGATTAAGGAATTGGGTATTAAGAAAATCTAATTTTTAATACTTTGACCACCATTAGTCAATTTAATCAGCTCTTATAGACTATTTGAATACTGCCAAGGGCTGATTAGATCGTCTTGCAAAATTTGTCTGAATACTGCCATGAGACGATGTAATCAGTTCTGTAGGTTCATCTAAATTAGCACCAGAGTCTGATATAATCAGTTTTCAGATATAAATTATTTCGTTAATTTTTTTGCGGTTGAGTTTTTTACACTTTTAGAACACTAAGGAATTGTACCCATTTATTACAATATTTATTTATTTTTATAGACATGGAAATTAACACCACTAATGAATTTTGGAAACTAACACAAAATATATCTATATTTTCATAATCAAGATTACAGTTTTAGTAATAAATTCTTTATGAAGTGTATTAAAGAGAAGAGAGCACTTAACATTTTATATATTAAATGAATATGATAAAAAGTAAATTATAAAAATGGAGACTAATAACAATTAAAATGTAAGTTATTCTGAAAACTGAAAGATAAGTGAACATCTATTTTTAAGAGTAATTTTCTGGGTTTAAGAGCAAATATAGAAATATTTGCAAACAGTATATATATATATATATATATATATATATATATATATATATATATATATATATATATATATATATATATGATGATATATATATATATATATATATATATAACCTTAACGGTTTTTCGCCAGAAAAAATATATATATATATATATATATATATATATATATATATAGAGAGAGAGAGAGAGAGAGAGAGAGAAATAATAAATATAGAAAAAAATACAACAATACTTATGTTTTTGTTTCAACATTTTTTTTTTTTATTATGGCATGTAGAAGTAAGGTTTGAAATCCTTTTGTGGTTCATTGAGGTTCTCAGCCAATTTATGATTCTTCTTATTGCTGAGAAACTCCTCTTGCATGATGCAGAGCTAAAGGGAATGGTTCCAGCAATTCTTCCAACTAGCCATGGAATAGTTCTGTGTTGTGCTGCTACCTAGTACCAACTTTTCAACTTGTAGCCAGCATGGTTCTTGGGGGAAATTATTGGTTTTGTTTTGTTATGATGGACCTCTCCTGTATATTGTTATTGTCAGTGCAAGTTCTCATACAGGTTACTTAATATTTTAAAATTGTGTTGTCACCAATTGATCTTCATAATTTATATTAATTGTATCTTGTCAAAATTACTTCGGTGGTAAGCCACCCTCTTCTGCCACCTGTGGAATTTATACATAATTTCTTTTAAATTTTAAAATTTAAATAACTTTTTATTTAAATTTTAAAGAATTTATAACTATATTTTATTTATTTATTTTACAGAATGTGGCTGGAGATGAAACAACAGCTAATAATGACATCCAGAGGTAAATATTAATATTACAGTAAATTCTTTCTAATCCAACATCTACGGGACCAGGTACCCATCGGACACTATGTTTGAACTTAAATAGAAATGAAAGCCAAAAAACAAAATATATTACATTACAGTAGGCTACTATATACAGCAGTCACTTGCCAACCTAACATAACCATTTCTGTCGTTTCATATATACCAAGGATTGAACAGCAGTTGGCAAAATCATTTTTTTTTTATCTTTCTGTTACCAAACTACAATGTGTATGAACAAAAAGGTAATGTAAAAGTAAAACGACATGATTGCAAG
Organism: Callitettix versicolor; assembly: GCA_022606455.1. Taxonomy (NCBI): domain Eukaryota; kingdom Metazoa; phylum Arthropoda; class Insecta; order Hemiptera; family Cercopidae; genus Callitettix; species Callitettix versicolor. Next base: position 55,685,743 of record CM040184.1, on the reverse strand, counting down.
ACAGGCTTCATAAACATAAACAAAGAAATTCTTATTTATTTATATAGACAATCTGTAATTCAGACACTTAAAGGAAATAAATGCTGTACTGCTTATACCTGATTATCTAGAGTAATTTGTATATTGACATTTTCATCTGCATATAAACAGTACTCCCTGTTAACACTTGTTCATTTGTAAAGACAATCATTCCCTTTTGTTTCTTTTTAACTGTAGAACCTGAGTATTAAGAATGTTGCACTACAACTTCACTGAATTTACTATAGTCATAGAATACTTAAAAAAAAATATGTGGATAAGTTAAACTGTGTTTGTCAAGAGATCGCTGCCCTATTTATGCACTGTATTACATAGGGGAATAATTTTAAACACGTGAAATATTTAGGAAAATTCAGAATACGATAATACATAATTTCAGTTTTAACCCTAGAATACTAATATACGTCTTTTTGACGTGCGCCGCCATTGCAATTGTGTCTGGCTTTTTTCCTTTTAAGCCTACACCCCCCTCTTTGTAGGAGTGCTCCCATCAGTTAGCGTCGCCTAGACTGCCGTGTCAAGTGGATGTTAAGTGTTTGTTATTTTCCTGTTATATATCAATTCTGATTAGATACCACACAAATTTTACGTATATTAGTAGTTATAGAAAAAAGTTGTACGTTAATTTGGCGTATTATTATTAATAGTGTTATGTTTTGTGGATGCATTTTAAACGTATATTATTAATAAAGTACTGAATCTGAACATCAACTTGAAGAACACTATTGTTTTTATTTGGTAAGTAAAAATGTTATTTTAATTAGCGTTAGTTTTTAACTATTATTGGTGCAGCTTTACTTTCTTTGAACATTCTTTTTTTATATTATGAATAATAATATTGTTATTGCCAAGAGTAAGACAACATAAAAAATGTCCTGTTTAGCTAACAGTTGAAAAAACACAAAATTTAAGTACATTTGAAAATAAAATAATGAACTGTTTAGTAATTAATTCTGTTGGCTTTTAGAACAAATGGTGTCTAACTCAAGTATTGGAATTCTTGAAATTTTGGAAGAGATAGAAAAAAAACGAAAGTGGAGAAGAAGATAATCTTGACGTCGAATCCGATCAAGAATCGTTATTTGGCGATGATACAGATGATGACCCCGATTTTGTGTTAACTGGTAATGAAGAAAGTGATGAAGATGAAAATAATGACGTTAGCACTAAAACTGTAAATAACGTTCTAGATGTGGAGAGAAGTTATGCTGAACCAGCTTCCTCTAAAAGTCTACAGAAAAAACGTAAAAGGATATCTGAACAATCAACATCAACAATGCACGATGATGTTTCTGTACGAGAGGAATCAAGAAAACTGGAAGTAGTACAAACTTATAACAGTACAAAAAGCGGAGTAGATACGTTAGACCAGATGTGCCAGTCTATGAACTGTGGGAGGAAAACCAAAAGATGGCCTCTGTGTTTTTTTTTATAATATGTTAAATTTGGCTGTAATAAATAGTTATGTTGTTTACACGCACCAATTTTTCAAAAAAGAAAAAGGACGTGTAAAATCAAGAATGGAATTTATGGTAGAGCTGCATAAACAATTGGCTGCACCTTGGCAGGAAGAGAGAATTACGGGTTCAGGAGTTGGCATGTCTGGTCAGCTGAAAAATATTATTCACAAAGCTCTGGGAAATCCCGTAAATGAGAGAACTCCAGAAGGTGTGTGTGGTTTTCACCAGCCTGGACAAAGAAAGTATTGTTCCTTTTGTCATTATAAAAAATAGAGAATGACAACCAATTATTGCACAAAGTGCCATAGACCAATCTGTGGTGAACATCATGTCAAAATTTGCCCAACTTGTTAAGTGAAGCCTATAACGTGCTAACTACAAAAAGATGTTTAACATTTATTATTTTTGTAATTATTTAATAGTACTATAGTGGAAATAAATTGTGAATTTTGTATTTTTTTTATAAAATCTTTTTGTAAAATATTATACAAAGTTTATAAAAGTAAAATAATATAATATACTAGGATGTATTGACCTCAACATTTTACAATAAAAAGTTTTTCTCTTCTTTTATACACTTAAAATAGAAATATACATAAATTTGGCGTATATTATTAATAATAGTACTACAAATAATGTTAGTATTCCAGGGTTAAAATAATCAATTGTTTTTTGTTTTAAATGGATCATTCATTATGCTTTGTCTTGAAAGTGATTATATCAATAAAAACTGTACTGTAGGGCTTGCAGTGATTCTTGCTGTCACAAAAATTTGAAAATTGTTGCTTTGGACTATTGGAAATGTCAGTGTGGCGAATGTTCAGCCTAATAAGACTACTGTACAGTCTTACATGAGTATATTGTCCTCATTATAAAGTTTGTTTAAATTTGTCAGTTTACACACAATTTGTTTATATATACTTTTTCTAAATTTTTACTATGACACGCAAATCTTTTGCTCAGAAAAAGTTCTAAACTCATTATTTTCCACCCTTTTTCATAAATTTTCAACAGGACCCATCCTCCTGGTTTACCGTGAAAGTGCCAAGTATTACTTTATGTAGAAAGGTTGAGAACTCTTGATTTACGGTATGAAAGTTTATTCAATTGAATATTGATATAGTACATGCAATTTAATTAAGTGGTCTAGTAGAAAATCTATGTACAAAATGATTTCAAGAAATTCATTTTTTGCTTAACAATAAAAATTATAAATTTATTAAACAGTATTGTTTTTAATTATTTGGAAGTTTTTGCATTAATTCTTAGCTAGTTAGTTCGTTTTAATAAGACTTTTACACATTTTGTTGTAACGAAATATTATTTCAAGTAATTCACATATATTTAAAAAACAAGTGTGAGTTAATAACCTTGGTTAAAGAATAAATAAAATCAACAGTATATTTTGCAACTGGTGTACATACACACAGTTTATACTGGCATAAATTACCTTAGTTAATTAGAATAGTTGACTTTAAAATATTAATTTTTTTTGCATCAGTCAAATATTGAAATAAGGTCAGTAAATAGTGTTGTCAGTAAATATTCTGACAATTTCTTGTACTCCAGAATCTTCAGCTATATCATTTCATATTTGTATAATGAAACCTACCTTTTAATTATAAACTTTAACATATCCATGCAGTTTATATTTTAATTTATTAATTTTTGATGTAAATGTTAGTTGTCATTGATTGACTGCAGTTTGTTTTATTTATAAAGGATTATTATGCTTCAAATAAATTGTGTCATGAAAAATCTCCATATTTGTAAAAATTCAAAACTGGCAAGTTTGGTTTTATACCTTCTCTAAATGTGACTCACTATTATATATTATGACTCATTGGCCATTTTGTATACTCACGTCATTCTTGTAGAGTCTCCACTGTATATTATTGTTATATATTGTTTAATATATGAAGGTACAAAGTTAGAAATTTTGTTATACTGTATTATATATATACAAAGTGTGTTCAGAAAGTAACTAGAATTTTAATTTTTTGAACAAAATATTTATTTATTCTTCTACATTGATGTTGTCGCCTTCAAAATAGTCCCCATTGGAGATTATGCACTTATGCCAGCACTTCTTCCAATCCTCGAAACACTTCTCAGACTCCATCTTTGAGATAGCCTTTAGATCTTTCAGTGATGTGCTTTTAATGTCACCTATGGCTATAAAACGACGGTCCTTTAAGGTTCTTTTTATTTTTGGAAATAGGAAAAAGTCACATGGAGCCATGTCTGGCTAATATGGAGGCTGGAGCATCGTTACAGTACTGTTTTGGCAAAAAATTCACGAACAAGCAGTGAAGTGTGAGCTGGTGCATTATCGTAGTGCAAAAGCCATGAATTGTTTTTTCACAGATCCATTTGGCCTCTAAAGCCATCATAGTCGCTACCAGACTTTCTGGTGCAATGCTGCCTCACAGATATGTTTGCAGCCTCATCCTTTCCTTGTCGAATCTCCGACACTGGAAAAACACATGCTCCTCATTTTCTCCACTGCTGGAAGACAGAGGGGACACGCCGAGTCCGTTTCCAGCCCGAAACGGAACAAGTAAGCTCGGAAGCAACCGTGCCCAGTGAGAATCTGTGTGAGATAGAAATCCACCTCTCCATAATTCCTGTTGCACCAATCCTGGATGTTACCTATGAGTTGGTATGTCCATCGTCCATTTGTTGATTCGTCCCACTGTCGCTGCCATGTCTCCAGGGTCTGATTTCACTCCTCTGTAATTGCCATTGTATGACTATACCGCGGCTCAGCATTTCGCTTACGCCAGTACAGCCTCGCTCTTTCATCAGCCATCAGCTCCATTGGCGGTTTGCCCGCCACTACGCATGCATCATCAAAGGAAACTGTTCAGTAACCACTCACGACATGCAGCAATGCATGGCGGTGCACCGCATTAACCTTGCACGCATAGCTCGCGACCATCATAGCCTGGCTCCAAATCGGCACTCCGTAAAGGAGCACCGAGCTTACTACCCCAGCCAGGAGTCGGCGGTGTGCCTGTCTTGAACCTCCCAGATTCGGCATGAGCCTGGAAAGGGCTCCTGCCACTTTCGCCGCCTTTTTCACTAACTGCCTTGAGATGTTCCCTGAAGCAGAGTCTCGCGTCAACCCACACGCCAAGGTATTGAAGGGCTGGGACGGACCTTATCTGCATATCTCCAACTGTAAGAGTTACTGTTTCTTTCTTTTTCCTGCTGGTCACAAGCATGACCTCTGTCTTCTGATCGACAAGCTGCAGACCCATAGATGTCAACCATCTCCGGATTGACTTCACTGCCTCATTGGCCCGAACCTCATCTTCTTCCAAAAACTTCCCATCAATAACCATCGCAAGGTCATCGGCGAATCCAAAGACTTTTACGCCTAATGATATGCCAACCCGTAAGACCCCATCATACATGATGTTCCAAAGGAGGGGTCCAAGCACAGAGCCTTATGGTACTTCTGCTGTTACTCTGTACCTCTTTTCTCCTTCTTCAGTGTCATAGATGAGAGTTCTATTTTCAAAGTAACTCCCTACCACCTTTTGGAGATACACTGGAACTCCCATGCTATTTAGGATCTGCAATACATTACTCCATCGTGCTGAGTTGAATGCATTTTTTACGTCCAGTGTGACAATGGCGCAATATTTTTTAGCACCTCTTCTCCACCTTTTGCCTTCAGTAGCTTCCCTCGCTTTAGTAATGACACCGTTAATACCATCAATGGTAGATCTGCTCCTCCGAAATCCGTATTAATCTTCCGAAAGCCCATATGCACCTTCATCGAATGGTTCAAGTCGTCCATAGACAATCTTCTCCAGAATCTTCCCCGCTGTATCAAGTAGACATATCGGTCGATATGATGATGGTGCTTCAGGAGGCTTTTTCATCTTTGGTATCAGAACCAACCTCTGCTCCTTCCATCTGGTGGGAAAAGTTCCTTCCCGTAAGCAGCCATCCAATACTTTAATAAAAGCATCAGGAATGGTTTCAAGAGCAACTTTAAGAGCTGCATTTGGTATGCCATCTGGGCCAGGTGCTTTGGCATCCCCGATCCTCCTGCACGCCTGATGCGCAGCTCATGTATTGGGATGGGTGGAATCACTTCCCCCGCCGGCACTACAATCTCTGGTCTTATGGGCTCGTCCAAGTGTAGAAAGAGTGTCGACACTACTCTGCGCAGGAAGAAAGGGCACATTGGTTGTTGTTGTTGCAATTCCGCCAACCGTTCCATTACTACCTTATATGGCCTTCCCCATGGGTTCCTGTTTACCTCTTCACGCAAGTCTGCCCAACATCGGCACTTGCTCCGTTTTATAGCCTTACGGAGCGCTAATTTAGCCGCACGGTAATTTTGTTCTGCCACCTCAAGATCGCGATTCCTCCGATGTGCTCTCTGGAATTTCCTTCTGGCTTGATGGCACTGAGATTGAAGGCTTGAAATACCCTTGGTCCACCAAAAAACAGGCTTATGATGTTGTCTTCTGGAGGTTCTTGTCATTGAAGCATCGCACGCACCTTCCACTCTTTCCATCAAAGAGTTAGCCATTTGTTCTGGCGTTCTTTCCAAAAGTAGACCACTCTCAAGCATTATGGCAAGCGCTTCCGGGTCGAGAGACCTAGGATTCCATTTACATCGCGGTTTTGGTTGGGAGCTCTAAGAGTTCCCTGTGCCAACAATTTCGTAAAAAATAGCGTTGTGGTCGCTGTCGGTGAAATGTCTGCTTACTGTCCACTTGTGTATGCCAGCAATCAGGTCCTCGCTGGCAAAGGTCACATCGATTTTTGAAGTGAAGCCTGCTCTTTCAAGGTGCAGAACCAGTGTTAGCAACCACTAGGTTCAATGCTGCAATGGTATCCAGGAGGAGCTTGCCACATCTGTCGGTGTTCCTGCTGCCCCAAACAGTTGACCATGCATTAAAATCTCCACTTATAATGACAGGACGAAGTCTAGCTGCCACAACGACAGTCTCGTAAGAAGCACTTCAAACTCTCCTATATCAAGGCTTGGAGGTGCATACACACTAAATATGTACACTCCCCGAACTTTGGTCCAACAGAAGAAATCGGTGAAGCCACCAGACTAGATGTGCAAGCCTCCACACACCCAGATGACCGCCCTGTTAGTACTTTCCGATGTCCATTGGGTTCGAGTACTGTTCACATAATACTGCTTTGTCTATCTTCCTCTCGGCAACCGTCTGGCAAAGAAGGTCTTGCGCAGACTGACAGTGGTTAAGATTCAGTTGGAGCACTTTCATTTTCCAATTAACTGAAGGGCCTTCTGATACAATGGGCACGTGTAGCTGTTGGCCGCATGATCAGTTTTCCAACGCCCATTACACAATTCGCAGTGTGGTGAGTTTGGACAACCTTTAGCCTTATGTCCCTCTCTCCCACAATTGAAGCACTTAACCTAAAGTTCAGACTCGGAACACTTGCTGGTATTGTGTCCAAGTGTCCAGCACTTAAAACATCGACGGAGAATTACTTTCTCTCGAACACGACAGCTGACCCATCCTATTCTAACACGCTTCATGCTTAGAGCCTCCCTTGCAATCTCGAGGGGCAGTGAAACTACTGCTGTTTGTGTCCCTCCGTATGCCTTCCGAATAGACCTCACCCATACTTCGAAGTCCTTTCCCAGCTTGCCCAGCTGAGTTTGAAGGGCTTTTTTCACTTCCTCAACCGTTGCCAGTTCGTCGAGATATTAATCTCAATTTGCGCGTCTTGAGATAGGACTCTGGTGTCTGCTAAATCCTGAATTTTCCCTTCCATGATTTTGCGGAGACCTTCTGTGTCTGCAGATGATTCCTCTTTATTTAGTTCCAGAATCATATTACCTTCTGCGCTCTTCCTAACCCGGTTGACTTTTGTCCCAAGTTCTGCAAGTCCGGTTTCTTTTTCAAGCGCTGCAATTCTTGAGAATACGTGGCTCCCTCCTTCACCATGACCATTATGGCATTAGGTCGCGGTTTTGTACGTTGCACTTCCGGGTAGTTTTTCTTCTTTACTGTTTTCCTGTGAGCTACTGTTTGCCATTTCCCTAGAGCTCTTGGTAATGCCTTCTCGATCGGTGTCTGGACCTCCTGCAGTTGTTTCTCCGACACAGCTACTTTAGGGCATGCAAGACTCCTAACTTTCTGCCTCTTTACACTACCAGCCCTGACAATCTCCTCTTCATGCACAGTTTTCCGCTTACCAGAGGAGTTGTCCGCATTTACTGTGATCCCTGTAGGGCTTGATTGAGTCGCACTCTCTTTGGTCTTTGGAGGCACTTCCTGCATTGGGATTCTTTCTCTTGCCAGGTACTCGCTCTTTGGTACTGCTGCTGAATAGCAGCGACCAACTTACGGATTTGATTGTGGATATTGTGTTTGCCCTGGAGAAACTGCGCCAGTTCTTCCACTTTCTCTCCCAGTCTCAAGAATGCCACGTTTGACTACAAGTCAGACATTTCCTTACATGACAGAGTACCTGCTGCCACCAACTTCGTTGCCAGACTGTCACTCGGCGATAGCGACGCAATCACCGTGTCCACTTCTGAAGTTCTCGAAGAGGTCACCTGGTTGACCTGAGCAGATCCCACCAGGTTGACGAATTAGGTTGAACGAAGTCGCCAAGTTGACCACACCAACACTCGATGGGGTCGCCAAGTTGACCACAGATGATGAAATTATGGCCGTAGGATCTGGCGGAATGGTTGCCATATTGACCACTGATGATACTTGGGCTACAGCTTGATCGTGAGATTGGTCCCACCCACATCCAATATTGGGACTGGCAGCGACCACCGGGGCTTTCATCCGATAGGAATCGCTGACGAGATTAGGCTCATGAGCCATGCTCGCTTGGGTACATAATCCGTCAGTTTTTGTCTCACTCATCATTAAGTTTTTCCCTTTCATTTAGGGCAACTCCCCCCTTACGTGTGTGTGTGTGTGTGTGTGTGATTGAGTAGATGTGTGAGAAAAGTATGAGCTAGAGGTACGGTGGAATCGCTAAACCCATCAGCTGCTCACATCAGCTGCCTCCGCCGTGGTGTGTGTGTGTGTGTGTGTGTGTGTGTGTGTGTGCGTGTGTTACAAAACGATATATTTCAATACAACTTGCAAGATAATTGTGAAGACAAGCTCAATTATAACAAAGTCTGTGCAGCTCTTCCCAAAGTCATTTCACATAAACTAGAATTTCAGATAAACAAGGTTCTAATTACATGTAAGATTAATTAACAATTAATTGTTAAAAAATATCACAATAAATTGTTTTTAAAAGAAATCATTACAGCTGCACTAACACTAGTGTGTGACTGTAAATACTTCTTTAAAGGTTAAGAATAGTTTGCACATTTACTATGTTTGGTATTCTATATTTTACAGATTTAGAGACTTGTACCACAATATGAGTCAGAATGATCCAGAAAAATGGTTGAAAATGTTCTGTGAAATGAAGAAAATTGACATTCCTGTCTTTGAACTGAGTAAGTCAAAAGTTGATGGTAAAAGAGCTTGTACCATTGAAATTCCATCGGCATCTATAAAATTAGAACGTAAGTATTTTTGTAACTGAACTATTAAGTAGTTATTTTATACCGAAATACTGTTTCTATAAAATGAAAACAGTTTTAATCCACTGTAGAGCTTTTTTATTCACTATCAGTTTCGACCTCTGCAGGTCGACAAGTGATATGCTAAGCTACAGAGATATAAACATAACTAAACCAACTAGAATAGACAGGAGGGGTAAGTAGGATGGTTAGGTACTGCTTGCAATAGAAGAGGTAGAAAGCAAAGGTTACAGATTTAGTTAGAGTGGGTAGGCTCAGCAAAAATAGTAATCCCTTACTAAACACGAGGATTCAGTTCTACAGAATGGCCACAATTGGTGAAACCGTGGTTTGCGAGGAATATATAATTTTATATATTATGTACTAAATGTGCTATAGTTGACCCCTTACTTAGCTGTCTAATGGGTGATTGACAAATTACTGTACTGTAAATAATTTCCTTGGTAAATACATAATTTCCTTCCCTACAGTACATAAATATACCGAATAACTTCAAGGTTGTAAATAATACAATTATGAATATATCCTAGGATAATGTGCATAAAAATACTATTTTACAAACCATTACTTTTAACTTGTCACTTGATGTTTTCTATGAACCTTTTGTCACTTATCAAATAAAATAACAAAACATATAAATTTAACTATAGTAACATACTCAATTGTCCATTCTATATTTGAGAGTAGAATAAATAAACATAGTGACAGTGCAGTATTGAGATTTCAGACATGGCTTAGCTTATCTACTGTTGCATATATACAGAATTTGTTTTTGAAATAAAATAGTTATCAGATATTAGTCACTAGATTTTGATATCTCTAGAATTAGCCAAGGGTATTTATTACATGCAGACATAGATCTACAGTGATTAATTTATAAAGCACTACCAACTTCAATATGGATGTGTATCGAAATAATTTATTTATGAAGAAATCTTTCACCTGCTGCTAGGCATCCAATAAATGATTTTTTTTATTTAGAACCATTACACTTTGCTTTCTTACTCATCATCATTTTAGAAGACATTTTTGAAAACTGTGAAACGAAGCATGTAACATGTGCAAATATGTATTCAACACTGAAATACTGTCAGCATGCATTTCATGGAACTTGTTAATGCATAGGGAAAGTTGTGTTTACTATGGATATTATTCTCACTTTACAAGTTATTCAATCAGAAATTTCAATTAATTAAAATTAAAAATTCAAAAAAATTCAAACTCAAAAAATTAATTATGGCATTGGGGAAGTAGGAATATAATGTCACCAATAAACTAAATAACAAAACACAATCTAGGTCCTGTAAACATTTGATTCTAAATACCAATATACTGAAAACAAAATGTTGGTCTTATATACAGCACATGTGATTCTAAAATAAGAATATACATAGAGGTATATAACCTTTTATGTTGTTAAATATGGTGAATAGTTGCTAAGCTGACAACCACAAGCTGCACATGAACTTTTTTGGCAGATAGAAAAAATTACCCAACACTCATTTTTTAAGTAAACAATACTTCTTTCTTATTCTTCTCTCTTATTAGTAGTTTACTAAATATTGTACAGTATTGTACAATATTTATTGTATAGTATACAAGGTGTGGCTATTAAATAACAGGACACGCTGTGACCGAACAAGTGCACATGTGCCAACCGCCATTGACCGACAGCTGTTTAGTGTGAAACTTTCTCTTCAGAATGCAGTTAGTCTCGTTTGTGTAACCAACACCGTTTAGTCATAACCTTCATTTTCGTTAGTGTTGTTATTTTGTTTTGCCGGAAAAAATGGTTAGTGTAATAATAGAGCAACGAATTGTTAAATTTCACTTCAAACTTGGAAAAACCACTACTGAAACTTAAAATTTACTAAAAGAAGTGTATGGCAGTGAATGTTTATCGCGGGCACGTGTTTTTGAATGGTTTAAGCGTTTTCAAGATGGCCGACAAGACATTTGTCAAGATGATTAGCGGCCAGGTAGCCCTTCAATGTCAAAAACGAATGACAATGGGAAAAAAGTTACTAATTTGATTCGGTCTGACCGTCGATTAAGTATTCGTGCAATTGGTGAAACTGTAGGCATTGGTAAAGAATGTGTACGCAAATTTTACGTGACAATTTGAACATGCGAAAAGTGTGTGCCAAAATGGTGCCAAAAATTCTAACGTTTGAACAACAAGCAGCTCATAAAAATATGTGTACTGATACTTTGGATGCCGTTGAAAATGACCCAAATTTATTGGAAAGGATAATAACATGTGATGAATCGTGGTTTTTTACGTATGATCTGGAAACAAAGCGCCAGTCCATGCATTGGAAGACCCCAACTTCACTGAGAGCCAAAAAAGCAAGAATCAAAATTAAAAGCAATGATGATTGTTTTTTTTCAATATTCATTGCATTGTGTACCTTCACTGGATTCCTGAAAGTTAAACAATCAATATTACTACCTTGAGGTACTTGGTAAACTACTTGAAAGAGTAAGGAAAAACAACCTGAAATGTGGAAGAACAAATCATGGGTTTTCCACCAAGACAATGCGCCAGCTCGTTCTGCGTTATCTGTCAAGAGGTTCCTAGCTAAGTACATCATCCCAGTGTTAGAACATCCACCTTACTCACCAGACCTTGCACCATGTGACTTCTATCTGTTCCCTAAGGTGAAATCTGTATTAAAAGGGACTAGATTTGAGTCCGTGGAAGCTGTAAAAGTGAAAGTGGCAAGAGTCCTAAATGAGTTGACAAAAGATGCCTTCCAGCACTGTTTCCAACAATGGAAAATTCGCATGGAGCGTTGTAGGGATAGAGAAGGGGTTTATATTGAAGGTGATAATAAGTAATTATGTATAAAAGGAAAATAAATTTTTTTATGTCAGTCTCATTATTTAATAGCCACACCTCGTAGTATAGTAGAAAACAGAGGAGAAAATTGTTATCGCAGTTGATGAGGGAATACTGTATAACACAGAAACAGTAATTCTAGCAGAATGTTCATTGGTTGCTTATAAAATGTGACAGTAAAGGAATGAATAATCTATCAAGCAAAACTATGACGCAGAACCTACAATAATGATAGAAATAAGAATACAATAATATTACATAATAACAATAATAATAATACAATAATATTGTATAAAAGAATAGGTAAATGATATACAGTAGAAACAAAAACAACAAGAACTTAAACCAATCACTTTAAAATATGAAATTTGTATCAAAAAACATTGTACATTATCAGTGTTGTTACCATGTTTAAGAAATTATTATATTTCAAAATTTTCAAAAAGATTTTGGTGTAATAATTTATTTTGATGTAGAAGAATGAGTTTTAATTAAAATCAAAACTGCTGTCATTATCTGCTAATGTTTGGCAAAGAATAATTTAGTCTGGCCATCTAACATTTAAATTGTTCCCTAATTCTTTAACTTCTTCTCGTTTGCCGATACAATCACTATATTTTAATTTGTAGGCACCGGACTACAGTAATATTCTGTCTTTATTTGTTTCACCCAACTTTGGGGTACACTAAATCAATCACTTTTTAATGTTCTGTGCCTTCCTCATAGCCCAGTTTTGCTTCATTCATTGTGATCTTGCATTTCTTCCTTCGTCAGAGATTTGGATCGTTCGCTTGGATTTGACTTTGCCTTGGAACCGTTGCTTCTTGTCCTTGGTTATTGTTTTGACTGTTCTGTCCATGAGCATAGTGTCAGTGATCTGCAGTTCTGTTATCTCTTTCTCCGTTTCTCTAAACCAAAGTGGTTTGGCTCTTCTACTGCGAAAGTAGTCAAATATACAGTAATATTCATTATAGTAATATTTTAAATAGATTTGTATAACAGTCAGATGTCAAATAAATAAAGTGCCAAAGGTTAAAATTACATTGTCCATTACCATCATCAGATATATTGGTCCTTGTCAGACCATATCAAAGTGAGAACTCCTATCTATGTGTTGGAGCTCCTATTAAATGAGCCAATTTTTTGACATTAGATAGTACTTAACAAACCAATTAAATGACATGTTTCAGATATCTACTTTTTGGTTAATTAATATATTTTTGCATTATTGTTTTAGGATATGCTGAGACTAAGGAAGAGGCTAGGAAAGACTGTTGTAGAATTGCTGGATTTATACTTCTTATGAGGGATATTGATGAATACAAGAAGTTATTCAATAAGGTTAGTTTAGTTATAGTAACATGTATAACAGTCAACTGGTTCTGAGCTGATTGATTGTACTTTGGGTATTATTAATTATTTTACTATTTTGGTTATACAATAGTGCCTTGAAGTTATGTAATAAGCTAGTTCACCAGCTGGTAGTGTAATATACCATACCAAGATTTATGGTAATAAGTTGAACAAAGTTTCATGAAAATGGAATGCCATCCATCAAGATAAAATGTCCATGCCAAAGAAATTCTGAGCACCTAAAAAGGTTCTGAATACAATGTTTTGGTATCGAAAGAGGGTCCTGCTCATCGACTACATGCCTAAAGAGAAGACCATAAATGCAATGACATATTGTTAGGTTCTTTACCAACCTGTATTTCTGTGCTATTCAAAATAAATGGCATGGATTCTTGTCCAAAGGCATTTTGCTTTTTTGCAATAGTGCATGTTTGTATGATGCTATGTGGACGAAGAACTTGCTTCAGCAGTTTAAGTGGGAAGTTTCTGAACATTTGTCTTTTAACCCAAACTTGGTCCGAGTGATTACCATCTTTTCCCCAATTTAAAGTATGATTTGGGGTGAAAATCACTGTAGAAGTGATAGTAAACTGAAAGAGGGTGGTAGTGACTGGTTTAATAACTTTGTGACAACTGTTTAAATTCATATGGCAACTGTATAGAAAAATAGCTAGGTGTCACATGTGTTAGAAGTTAATTTTGTTGTTTCATTTTTATTTATTTAATAGTTTACGCCCTCATTGGAGCACTTTAATCAGTCTATACACCTCCAAGTCCAATATCGCTATTGAGAGACTAGTGTTTCAGCCTCTTCTTCTGTTCTTAAAATTTCTTCATCCTGTCTGACCTGGCTGCCCTTTGTTCATCAGCTATGGTGTAGGTCTTTCGTTCCAGATGTTGTTAGCTTGAATCACAGATATTTATTCCGTAGACTCCTCTTCTCTGCTCTACCTTCAGTTTGAGGCACCGTTAAATTTAACTCTTCTAAATCACTCTGGATCTCTTTTAACCAATTATTCTGCGTTTTAATCTTCCAGAAATAACTAAATAGCCATTTCACCAGTCTGGTTTCTGGAAGGCATGCTATATGTAATGTTTTTTGTAAGGCATAATATATGTAATATATTTTGTTTCTTCTTCTTTTCGTTTCACCCTCTTTGGGGTACGCTGAATTAATCATTTCTTGCGCGCTGCACTTTTCTTTGTTCCCAGTAGCTCTTCATTCTTTCTGATCTTCTTTTCCTCTCCTCTTCTGAAATGATAGGTTTAAGTTTTATTTTGGTTTTATCGTGGAATCTTATTCTTTCGTCTTTGGTAATTATCTTAGCAGTTTGGTCAAGCAGTGAATTTTCTGTAATTTTTAATTCTATTAGGTCTTTTTCAATTTCTTTAAACCAGTTCGGTTTTGTTTTACGATTATGGAAAATATTTTGTTTCATTATATTAAATAAAAATAAAAAACACTATTTAATTTTTTAGAATGACACTCGTAATAGTTTTTTATTTCAAAAATCATAAAAATAATTGACAAAAATAATACCTAGTGAACTTCTATAAACGTAAAGCCTCATACGTAAAAATAATTAAAAACTCTGACAGCAAAACAGGGTAGAAATAATGCCTCATTGCCTTTCCCATATTAAAAACAAACTTAAATTTTGAAAATAGGCAATTTTAATTTTAAAATGGCTAAAGTCTTTAAAGTTAAATTAAAAGGGTTTGGGATATTACTAACTAGATATTAGGCTAGGCAGTTGGAGAGAGGGGTGCAGCAGTAACCTTAATCATATAGGCCCCTCCACCCGATGTTGGCAGGTACAAGTATCAGTCTGTTATTTACTGTTGTCTTTTTCACACCTTTTTGATACAGTATTTTTCAGCTTTTATGTAGCATTTTTGTTTTCTTGTGTTAGTTGCTTATGATTTCCTGATTACATATAAATAAGTCTTAGTTTTATTTCTGGTTTTACTGTTCAGAGATCTGCTCTGAGTGTTGTTTCTTAGTTTTTAAGTATTTTGCTATATACCTATTCATTTAGGCTTATGTTCTTATTGAATGTTTAGGTTCTAAGCCAGGCATGTCAGAACAAGAGTTGATCTATATTCTCGAAACGTTGTGTATATGTCAAATTTATGAATAAATTACTTATACACTTTATACTTTCTATTAATGCTGAGCCCTCATCCTTATTAGTCCAACTGGGCATTATGTAAGGGCAATAAAAAAAAAGATATATCAGATGATTCTTGTAAGAATGATTCCTTTGATTGATAAGGATATTTCTTTAAAACACACAGGATGATATCATTTTAGTTTATAATAAAGAAGTTTCATAGAATGAGCCAGAGAATGAAGGAGTACTGGCGTAGGAGGAAACAGGGGTTAACAAGGAAGAAAGTTGTGTAATTGTAGTCCATAGATGTATAAAATAAAAAAAAGTTTCTTTCTGTTATTGAGATAATCATATTATTTCACAATTACTGAAACACAATCATTTTATATAGAAAATATGGTGATCTTGCAATTTTGAATTGATTTTTTTATACTGTGTATCTAAGTCTAAAATATTTTAACCTGAAATATTCTGCTTGTGTATGACAGTTTTTTTATGTTTAAAAATATCTAGTTTAATTTTTTTTTTAATTAAAAAACTGAAAAATTAACAAAAACTAAATATTTTAAAAATCAGCTGCAACAAATTTTATCAAATGTGGCTCATTATTATCCCTCAGTGTCCTTGCTCCACCAATAGGTACCAGTATATATATATATATATATATATATATATATATATATATATATATATATATATATATATATATATATATATATATATATAATACAATACTAAATTTCAAATTAAAGGCTCAGTCAAACCGAAGCTATCCATATTGACAAAAAACTGCATTCTCTTGCAGACAGGGTTTTTAAATAGAATGAAGATGACAAAGTGAACCAAAATGAAAATGGTCTCAAGAAAGTGCATAATATTGCATGGTATTTCCAATTTTATAACATTATTAAAGTTGTTTTTTTCATATTATTATTTATTTTGATTAACATGTCCAAAAGTTTTTCTGATGAAGAAGACATAACTGTAATTTTAATTTCATATTTGCTGCAATGCTTTACCAGAATAACTGTGTCAACTAGAAATGAAAATTGTATAGCAATAAGGATGAGAGTTTAAAATTATATTTTTATTTTTTGGTAAGTTAAGAATGTTTAATATAAAATTATTAATTAAAGTCTTCTTAAAATTTTCAGAATCACGTTAGAGCACACAAAAAAAATAACTCCAAACCTGGAAAAGGGCGACAAAGGTAAGTAGTTAAGAGATAATTTGTACATCATTAAATATTTATATAAAATATTTGTTAAGGAAATTATAGAATAAGGAACCTTTATTATTTGGAGTAGTGAGAGGATGAAGAACCATGGATAAAACGCTAAGTGTTTCTGAATGAATATTGTATGTTTGAAACCTATGTAATATTTATTAAGTTTGTACACATATATACCTGATGTTCCCTGTTCTTTCTGCTTGAAAACACGAGTAGCAAAGATGGTGACCGTGAAACAAGCTTTCTTTATTTTGTAATTTGCAAAGCATAAAGTTTCATTAAATGTGCATTTCATATCTAAAGTTCAGTTATGATCCCTTGAGTGACACTAACATTGGTAAATAGTATAAATAATTTAAAAATATTGGCTATATTTATAAAGGGAAAAATACTGGAAGACCAACTTTGAAGAGACTGTTCAATGTATAAGAGAGTCTTTTATGCTTAGTCCGAAGAAATCCATTGTCAACTAAAAATTACAGTGTTGTATATGTGGAAAGTTTTTGGGAAACAGTTGCAACTACGTTCATGTCTTTTACTGCTGTTATAAGCTCTAAAGTTTATAGATTATAATTTGCATTCCAGCTTCTAAATAAAGTTATTGCAGCATTAATATAAGAGCTTATTTTACTGTGTCACATAAAATGACAAATCAATATTCCAAGTTAATGGAAAAGTAAAATACTCATAGTTTTCTAATTGTAAGATAATTATAACTATAATTGTAAGCTGTCAACCTCTAGCTATAAAAAATCTTTATGTGTTTATTTTATGTTTTTTTTTTTATTTTCTTCATTGTGTTGCATATCATTACTGCAGCTGTACCATTATTGTTACATTACCAGATTTACCATAATACCACTGTACAGTCTAGTTTCTGGTTTTGTTCCATTCAGTATATGTACTGCTGTATAAATTACTGATACTATTTCTTTTTACAATAAATAAAACACAGTATTTTTAAACACTGCACCTATATTAAAACACTACATCTCGGTCCTTCTCACATGTGTCTGATAATGTGGAGGACAAACATTTACTGTTTGCCTTTATCGTTATAACTCTGTTGTTATAACTTTGTTCATATACAAATTGTTTGTGGAATTAAAAATTCCTCTAGTTGGTTCCATATGACAGCATGGACATGTTTACAGGTAAACTATATGTGCCTTAGAGGCTACCATTGGTAACAAATGGAAAAGTTGTTGACTTTAAGTCCAAATCAGTTTTATAGAAAAAACTCACCAAGACTCATTGGTGAATTAAACAGTAGAAATAAAACATTTACTTATTTTGTGTTTGCACTTATTGCATAACAGATGATCAGACAGTTGGAAACATTTTCAGATAAAGTAAAAAAAATTACTGGTCAGCAGTAAAGCAGGTGTACTGTTGTGCTTTGTTTACATTCTTTATCTTCACTGAATAAGTACATGAGTTGTGGTAGTTAAATAACTGGACTGGTGCTGCTACCAGCAAACAGCAATTGTGCATCAGCAGGTTTGAACATGTTCTGTTGATGCTTCCCTCACCTTAAGCTCAATGGACACGGTTGTACATTACTCATTCTCACTATAGCAATCGCTTGTTCAAGACCTTGTGCTAGTGTAGTTGTAGTTAATGATCACTTTAATTGATTAGAATATTAAATACTTCTTGAATTCTGTTGTTCTTTGGAACTGTTGTTGGAACAACAAAAAATAAACTTTTTTTTCTAGTCACTTTTAATATTTATGTGTTTAAATATTAAATATTTTGTGATGTAATGTTTGTAAATCAGAAACATGAAGAAAAATGTACAGTGGTTCTTGATTATACCACACCCGGATATCTCTGGTATTGGACGTAATGTGGGTCCATCATGTTCCCTCTTCGCAATGCATGATTACTTATGCGGATATAAATAACTTACAAGTCAAAGCATTTGACATTCCCACTACTGTACACCTTTTTGCAAGATCAAGTAGTCTGAAAATTAATATCTGAGTAACTTGTGATTTTGAAATTATAATTAGTTTGTGTATTGATTTGTTGTTGTTGTTGTTGTAAGAACAGGTTTTTTTCTGTTCTTAGTAGTTTTAATTATTTTGTGCACTACAAAATGATAACTAGTTCTTTGGAAAATATTGGTTCCAAAGCAATATTACTGGTTATAACAGAAGTTGCCTGTCCCTTTCCCATTCTTGTAATATAAATACACAGTCTAATAAGTCACTCTGTTATATCATGTAAATTGCCAAATGGCATTTACTGTTTTATGAACAGTACTTCCTTTTTTCATCCCCATATTACTATTTTAGGAGACTAGAGATAAAGAAATATACTATATTAAGTAGCTAACATATTTTGGTTTAGTCTATGTAGCACTACAAACTTATCTATAGAATGTTTTTGTTCATATGTTATACTGCAGTTAGTACTGTAACAAGGGTCTCTAAAAATGTGCATTTCAACCAGGTACCACTGTATTACATATTTTAAAATATAATTATAAAAAGAAGAAAGTATAATATTGTACGATCGCAAGCAGCTCTGGGTCAAAAATATATGTAAGAAATTTTGGATACTGAATAATAAACTAGTTTTTCGCATTAAAAATAATGTTTAGCTACATTTATGAAAATATGGTACTACATCTTAGTTGACATAAATAACATCCATAGTTGTTATAACTATATAAAACCAAATGTTGTACATGTATACAAAAAATGTTAATTTTTTTAAAGGTTCTTTTACTATAATCCTTCAAAATAGCTGTAGCAAGTGTCAAAATATCTGCAGCAAGTGACAAAATATCTGTAGCAAGTGACAAAATATCTGTAGCAAGTGACAAAATATTTGTAGCAAGTAACAAAATATGTTTAGCAAATGACAAAATATGTGCAGCAAGTGCAAAATATCTGTAGAAAGTGGCAAAATATCTATAGGAAATGATGAAATATCTGTAGTAAATGACAAAATATTTGTAGCAAGTGATAAAATATCTGTAGCAAATGACGAAATATCTATAGCAAGTAACAAAATATCTGTAGCAAGTGACAAAATATCTGTAGCAAGTGACAAAATATCTGTAGAAAGTTGCAAAAATGTCTGTAGCAAGTAACAAAATACCTGCAGCAAGTGACAAAATATCTGAATCAAGTGACAAAAAATATCTGTAGCAAATGACAAAATATCTGTAGCAAGTGACAAAATATCTGTAGCAAGTGACAAAATATCTGTAGCAAGTGACAAAATATCTGTAGCAAGTGATAAAATATCCATAGTAAGTGACAAAATATCTGCAGAAAATTATGAAATATCTGTAGTAAGTGACAAAATATCTGTAGCAAGTGAAAAAATATCTGCAGCAAATTACGAAATATCTGTAGTAAGTGACAAGATATTTGTAGCAAGTGGCAAAATATCTGCAGCAAATTATGAAATATCTGACAAATAATGGTAGAAATTGTAGTAATAATCTGAGAAATTTAATAATCTGAGAAATTGTAGTAAGTGACAAAATACCTGTAGCAAGTGACAAAATATCTGTAGTAAGTGACAAAATATCTGTAGTAAGTGACAAAATATCTGCAGCAAATTATGAAATATCTGTAGTAAGTGACAAAATATTTGTAGGAAGTGATAAGATATCTATAGGCAGTGACAAAATATCCGTAGCAAGTGACAAAATATCTGCAGCAAATTACAAAATATCTGTAGCAAGTGACAAAATATCTGCAGCAAATTACGAAATATCTGTAGTAAGTGACAAAATATCTGTAGAAATTTGCAAAAATGTCTGTAGAAAGTGATAAGATATATATATAGGCAGTGACAAAATATCTGTAGCAAGTGACAAAATATCTGTAGTAAATGACAAAATATCTGTAGCAAGTGATAAAATATCTGTAGTAAGTGACAAAATATCTGCAGAAAATTACGAAATATCTGTAGTAAGTGACAAAATATCTGTAGCAAGTGAAAAAATATCTGCAGCAAATTACGAAATATCTGTAGTAAGTGACAAGATATTTGTAGCAAGTGACAAAATATCTGCAGCAAATTATGAAATATCTGACAAATAATGGTAGAAATTGTAGTAATAATCTGCGAAATTTAATAATCTGAGAAATTGTAGTAAGTGACAAAATATCTGTAGCAAGTGACAAAATATCTGTAGTAAGTGACAAAATATCTGCAGCAAATTATGAAATATCTGTAGTAAGTGACAAAATATTTGTAGGAAGTGATAAGATATCTATAGGCAGTGACAAAATATCTGTAGCAAGTGACAAAATATCTGCAGCAAATTATGAAATATCTGTAGTAAGTGACAAAATATCTGTAGAAATTTGCAAAAATGTCTGTAGCAAGTGATAAGATATGTATAGGCAGTGACAAAATATCTGTAGCAAGTAACAAAATATCTGCAGCAAATTATAAAATACCTGTAGTAAGTGACAAGATATCTGTAGCAAGTGACAAAATATCTGCAGCAAATTACGAAATATCTGTAGTAAGTGACAAAATATCTGTAGCAAGTGACATAATATGTTTAGAAAATGACAAAATGTTGGCTTTTCTTACTATCTACACTGTACAACACAGTAGGTGGGCACATGTCTGTTCAAGAATGGGCTGTGATGAAAGCCATACATTTAAATAAACAATGACTTGCCTTTAAGGTTGTAGTGTGACTTCTTGCTTTTCATATTATAAACACAGCTTGTCATATTAGTTAATGTGTTTGATGTATAAAATGGCAGCGGTCAAGATCACATGCTCAGCTACACCTACTGTACTATATTTTAAAGTATTTCGTAAAAAAAAATAATTGCAAATGACTGATCATTTCAGAAAAGCCTAAACTGATATTTAAATGGTCTGAAGACCATTTTATTTGTAATCAAACAATTGGAACATTTTATTGTGTTTTCATGTAAATGTTGTAAGTTTAATTTTTTTTAATACAACATTAACAATTGCTGTAGTTTTATGAATTCATTCATACTGTAGTTTATTCTAAGTGTAAAATTAAGTTTTTTTATATAATTAATGCAGTTTTTAGTCTTGTGCTTTACTTTTTTAATCTATTCACGGATTGTCTACAGATAGTGTTATTCAGAGTGCCTGCATCAGTCTATCCTACGGACAATAGGGTACTTGTAGTTGTTTTCTTTCAAGACAATATAGTATTGCTAATTGTATTGGATAGTACTATTGTATTGTAATATTGAAGTAGTTGGACAATAGTGTAATACTAGATTTATGTAGAAGTTAATAATATATTTGAAAATAGTAACTAGATCAACTCTTGGTATAACACTGTCAAAATATGAAATAGATCAACATGGCCTACTCAATTATTGTAATTAACATGTAAGACATAAACTATTAACATTCAGAATTGAATAAGGGTTTCTTTTTGTTTGCAGTAATGTTCTTGTGCCATTTGTTCATCTTGAAAATTGGCTGAACACAGCATGCCAGGAGGCTGGTATAGTTTACCCTACCTTTGAATACCACTTGGTTGGTGGTTTTTATCAGTCTTCATGCAGGCTATTTATGCTCTCAACCACAGGTTAGATATGACAAAATTTAATTAATTTTACTAAAATAGATCATCTGGAAACTGATTACCTGGACATGATATAACTGAATAGACTTTTATAAAATATTGCATATATTGAAATTTCTTTGTCGCATTGGGAGTATAGTCATTTTAAAACATCTGAATATGATTAAATAAGTATCCATTATCCTATAAAAATTTGGTACAAAAATTAAAAAAGTTTTGAAATTTATGACAATTAATTTATTTTTATTATTCATAGAAATGATTCGGGGGAAATTTTAAAAAATTTTAAATATTTTTCAAATCAGAGTTATATAAAAATATCGCACATTATATTCACATTCAGGAGACGCACCTTCACGAATCTCATAACTTTAATTTTAGGTGTTATTCTATTTTCAGGGCAGATTTTGTTACTGAGGAAAGAGCCAGGGGTGGTGTAGCCATACTGGTTCACAACTCGGTCGAGTCGGCTCCTGTGAATATAGTGATTCCTTTACAAGCTGTTGCTGTTCAGACTATCGTTCCATTCAAACTTACCATCTGTTACCTTTACATGCCGCCGAATCATAATTTTCAAATTCATGAAGTGTATGATTTAATATCTCAGTTACCGTCACCCATTTTACTAGTGAGAGATTTTAATGCCAACCATACCTCTTGGGGTTCCTCATCCTGTAACTCTAGGGTAATACGTATTGAGAGAATAAGATCTAATTTGGATTTGTGCCTACTTAATGATGGTTCTCCTATGTATTTATCAGCATCTACTGGCGATTGGGCAGTTCTTGATTTATCGTTTTGTAGTCCAACCTTGGAAACTAGGTTTGAATGGTCGGTATGCTCTGATCTATATGGTAGCGATCAAACTCCCATTAATATTACCTTTCGTAATCTCCTTGTTATGAATCAACATATACAGCGTTGGATTCTGAAAAAAGCAAACTGGGAGGAATTTTCCAAACGATTTGTATCACAAGGAATTGGAAATAATAACAGTATAAATACGATAGTAAATATCTTTACGAAACAAATTTTAAATTTAGCAGAGAGTACTATTCCTCAAACCTCCGCACAACCATCACGTCTACCAGTCCCTTGGTGAAATGAGGAGCCAAAGCACGTAGAATTTTCAGGCAGAGTAGAAAAGATTCTTGGATCAAATATATCTCAACTCGGTGGCCTAGTTGATAGCGTACTGGGCTTTCACCCCGAGGACCCGGGTTTGATTCCCGGCTAGATCTTGGCATTTTCATAAGCTATAAATCATCCCATCATGCATTAGCCCAAGTGTGCACAATAGTCGGACGTTAAAGACAAAAAAAAAAAAAAAAAAAAAAAAAAAAAAAAAAAAAAAAAAAAAAAAAAAAAACAATATCTAGGACAACACTTCCATCTATTGTTTGGAAGAAACTTCGTTCTGTTTCTGGTCCTAGCCCATGTAAATTATTGAAGGTACTTAAACAGACAAACGGAGTAATATTATTTGATTGTTCTGATATTGTAAATCTCTTAGGGTCATCTCTTGCAAGCTTTTCTTCTTCTACCGCCTACAGCATTTTTTCAGTACAAAAATAGAATTGAAGCAGTCCTGTTCACTGTAGACCCATCTGGAGAATCTCCTCTGAATAGTTTGTTTACTTTGCATGAGCTAGAATCTGCATTATCGTCTACCAGATATTCAGCTCCCGGTCCTGACAACCTTGTGTACTCCATGATTAAAAATCTTCCGTCAGGTAGGCTTTCTCTCCTCGAGATATACAACCGTATATTCAATGAGAATACATTTCCTGACGCTTGGTTGGAAGCAAAGTAATTCCTATTCTTAAGCCAGTAAAGATAAAACTGATCCAAATAGTTATCGTCCGATTTCTCTTACCAGTGTCCTTTGCAAGCTTGTGGAGAAAATGGTAAATTGTCGCCTGGTCTGGTACATAGAAACAAACAACTTGCTTTCCAAAGAACAGTGTGGCTTCAGGCAAGTACGATCTTCTATGGATCAGTTGGTTATGTTAGAATCTGCAATACAGAATGCCTTCCTCTTGCATCAGATGCTAGTTGCAGTTGTTTTTTTTTTGACCTAGAGTATGGCACATGATATGGCTTGGAGACGAGGAATACTAAACACATTGAAATCATGAGGTATACAAGGGAACATACTGGCTTTTATAAAAAATTTCCTTACTGATAGGTATTTCAGGGTATGTGTTGGAAGTACACTATCAGATTGCTTCCACTTAGAGAATGGTGTTCCACAGGGGAGTGTACTTAGTGTTACTATGTTTGCTGTTGCAATCAATAGCATAACTTCTAATGTACAGTCCCCTGTCTGATGTTTGCTATTTGTGGATGATTTCACTATCTGTGTAAGCACCAGGTATATGGCAACAGCTGAAAGAACTCTTCAGCTGGTAATAAATAGATTGCAGTTGTGGACCAGATCTACTGGCTTTAAATTTTCTCCTACTAAAAGTCAGTGTATTGCGTTCAGTCGCCGTTGACAGATCCATGCTCCTTTGTTGTATCTTGATGGTATGTAGCTTCGGACCACTCCATCCGTTTCATATCTGGGTCTAATATTTGAATAAAAGCTATCGTGGAACCCTCACGTGTGTGATTTAAAGTTATGATGTAACAAAATTCTTGATATGTAGAGGGTTCTTAGTGGCTCTCGATGGGGTGCTGATAGAACCTGTATGCTGATGTTTCATCGTGCTTTAATTCACTCATGAATTGATTATGGCAGCATTGTTTTTTCATCTGCAAGACCATACATTTTAAAGAAGCTAGATCCCGTCCATCATTCTGCAAACCGACTTATATCTGGTGCATCGTTCTAGTCCCGTCGTGAGCATTCTCACTGAGGCTGGTAAATCATTTCTCACCCGACGGAGACATTATCTGCAAATAAATTACTTAAGCAGTTTATTTTGTAAGTCATAGTACCCTGCTTATAATACTATTTTTAATAATAATTTGCTCCTAGAATATGAAGCACGTCCGCATGCCTTAAGTATGCTCCTTTAAGCATTAGAACGCTCAGAGCATTTGACAACTTGCATATTGTACTTCGTCCAATGTTCAAGAGGTCGTTTTGCTACATACCTGCATGGATCATAAAGTTGCCAACCTTCGATTTCTCACTATGTATGTACTTGAAACACAACACTCCGGAAGTTGTGTATCAACGTGAGTTTTACCATCTAATCAACTCTTTTCCATGTGCTGAGATTATCTTCACAGATGGTTCAAAAATAGATAACAATGTTGGTTGTGCATATTACTTAAGAGGTCAGACATATAAATATTGATTACCCTAAGTTTGTAGTATCTTTACTACTTAATTGTTTGCTATATTTAAGGCTTTGAACTCCGTTGTATCCGATTGTATGCATTATCTGGTATGTTCCGATTCGAAAAGTGCACTTCAGGCTATCCAAGATGTATTCAACAAACCCTCTAATTCAGGATATTCTATGTTCCATCCATCGTCTTGAACTACGAGGTGTTGGTGTATCATTTTCCTGGTTACCTGGTCAGTGTGGTATAGTTGGGAACACTAGAGCTGATATAGTGGCAAAGGAAGCAACTCTGCTGCCGCTAGCCACTCAACATATTATTCTATCGGATTTTCAGTCTGTCAAAACATTTACTTCTCCTGGATTGGGAGAATGAGTGGGCAGTTACAGATAACAAACTGAGAGTGATTAAAAATACTGTTCGTCCATATGAAAGCATACGCTTGGAGGTTGTCAGTATGTGCAAGTCGTAGGGAAGAGGTAGTGATCACCCGTCTCCGTATTGGTCATTCCTTTCTAACGCATGGATTTCTGATGGGAAGCGGAAACCCACTTGAATATGAGTTCTGTAGGGAAACCATCACAATAAAACATATATTGCTTGATTGTGATGGTTTCCAAAATTTCTGTGTTATATGTGGTCTGAGCAATTTTTTTGCACACGATGTTGGGAGATAGTGCCTTGGCTGTTGACCGGATCCTAGACTCCTTCATCATCTGATTTTTTTAAATAAAATTTAATTTATATTTTTGTTATTGTTTGTGGTAGCGCCCCTTTACAGCCCTGAAAAGTTTATTTTTGCTGTTTTATTAATGAAATTTTTAAGTTGTTTTTAATTTCTTATTTAGTTATAGGTACATTTACATTTCTTTTATTTGTCTTGTTATTGTTGTAGGGCCAATTTACAGCCCTACAATAATTTGTGTGTATGTTGTTCTTTTAGATATATTATTTTTAACTAGTTTCAGTCATATATCTATAACTGTTATTATGTTTTGTTTTATTTATTTGTTTTTGCTATTATAGTTTGTTGTTTTCTTATTAAACTTAAATTTTTGTTTTAGTTTATTTGTTCTATTATATTTTTATTTTGAGTATCGGCAATGATAACCCCATCGGTTTTTTGCCGGCAAAAAAAATGGTTGGGTTAACTGCCATGAATTACTGAAAATGACCTACCTTTTTCATCAAAAATCATGAACTAAGCATTTGTTGCTTCTTAAGGTGATAAGGACACAAAATGTGATGATGTAATGTGTGGTTTACTTTATCAGTTTCCTTATAAGTTTTGCTTGCTAGCAAAAACTGTAGTAACAACTGTCCTTTTTTGTTTTTTTGACATTTATGATCAGTCAGTTGTTCTCTTTTTGTTATTGCTTGTGAATATTATAAGGCCTACAGTTTTGTGTTTTTAGATATGTAGTTCTACAGAGAGTATTTTTATAAAATTTAAAATGAGTGTGCCAAAATAAAAACATAATGTGTTGATGGAATGGCAATTAAAAGTAGTAGAATGGCTAGATAATGGCAAATCAGTGAAACTCACAAGTGCTGAGTTCGGTGTCGAGATAGCAACAGTTAAGGACTGGCGTCAAAATAATAATTAAAGATTATTACACATAAAATGAATCAGAATTAATACCATAATATGTATATAACTTTTACTGTAATATTCAAGTTATTTTTAAATTAAAGAACTTTTTTATTATCTGACAAAGGTCTGATCCCATGGGGTTTGCTTAAAAGGGTTTGCTCTGTCTTTCTGAACCCAATTTAAATACAGTACTGTAAAATGAATACTGTTATTACCTACATTTGTGTTTATGTTTGTTAATCAGAACCATCTTTGTACTAATACAATTTCAATTTGAATTGTTGATACAATTCAATTGATGAATGAATTGATGACCTTGGTTATAACACCCTCGGTTAGAATGCTAACTCGGTTATAGCACTATTTTCATAATGTCCCCAATATTCTATATTAAGTGTACATGTATTTTAGGCTCGGTTACAATGC
Organism: Callitettix versicolor; assembly: GCA_022606455.1. NCBI lineage: Eukaryota > Metazoa > Arthropoda > Insecta > Hemiptera > Cercopidae > Callitettix > Callitettix versicolor. Next base: position 55,658,257 of record CM040184.1, on the reverse strand, counting down.
TTTGTGAACTTGGATACAACCCTGTCACGCTGCTGTTGTAGTCCAGCCACTTAAAAAACGGCCTGCGCGAGATTTTCTCATGCATGTAGGAGAATTCCCCTCCAGCTCCCTCAAATAGTTCAATGACATAGAGTCTGCCAATTTGAGTCTAGAAACTGTTACAACTCAGCAATAGCGAAGGAAAAGGGAGAAGCTATGGTGACAGAGTGGGGACATGACCTCTCACTCGCACATTTTTTCTCTGTCCCACTGGTGCTCTTAGCAGTTTTCGAAGCTGCTGACCTATAGTCACTCTCACTTGAAATACAATTTGTGTTATATTTTTAGAATTAGGTTGAGAATAGAAACAATCCCTTTCTTAGAATTTTGTTTCAGGATAAACAAACAATATAAATTATGTTGTTCCCGTAAAAGCGTTCTCTCACACACACACACACACACACACACGCATGCACACACACTGTACGCCTTAGTGGGATGAAAATTTCAATCTCACGAATCCTCACAACAGTCTACGCACACTGTGTTGCATGTATATAAAGAAGACTTTACAGTACTTATTTTCTATTAGTTTTAAATAAAATATATTTCAAAATTATTTAATATGTGTAATAAATTATAATAAAATAGCCATTAATTATATATACGGCACAAAGTATGCTTTTCTTCTGCTACATACAGTATTGCCGCAGTTTACAAACTCATTCACTGTAAACTTGGTTACAACGCTATCTCTTTTACAGCGCTCATATATGTTTCGTCCCTTCAACTGCATTATATCCGAAGTCAACTGTATTTATGTATGTATTAAGGTGTTAATTAACTTTAAAAGATAAGAGGGAATAGTTTGACTCTGACATTCTCACTTGTCGCGTGAAAAACCTTCTTTCCCTTGCAAGCCAAAATCCCCTCATATACTGATTGAATGAGAATTATTGACCTCTAACATGCTAATAATTCATGTGTATCTGATCCATTCATCAAATAGCAATTCCACAGAACTGAAGAATTCAGAACAGTCTACTTTTTGCCCTTGTGAGTATATTACTGGTGTTTGTTACTGTGCCACCAGCTGAGATGTGTTTGTTTTTAATTGGTATGATAACATAAGCCCAATGTTGTTTTTCTATATTATGCAGTGTTGCAGAGATTTGGAATTTCCTACTATATTTTGAATAAAATTTAATATTACTATTTTGAAACTAGTTGGATTTCTGAAGACTTTTGAAATTGTTGAAGTTTTTGAAACATTCAAACTGAACCAGTACCTTCAATTTGTGTTACGTTATTTTTTTTCCTATTCTAGGTACTGGGGAATCAAAGAAGGTAGCTAAGAATATTGCTGTAACTAAGTTGCAAACATATTTGTTAGACTCAGCTAACATCACAGAAAAGGATGATGACTTGGTGAAGTCTTCTAAGGTAGACATTTTGAAATTTAATTACTTTTTTTATAAATTTTTGTAGTTGTAGTCATAAAGTCGATTTAACTTTGCATGTAGTGTATTTTTACAATGTGTAGTATATTTCAAGGTCACAGCCTCCAGTGCATATGCCATTTTAAAAAGCACCACACAACTTTAAACCATCTACAATTTTATATATATATATATATATATATATATATATATATATATATATATATATATAACAGAATCCTTAAGTATATACAAGGTGTCAAATCAACAACGTTGTGGATCGCACAAGTCAGAATAGACCTACATGACACAGAAATAGACTCAACAGACGTTGAAGACAGGAACGCATACAGGAGAAAGATGCTCGGTTGGAAGGTCCCAGAATGAAATCCGAAAGAGAGCAGGGGTAAAATGGACGGAGGAGCGGAAGAGAATCCATGGGACATGATGAGGGAGGTGTGGAGGATTAGAAGGAGCAAGACATGAGTCGGAGTGCTTTGCGTGATCCAACAGGGTCTATAAGCAGATAATAATATATATGAATTCCAAATGAACTATAGCTGAAATGATTTACAATCCAAAATATTATTATGTAATTATGTACAAATAAACCACAAATTATATTGATTGTTAAAACTTTTTTGTTTTTTCCTACCTATAGCTGCACTTATACATTTTTGACAGGTTTGTTCTACAAAATGTTTATATGTTTCATAAAAAAAAAAAATTATATTTGTTTAGGTTATTGATCTTCTGACGCAAATAAAAAATGAAATTCAACAAGAAAGAGAAGTAAATGTAAGTATCTTAAGAGTTATTGCTATTATTTATTAATATATATTATCTATAAGCCGCCTCGTATTCTCTTCCATCCCTGTTTTTAATGAGAAAATGAGATGAGTCAGTGTCAATTGCTTCACAAAGTGTCAAATAAAAATAAAGTACAAAATTAATATTTTTTTTAAAGCATATTATATCTAGAAGGAAACTTACTATGGACTGATTGAAAAATATAAGATAACTAAAATTTGTATAATTTAGTACAGGTCAAGAAAATGTAATGCTGTAATAATGTTTTTTCATTATGTAAACCTTTTCATGAAATATATATACCTGAAAATACTGACGATAGCAAATAATTGAAACATTCTAATTCATTTTTTTATTACAACAATATTTTTCAAAGAAATATATGCAATCATAAATGTAGCATAAAAATTCTACATTTAATACATAGACATCTACATTTAATACATGCTCCTTGTAATATTTTACACTTGATTAGTTTCTATGAGGATCATTTTTTAAGTAAGAACCATTTGCACCTATGTCCACACAGGTTGTCACATGATGTCTGTTCAAGTTAGCCACTCTCAGGCAGTCCCCCAAGTGTACCAACAGAACAAATTTTTTTTTGCTTGTGTCGGTTGGTGTGTATTACTGCTTTGATTGTCGCAGTATCAGTGATGAATCCTACTGATTATGAAGTGCATTCTGTAATTCAAATTTTAAATGCAACAAGTGTTCACCCTGCTGAAATTTACTGGCATCTTGTTGAAGTTTATAGGTAAAATGTAATGAATGGTAACAATGTGCGTAAGTGATGCAGGTATTTTAATGAAGGAAGACAAATCTTGATTGTGAAGAATGATTCGAACGGCCTTCTGTCATTAATGAAGGTTTGGCACAAAAGGTTGACGAGGAAATTTGCCAAAACAGGCACTTCGCTATTGATGTGCTTCATCAAAAGTTTCCTCAAGTTTCAAGATCAGTAGTTTGTAAAATTGTTTCGGACAGACTCTTGCCCAAAAAAATTTGTGTAAGATGGGTGTCAAAAATATTGACAGAGGAACACAAAATAAAACTTATGACATATTCTTTGTCATTTTTGGAGGACAATGACAAGAATGGTGACGAGTTCTTGAGTCACATTTGTTACTGGTAATTAAACGAAGATTACTTACTACATTCTAGAAACTAATCAACAATTCAGTAAGTGGCATCTTTCAAATTCTTGACACAATCACAACAATTCAAGCATGAACCATCAACATGGAAAATCATGGCTGTAGTTGTCTGTGACCGGATAAGGCATTCTGCTGATAGATTTCCTGTCAAGAGGAATGACAGTAAATGCTGAAAAGTATTGTAAAAGCTTATTCTGAAGCTTAGGCACAGTATTCAAAATTTTTGGCAGGTACTGCTTTCAAGCTGTGTTATTATACTTCACAAATGCTTGACCTCATGTTGCGGCTAGGGTGAATGCACTGGAAAACTTTCAGTGGTAATTACTGGCTCATCCACCATACAGTCCTGATTTAACACCATCAAACTATCATCTTTTTCAAAAACGTAAGGAATTTCTTGGAGGAAAGTGCTTAGAGAATGATGATATGTTGAAAGAAACTGTTACTGAGTGGTTAAATGGACAGGCAGCAGAGTTCTTTGAAAAGATATTCAAAAGCTTGTTGCATGACTTAACAAGTGTTTAGGTAATAATGAAGACTATTGTAAAAAGTAAAAAAGTTCTTATTTTCGTTTCCGGTAAAAGTTATGTTCATAAATAAAGTTTCTCTTATATATTATAAAATAGTTTTTGTCTAAAAAATGATCCAAGTAAAAACAAAAGAATATTTGAGTTTCCAGGTATGTGGTTACCTTTTTTTCAAAGGCTTAATTTTTGTTCTTAACTACATGTTTTCTCTTTATTTTAAAAGTAAATTTCTGTCTTTTTTGCAGTGTATGCATGAATAAGCATTCAGTATCCTTATGCCTAACAGGTTGAACAATATTTTCTTCAAAAATCTTCATGTTGGCTGTAGAATAGCATTTTAATTTATCTGTGCAATCAACATCTTTCATTAGTAGATTGTAGTGTTCACCAGTTATTAATGATTTTTTTGTTAACTACTACTTCGGCTGCAGATAACTTTTTATCCCCTATGTGGCATCTTGTTCTAATTGTTTGCCAGTAAGAAATTGTTCAGCCCAAAAGTGGAACAATGCCTTTTCTAATGTAGGACCAGGAACATATTTAAAAGAACAAATTTATGATATTATAGATAAACCTGATGGGTATAATTTCAAATATATATATATATATATATATATATATATATATATATATATATATATATAAATTTTTGTTTTGTAATGGTTATGTGGCCCTAGGTATGAATGAAAAGAGCTACAGCTAGCTCTGCTACCAAAGCTTATTTAGGAAGCTTTAGATACCTTTTGTTTTCATAGAGGATTATTGACAGTTGGTTTAGTTTATTTATGTTTTTCATTGACTCACCCATTTGTGAAAAACTGAACTCGAGATCCCTCGGTAGCCTTAGGAAACTGGTAGCCCTTATAGAGTAGCTACTGGCAGTGCGTGATTGATACAGTATTAACTCAATAAAAAAAAGACAAATACAAGCATTTAAATATTTTCTTCACCCAAGTAAGGATTTGTAAGAAACAAGTTATTACTCAGAGTTATATAAACATGTATATGTCTTCATAAATTAAAAAAAAACAACAATCAGATAATTAAATTAAAAAAAACAATAACAGCAAATGTATAAATTTATTACGTGATTTTCTCATTTGATTTATTTTATTGTATGGCTGGCCAAACTGGTTATCATCTATCTTGTTCTCCTTTTAATTCTTAATAAAAATTTTTATGTATAAAAAAAAGTTTTTAAAAAAAAAAAAGAGAACAAGCAGATACTATCTTTATTTTTTGATATTGTCCCTTGGGGACAGATGTCCTAAAATTAGCATGCATGCACCCCTATTATTTTAGCTGTACAATTACAAGAACACACATTCACTTTTTGGCACTATCATTATAAAGTCAATGTAAAGACTGCAGGTTCTGGTTTGTAGCTGATATTTAATACTGTGCTGTATTAATAGGCTAGGTTGCCTTTAGCCTAATTCTTCATCTTATATTTGGACCAGATAAACTGTTAGAAAAATAACAGCCCAAATTAACAGCAATAAAATAAGAAATTGATTTGAAGTTCTTTAATTCCTTTTTTTATAATATTTCAAATTGATAGTGCAAAGGTACCGAGTGAAAACTTAAATTCAAAAGTTTGAAATTAAAAGGGAAATTTACAAATCTAAAATTTATACATTTTACAAATACTGAATTAATTTCAATTTGGTTGAAACACCTTTTTATACTAGAACAGGTTGGTTTTCTTTTGAATAGCTAATTACAGTTTCTAGATCTACATGAAAAACTTAAGCCTATTTAAGCCTTTGACTTCACATAGCCAGAAAATAGGCCTAACAGTCTCCCAAATCAAATATCTTATTTTAAGTAAAAGAATTACAGTAGTTACAGCATACCTGGTTAATATAAGCCTGTCATTTTATTTGTTGAAGTGAACTTACACTTTATTTAACTCTACTTATTCACACTGCATGTCTTGCATGCACTAAGTTACATGCATGCTCCTGAATGAAAAAAAAGGCCTACGTTGCAAATCATGGCATATTAGACGCAGCGCTGCCTGTGGTGTAAAAAAAAAGCTTACGTTTTGAAAGCCTAAGCTAGCCTAACAGCTGTTCCAAACATGTGCTGTTTTAAAATCTAAATGTTACAATTTGTACTAAAACAGAGTAAGTTACAGGCCTGTACAGGCTCATATACAGGTAAAGTATTAAAAACAGCTTTTGACAAACTTTTGGATTTTAGTTTACTTTTCCAATAACTAATATCATCTAATAAATAGCCAAAATTAATTTTTAATTAAGCCTTCTAAAACACAGTAAACACTAATAATATTATAACAAAACATGTTTTATTAGAAATACTTCATTGTTTAAACTGTAATTGTAAATTAAATTTTTGTGATGACTGTGTATTTGAATGCCAACATTTTTCATCATTCCTGCTCATCTCCATATATACAGACATTCCTTAGGTAACACTAGTGATTTATATAAATAAAGATATTGGCAGTACTTTTTTGGCTGATAAAGGTTACTTTTTTCAAAATATTTTTAACCAATCTAATGTAGGCTAACCACTTTTCTTTGTTTATACTTTTTGTAGAAACAATATTTTTTTTCTAAAACCATATTTTTACCTAATGCAAAATTGGGTGGTATAAGGTAGTTACATCTAAATCTAATATTATGTTCTTCTTTTAAAGCTGGATGAAGTTATTGAAGCATACAAAAATTTATTAACTCAAAGAACAAATATGCCTCATCACATAAAGATCATGAACGTTGATGGATATTCAAATTTACATGGACCAGCAGTCACAAAAATACTGGTAAAAAGTATTTGTAGTTTTAGTTATTTTATTATTTTATTTTATACAGTATCATTATCATCAATTATCATAAAATATTAAGATCATTTTTATAATTATCCTTATTTATAATACAGTGACAATTTTCAATAATGGTTACTGAATTATATATACAAAATATTAGTCACTAACAAGAATCCGCTATTAAATATTAATCGTGAAGAAGAGTCTGCTGTTAAATATTAATGGTAAAGTATTTAAAAAAAACTACATACCAAAATTGTTTCAAAATCAAAAAGTTTCCTGGTTTATTTTCTCTTTTTATTGTACAATAAACTCCCTTTAGTATTGATTTGGCTTTCAAATGGCTACGTGAGTTACCTGTCTCCATCCTAGCATCACACCATTTGCTTATTTAATTCTGAACATTGTCGGAAGTAGTGTTACTTATGTGTAATACTGTTAATACTCTGCATCAGTGTTTGACTGTGAAAAACATTACGTACTCATGTTTTACATTATCTTCCCATTGTAAAAGTATAGTCAAGAGAAAAAGAAATTTTAAAATTGCCGAAAGAAAGATATTTTATATAAAGTATGAAATGGTGAAAGCATAGCATCTATTGCTAAAATCTATGAAATGAAAGAGTCTAATGTTTGTAAGATAAAAAAGTAGAAAGAAAAATTTATCTTTGTGTTACAGAAAGTGAGTAAATAGCCACAAAAAGTGCCCTGTTTCGTAGAAAATTAGAATCAAGAAGAAGGGCTTTAAATGTAAAGATTGAAAATCAAATGTGAGAAAATTTCCTTTTGAGTTTATGAAAATGTCACAAAATCCTTTGGTAAAAGTAACACCAGTGCATCATGTATTGTAATGAAGAGAAATTTAAACATTATTTTTGCTTGCATAATGTAAAGCTTGGAAGTGAATTTGACTCAGTTGATAACACAACAGCTACTAACTTTTGTATTTAGTTGAAAAACATTTTAGAAGTAAAGGATTATAAACTAGAACAGATTTTCGATACAAACGAGACAGGTTTTTTTGGAAGAAATTTCTTTCAAGGACACCCTATTCTAAAACTGATTAATAATAAACACAGTTATTTTTTATTTTGATTTCACCTATTGACAACATATATATATATATGTATGATACAGATTTAAGCTCTATATTGATACACTTTAAAATACATATTATATTTTAATAATAACATTAACAATAATAGATGCCTATAACTAATTTGAAGTCATTCGAATATTTTACATTTTTATTTTTATCAAGGTGTTCTATCTCATATTAATACAACTTTTCTCTTGTGCATAGACTAATTATTAATAGTTAGATTTGAGGTACAGAAATTAATTAGTATGAAAATAATATTATAAAATCTGGTTGAATCTTTAATTGAATTCAGGATTTACATATATTTTTCGACTTTGCTAAAAAAAGTCTGTGATTTTTTAGAACTAAAAATATCTGTTTTTCCTAATTTTGATGTTTTTTTTCAATTTTTTTAGAATTTGAATATCGACGAGATAAATAATTGTGGATTTGAATACATTAAAAACTTGGCTACTGAACAGAAACTTATTTTGAAAATTGATTATTTTTGCAATACAAATCAAATGAAGTACACAAGGGAAGGTATGTATGTATGCCTTTTAAAAATAAAATATTTTTTATGAATAAATTGTAAAAGAACAGTTCAATGGCTATATTGTATACACTAATACTTAGTTATGTGTTTTAAATTTGCAGTTAGTTAATTACATTAAAGGAAGTAGTAAGGACATAAATGATGGTGTTGGGTTGATGGAATATTACTTTGTGGCAAAATGTTGATCTTGTGTATTGAAAACCAAGTTATAAATATGCAGTATAATATTGATTATTTAATTAATGTGTTATTTATTAGGTGCTTCAAGTATCATATAATTTAAGAGCATCTTTTAAGGCTTATTTGATGCACAAACACTAAATTTGATGGCATCATGTTAAATTTACTTTTACCCACACTGCAAAAGGTACTAGTGTTGAGGGTATAAATAAAAAAAATATAAAATATCAAAAAAGTCGTGTAAATTCAATTATTTGTTTTGATCCAAACTATATAAATTCTTTGACATTTTTGTGAACTAACATGTCAAAGTTTGAGTTTAGTAGACATGAAAACTTGAACTTTTGGAGGAATATGCCAACCTATGTAAACTCTTATTGTGCAAAAACTATGTATATTCTGAATCAGTATCACTTCTAGTTTCAAATGATACTCCTCATTAGATAAAAAAATATTTTTGCCCGTAAGATTTTACCCATTAACTATTCTTAAATTTTATTTTGTTAATAGCTATATTTTTCCTAGATTTGGGCCACTACTAAGACCATTTTTGTGAAATTTTGTAGTAATTGGTTACATCGTTAAAGAGTAAAAGGTGCATTTTTAAACAGTGCAAATTTAAAGGTCCTTGTTTGGCTTATGAATCCCAAATAGATTGAGAAATTTTTATGGTACTGTATCGGGCATTAGTGGATATATGCTTTCACTCATCCCCTAAATCTAAAAAAAAGGAATTTGACGAAGTGGTTTGTTACCTCATCTATAGACTTAATAGTTTTTTTTCAAATTTGATATATATGAAGAATATACTACCCATACCTTCAGGTCGGAGTGGGTCACAGACTGGAATAGTCAGAGACATCAATCAGTTGGGAAAGCCATGGAAATACTTATGTTATGTGAATAAAGTTAGTATTGTAAGTTATTTTTATACTTACTATTGTAGTTAATTTTTAAGAGGAAGATCAGTTATTGTTTGTAAGGGGTTTATAAATTAAAAAAAAAGATTTTGTTGTATAAATTTTTATCTAAAGATAAGGAAAGTGGTTTATGGTTGTGATTTAGTAGTTGTCTATCCCTTTCATTCTCTCTCTTGCCCCAAATTGTGTAAATATCAAGGATTAAAATATGATTAGGGTTAACAGAATGGTTAAAAGCTTAGAACAATAGCTGCATTTCGAACCTATGACGCACTGTTGAAACCATTTTTACCATTGAACCCTTGATTTAATTCTGTTTAGGATCATAAGTATAAATTTCTTTGTGATAAACTTTTTTTAAAAAGCCAGTAAAATGATTTTTTATTCAATATAATGTTTAATTAGCTTGCTATTAAACAGAAGACTTCCTTGTAGTACCTTAATCTGTGTGAACCATATCAGACATTCATTTTATTATATATAAATATTGATGGTTAAACAAAACTATAGGTCTTTCTTGTATAACTACTTTGTAGAAAACGCTTGTAAACAAAATAAAAATGTACTGAAAAAGTATTTTGAAATAGTTTTTACGTTAACTACAAATAATATAAAACTAAATAATTGTTTGTTTTGTTGTATATGTAGGAAAGTATCTCTGCACCATTTTCATTGAACACGTAAATTTACCAAGACTCACTTTCATGGGTAATGGAGACACGAAGAATGAATCATTAGGAAATGCTACCAAGAACGCTCTAACTAGTCTGAAAATATTTCTCTACAAACTCTCGACTCCAATTGAAAATATGATATACTTGGATTCATTAAATAAAATGTAAATCCAAGCTTGGAAATGGAACATATCCTGAGAGAATGAATGCTTTCTTTATATTTGAGAACTCACGTTAGCATCATTAAGGAAGTAAGGTCTGCCAGTAATGGTAGTTGAATGCGGTTGATATGAGCTTTTTAGCAGGTTTACTCTGAGGAGGTTGTCGCCTGCAGTATATTCCAAAGTAATTTGTTCCATGTTTTCTGTGGCAAACCCTTATCCAATGGTAAATCTGTGAATTTAATGTTTTCCCTTGTGATTATGTGCCTTGTGTGGGAAATTAAAATTTATATATGTCTAACTTATTGTAATAATTTTGCTGAATTACAATTAAAGTTAAGTAACTTTTCTTTGCCAATGAGTATATTTCTAAGAATATATTTTTATTTGCATATGTTATGATATTGTTTTATAAATAAATATCCACATATTGTTTTTATATTTTTGTGCTTTTTGTACAAGTAAAATAGAATAGGAAATATTTAAATTCTTGTAAATAATAAGTGAAAAATATTTTATTTTTAAGTACTTCGGCAACTAGGTCTACAAGGTGCAAATTAATGATATGCAAACTGTTAAATATTAAAACTGGTTTATTTAATCTTTAAAAAATAAAAGTTAATTATTATTATTAAGGAAATAGCAACTAAATACAAAATTACCAGTACATAATTGTAAGAAACACAAAGGGATTAACCTTGAATAATACTAACATAAAAAGACAATATTGTTAGATCTGTGACCACTATCAAATCAAAAAGACAAAATTATTGATAATTTAGAAGTATAAATCTGTTATATGAATATTGATTTGATTGTTTCCATGATTTATAGTCATTCCCTCCACACCACACTGCATGTTTTTTAAACTTTGAAAATTTAAACATTTTTGATAAAAATTTCTTTTTAAAACACTACTCTTACATATTCAGTTTGATTGTAAAATTTATACCATTTTTATTTGTAAACGATGCTTAAAAGATTCAGTAGTCCCAAAATTTGATGAAGGTAAAACATGTGATGAAATCTCTTCCCTTTTTTTTTTCTTAGTGACGATTTTTGAGCACACTTAAGGAGTTTCTGTGAAAGACTGGAAATTCTTTTTTCTTTGTCTTGATTCTTAAACTTAATTTTTTTTCTTCCTGATTTTTCCAAACATTGTGTTCATTAAAACCTCAATATTGGCTCTTAAAATGTTGTGTGGCTTCATACCAATAAAAACGATATCGTTTCAAATTTCCATTCTACTGGTCACAGACAATTGTCTTGCAGATGATAGATCAATATCATACTAATATATACATTTGAAAAGATATTGTAATTATTTGTCTATGTCATTTCAATTTTTATTCTTTAAGAATATTGTGTTTATGGCTGTAATATCGTGTTAAATATTGTGTTTATATGTTGTACTGTTACCTGTTGTGATTTGCATAGAAATTTTGTATTACTTAATTTTTATTTATATATGTTTATAAAATTTAGGTTAATAAAAACAGTAAATACAGATGTTCATTAAGTTGTTACTGTTTTATTTGATGGCATATATTTTCATCTTGGAAGTACAAGATGAAAATATATGCCACAAAAATGTCCATTTCTTTGCACTTAAAAGTGTATATTGGGTTTTATAAAAATTACTAGTGTAAAAAATTATAAAATAAAACCTAAATGTGGTAAATTTAAACTGTTGAGACTTTTGTCAATTTCGATAAATTTTACGTTAAAATGTTTTATTATTATATACCCAGTATAATTAATCCAAAATATAAAAGTGTAGAAACAACAGGAAATTGGAAAGAACTGGAAAATAAAAGTGACAAACATAACCTCTAAATGAGTAGCACTTGAAAGTAGATAACATGTTTTTCATTGTGAAAATGAGTAATTAAATGTTTTTTTAAGGACTTAAAAACCTAACACTCAAATTTATAAATCTAGCATGTGTTTTATGCAAAGTAAACACATGTTGTTATAATATAGTCCCATTAAAAATGACAAAATTGTAACTTTTTGTAATAAATTTAATCTTCCACTGGTGAATGTTTCTTAATTTAATAATGAAGTACATAATAAAACAAAATTGTTAAAATCATTACTTTAATAAATGTCGCAAAAATTCAGAAATACCAATATTATCTTATACCTTATCCATATCTTCAGGTGATTAATCTTATACCATGATAGATTATTGAAAGTATAGCTTGATATATTATTATTACGGAAAGTACTGTAAATGTCAAGAATGGAATTGTTTACGTCCTTGAAGGTCAGATGGTCAGTAAAATCTGACAGCCCTTTGTGAATGAGTGGAAGACATAGACATGATTTGTGGAAGAGGAATTCCTGGATTCTCCACCAAGACAATGTGCATGCCCATTCCACCATGCCTGTAAAGATGTTCTTTGCAAAATATGGCATCACCATATTGGACCACCCAGATCTGGCCCCCACAACTTTTTTTTATTTGCTAAGGTCAAATCGAATTTTAAGGGAACAAAATTGTACAGTGTGGAAGCAGTGGAAGCAAAAGTAATGGAGGTTCTCAACAAGCTGACAGAAGCAGACTTATAGCATTGCTTTGAACAGTGGAAAATTTGTATGGAGCGTTGTAGAGATTGGCAAGGAGAGCGCATTGAAAGGGATAAATTTTGTAATGTAATTGGTGATCAATAAAATGTTTTGTAACATCAATCTAGTTATTTAATTACCACACCTCACACAAACACACACACACACACATATATATATATATATATATATATATACATATATATAAATTTAATAACTGATTAAATTACCTTAACCCTGAGGCTGGTCTTACCACACACTATATCCACTCCAGCAGCTTATTTTCCAATGTAAATTCACTAATAATATGCCTTGAATGCAATATAATAAAGGTTGTTCATTCTGTTTTGCATTCCATAGTTTTAAATACAATACAATATTGACATTGTTGTCAGCAGTACTTTTACAATAACTTTCTAAGCCTTTTATAATTTAGAATGAAGAAGGAAGGAGGTATAACTTAACAGCTTCAGGCTCTAACTGGATGTGTTAAAGAAGAATTTATTTGCATTTTTATATAAAATGATTTTAGGAATGGGTATATTACAAATTATAGTATTAAGTTTAAAATTATAACTATTGTTTATGCAATATTTAAAATCATTTTTTAAGGGGTCAGTACTTTTTTAATGTTGTTATATATATATACAAACATTTCAAAAGACAAAAATAAGGATTGCTGATGAACCTGATAAGTAAAACATATTTTTAAAGACATGTTTATGTACTTATGTGGAAGTTGTCAACAATTAATTTTTATTCAGATTAAAAAAAATGTGTAGTAATTGTAAAATTAGACCAAATGGGTGCAGATTTGTTCTGTAAGAAAAGTACATGTGTAGAACTCGGGGAGTTAATGATATGTCATTGCTGGAGATATAATTAGTTTGAAGGTATATTTACAAATATCTTGTTTTATTTAAACAAATAAACACACAAACCTAGCTTATATTTTATTTACTGTATTTACAGTAAACGATCAGTTGTTTTATCTTAATTTACATTAATATAATATTGTGTATTAATGATCAGCTGATTTCATTGAACAGTTGATAGGCTATAATAAGTTTCAAGTTATGTTGTTAGAAATTAGTAATATTAACAATAATTATTATAAACATTTGTATTAATTTTGAATATTTAAACGATTACAACAAACATGTGTTCTGCAACTAAGGAATATTACCGAAACCAAAGCAACACAATGTTTTCATATAAAACATTCATATAAAAATGTTATCGAAAAGGAGGAAGAAAAGAAAGAGACAGAGTGATGAAAGTCATTTCCTTTTCATATTTCCATTACATTAAAAAGGTTCAGAACACTTTTTCTATTCACTCCTCTTGCCAAAGCTAACATTAAAAGCTTCACTTCAAAAAAAAAAAAAAAAAAGGTTCATTCAAGATGTCTTTATTTAATGTTATACAATTTTACTTCATCTTTTATTCAGAAGAGATAAATAGTTCTATAAATCTCTTCCAGATAGCAGCACAATACAAATGTCTATATCATCAATTTTATAACTTCTTGTTTTTAATTCTAAAGAAATAAATTAGTATAAAATAATGTCAACAGATAGCAAACCAAAGTGTTTCAGATCTGTACAAATGAAAATTAACTGTAATTCTCAATCAGGTGGTAAGTATTAGCAACTACTGTTGTCAATTGTCGAGGACAGTAGATCCTCTTAGATTACTTAAAAATTACTTTTAATTATTTGCAAATTGTTCAAGTATAAAAATAATTTATTTTATTTTACCTAAGCTGTCTAAAGTGGTAAAAAAGTGACTAAAAACCTTTTAAATGTAATAAAAAAGTGACTGAAATAGGCTGTGTAACTTTTTACATAATTTATCACAACAAACATTTAAAATTTCATGTTTATAAATATAACCTATGTATTTCTAAACACTACCAAAATTACCCATGAGTCATGTTAAGATTTTGGATAGGGTACCTGGTATGCCTTTATTTCTACATTTTGAAAAAAATTTCAGAAATTTCATGCATAAATTAAAAATAACATGGAAAAAAAGTTTATTTTATACCTTATAGAATTTAATACTTTATAAAACATATTCAATGTATGTCTTGACAACTTCTATCAATCTCTCTTTTATTAGCAATTAAAAACAGATTCTGCTGTGAAGCAGTTTTTCTGAGTTATATGTTTTCAGGCATTAATGTAATTGTATGTGTACAGGCAATAAGATTTGTGTGTTTAAGCCTCAATTTGTAAGACTAATTGTTGACTGTTGTCTCTACATCCATGATATCATTACATGCTGAAATGGAGAAAAGGCATGATATTGGTGATGCTGTTGTTCAGCATAGTAAAACATAGTTTTTGTCATTGTACATCATGGATATTGTTGTATTGTTATTGGAGGAAGAAGAACAGGAAAAATTAATAAGTTTCTAAAGCGATGAACTCATACACTATTCAACAACAGGGAAGATAAAAGTAGTTTAAAAATTTTAATAATAATAAATCAAAGTTTAGACAGTACATCAGATTTTCTAGCAGATACACTAATCACCGACACACTTTACTTTTTTGCAATAATATATCATTTCAGCCGAATGATATAATAAAGTTTGTGTAACCATTTCAACAATACAAAAGTTTACGCCCTTGAAGGTCAGATGGTCAGTAAAATCTGACAGCCCTTTGTGAATGAGTGGAAGACATAGACATGATTTGTGGAAGAGGAATTCCTGGATTCTCCACTAAGACAATGTGCATGCCCATTCCACCATGCCTGTAAAGATGTTCTTTGCAAAATATGGCATCACCATATTGGACCACCCCAGATCTGGCCCCCACAACTTTTTTTTTTTTGCTAAGGTCAAATCGAATTTTAAGGGAACAAAATTGTACAGTGTGGAAGCAGTGGAAGCAAAAGTAATGGAGGTTCTCAACAAGCTGACAGAAGCAGACTTATAGCATTGCTTTGAACAGTGGAAAATTTGTATGGAGCGTTGTAGAGATTGGCAAGGAGAGCGCATTGAAAGGGATAAATTTTGTAATGTATTGGTGATCAATAAAATGTTTTGTAACATCAATCTAGTTATTTAATTACCACACCTCACACAAACACACACACACACACATATATATATATATATATATATATATATATATATAAATTTAATAACTGATTAAATTACCTTAACCCTGATATCTTAAACACTATATCCACTAGCAGCTTTTTTCCAATGTAAATTCACTAATAATAAACAGTCTTACTCTGTTTTAAAGGTTTTCATTCTGTTTTGCATGGTAGTTTTGTTTTCTTATTATTGAAATTGTTGTCAAAGTACTTTTACAGTTCTTTTTTTTTTTTATAATTTAGAATGAAGAAGATGAGGTATAACTTAACAGCTTCAGGCTCTAACTGGATGTATAAAAGAAGAATTTATTTGCATTTTTATATAAAATGATTTTAGGAATGATAGTATTAAGTTTAAAATTATAACTATTGTTTATGCAATATTTAAAATCATTTTTAAAAGACAGTACTTTTTAATGTTGTTATATATATATACAAACATTTCAAAAGACAAAAATAAGGATTGCTGATGAACCTGATAAGTAAAACATATTTTTAAAGACATGTTTATGTACTTATGTGGAAGTTGTCAACAATTAATTTTTATTCAGATTAAAAAAATGTGTAGTAATTGTAAAATTAGACCAAATGGGTGCAGATTTGTTCTGTAAGAAAAGTACATGTGTAGAACTCGGGAGTTAATGATATGTCATTGCTGGAATATAATTAGTTTGAAGGTATATTTACAAATATCTTGTTTTATTTAAACAAATAAACACACAAACCTAGCTTATATTTTATTTACTGTATTTACAGTAAAATCAGTTGTTTTATCTTAATTTACATTAATATAATGTTGTGTATTAATGATCAGCTGATTTCATTGAACAGTTGATAGGCTATAATAAGTTTCAAGTTATGTTGTTAGAAATTAGTAATATTAACAATAATTATTATAAACATTTGTATTAATTTTGAATATTTAAACGATTACAACAAACATGTGTTCTGCAACTAAGAATATTACCGAAACCAAAGCAACACAATGTTTTCATATAAAACGCTCATATAAAAATGTTATCTAAAAGGAGGAAGAAAAGAAAGAGACAGAGTGATGAAAGTCATTTTTTTCATATTTCCATTACATTAAAAAGGTTCAGAACACTTTTTCTATTCACTCCTCTAGCCAAAGCTTCATTAAAAGCTTCACTTCAAAAAAAAAAAAAAAAAGGTTCATTCAAGATGTCTTTATTTAATGTTATACAATTTTACTTCATCTTTATTCAGAAGAGATAAATAGTTCTATAAATCTCTTCCAGATAGCAGCACAATACAAATGTCTATATCATCAATTTTATAACTTCTTGTTTTTAATTCTAAAGAAATAAATTAGTATAAAATAATGTCAACAGATAGCAAACCAAAGTGTTTCAGATCTGTACAAATGAAAATTAACTGTAATTCTCAATCAGGTGGTAAGTATTAGCAACTACTGTTGTCAATTGTCGAGGACAGTAGATCCTCTTAGATTACTTAAAAATTACTTTTAATTATTTGCAAATTGTTCAAGTATAAAAATAATTTATTTTATTTTACCTAAGCTGTCTAAAGTGGTAAAAAAGTGACTAAACACCTTTTAAATGTAATAAAAAAGTGACTGAAATAGGCTGTGTAACTTTATTTTTTAGGCTTTATTATTTACCTTAGGCTGTGTAACCTAAAACACTTTTTCAATAAAAACTGTTGTATTCCATTTTTACCCCTTTATGGGTTAAATATTGGGAAATCGTTTTTTAGTGCATCCCTACATGGTGTTACTAAGATACCATGAAAATTTCAAGTCAAGCTATTATAGTTTCAGCTGTGGTTGATCTGTCAGTCAAGAAATTGCTTTACATAAATAAATAAATATATATATATATATATATATATATATGTGTGTGTGTGTGTGTGTGTGTGTGTGTGTGTGTGTGTGTGTGTGTGTGTGTGTATGTAGAGAGAGAGAGAGAGAGAGGGGAGAGGGAGGGAGAGAGAGAGACATGTTTATAATATATTTTTTTTACTTTACTGGAAAAACCATAATTTTACTTATTACATCTTTAAGAAAACAGCTAATATCTAATGCTCTGATTATTAAGATAAAATTGTACCTTTGTGGTTAAAATATTTTACATATTGTTTTTGATGTCTTATCTCGGGCTTCTGAATAAAATTGTGTTAATTTTCTTCTATCCTATTCACTTCAAAAATACATTTGTCACCTGATTTTATTGCTTCCAGAATTTCTTGCTCTAAAGCTGAAACTTTTTCATTACTCAATAATTATAATTGGCCTACTGTATTTTTTTGTCATACTCAGACAACCCATTTCCCGAATTCAGTGAATTAATAATGTTGAAATTGCAAATATGTAATGTAATTTTACTTTCTCTTAAAGGTTTTGATGACCCAACAATAGAAACTAACAGAAGGAAATGAAAAGTAACTTATATTAACATTTTTTTAAATTGTCTCCAACTGTCAGTCCGTGTATATTAAAGGTGAATTGCTAAATTTCTGTATTTTATAAATTTATTGTACTGTTTGTGAAAAATTGAATAAATAAAATAAGCCTACAAAATATGGGATAAAAATGCACGTGTTGTGTTATTTCCATACATTTTATATGAATAATACAGGTATCCTGATATTTATATTTACATACATGTGAACAAAGTCAGAGTGTCCTTACAGACTAGAATTGTTTCCATATTGTTTATCAGTCACCATAATGGCGACATTGGATAAGAACTCAATACAAGGTAAGTAAAAGGTTAGGTGATGGTAACGTAGATTGGTAATATTAAATCTATAGATTGTTGTTTTAAAACCGTAACAAATTTTATTTGGTTTTTTAGCATTACACTGTACAAACAGTTTTTAATTCCACTTAACATTTTTATGTTTTATAAAACATTATAGTATACATAGGGTATATATTATATTACTCTTATATAACAGCTAAAATAATTTACATGTAAAGCATAAATTGGAATGTCACATAATATCTTTATACAACTATTAACATTACTTTTATTATTTATTTTTAGGATCCTTAAGTATACACCTCTTATTTTATTACTTTTTTCAAGCTTCTGTCAGAAAAAAGACATCTAGCATGTACACAATAAATTGGGAATATTAGAAACAGCACCTTAGGTTAAGTATCTGAACTCAAACCTATACAAAATATAGCTGTTACAAATGAAGTGTAGACACTGCACAAACTTTCTCATATATTGTTGAACAAGTGGTTCATCAGATTGTGCTGGCACATTCATAACACAATAGCTTAATAATTTTGAAATTGATTAAGCTAATTACGATTTAAGAGAAAATAGGAAAAAACGGGAAGAGCTCATATGACCAAAAGATCAAACTAAAAGTTCATTCGACCAAATTATAGTTAAATATTTTGGTTGAATGAACTTTTGGTCATATGAACCATGTTTTTAACAGAGTGGTTCATATGACCAAAAAATCAAACAAACAAAGGTTCATTCAACCAAAAATTTGTAATAACTAAGAGATTTATTAACATCGAGGTTTGTATTTCCTTTGAAAGAAGATATTTTGTAAAACACTGTTTTTTTTTATTATTGCATATAGATCAGTGTCATTACTGATATTTAAATTAATAATACAAGCCAGTATACTTCATACCCAGTCCAATCATCACTATAATGTTTTAGAGTTTACAGTTGAATATACTGTCAATACTTTTTACAAAACCGTTATTTTATTATTATATATAGTTTCAATAATAAATATCTAAATAATAAAATACGCCATTACACTACATACCCAGCCTAATCATCACTATTTTGTTTTAGTGTTTACAGTTGAATATAGTGTCAATATTTTACATATTCATTTTTTATTATTGTATATACGTAAGTTTCAATACTAAATACTTAAATTAATAATACACGCCATTACACTACATACCCAGTCCATTCATCACTACATGGTTTTAGAGTTTACAGTT
This sequence comes from Callitettix versicolor, assembly GCA_022606455.1. Classification (NCBI taxonomy): domain Eukaryota; kingdom Metazoa; phylum Arthropoda; class Insecta; order Hemiptera; family Cercopidae; genus Callitettix; species Callitettix versicolor. The sequence continues at coordinate 55,638,327 of CM040184.1, read as the reverse complement.
GAATATATTGCTGATACGTTGTACGAAACAGTTCTTTTATTATTATATATACTTTCAATAATAAATACCTAAATAATAAAACACGCCATCACACTACATACCCAGCCTAATTATCACTATTTTGTTTTAGAGTTTACAGTTGAATATATTGTAAATACTTTGTACAAAACTGATTTTTTATTATTCTATATAGGCCACAAATAGTATGATGGCGTTTAAAATAATTTAAACATTTATTATTCACACCTACCAATATATAATACCAATGCATAAAATGTCACTGTTATAGAATTAACACTTGAATGTTAATTAAGTTGGACTGGGTAAGTAGTATGATGATGTTTAAAATAATAATAAAAACATAAAACATAATAATAATAAAAACACGCTTCATATGACCAAAATATTAAAATTTAATTTGGTTGAATGAACATTTGGTTATTTGATCTTTTGGTCATATGATCTCTCCTTTTAAGAACACGGTTCATATGGCCAAAAGTTCATTGGGCCAAAATATTAGTATAGAATTTGGTTGAATGAACTTTTGGTTGTTTGATCTTTTGGTCATATGACTCCATCGCGAAAAAACATCCAATTAGGGCAGTCTGATTTTATTTCTTTTTTCTACTTACTGCCAAGCCACTGACTTAAATTATGAATCCCTCTTTGTGACAAAATTAATGCAAAATCTGATGAATCAATTTTGTAAAATTAAATCAATTTCTCAGTTTTATATAAGTATTTGTACAGTCCACTGCAAGCACAGATTACATGCATGTGAGCAAACTTCATCAAAATCACTTGAATCAGATGAACAAAGACTAGTGATATAAATAGCGGCTGTGAAACCATTGGGTATAATCAAACAGTACTGAAGAAAACTTCAGACCAATGGTGCCTTTAATTATTAACAAAACAAATATACTGAAAAAGAGTAGGTATCAATAAGTTTCAGTGGGTCCACATCTACACACATCTGTTGTAGACTGAGCATAATCTTTCATTTGGGGTTTCATTGTACACTTGTGTTGGCTCGGATGGCACCTATGTATCTTTAATCCTTTGCACTCAGATATGGTTTTTAAAATATGTTCTCTGAGATCAAATAGCCAGTAGTATTGGCTGCAGCCATTTCCTTGACAGGCTGGAATTTCTGCGTGTTTGTTTTTCTCAAATCGGATGCCGAAATTAGATCATATTGGCCAAATTAAAATCCCTTGAATGCATAGATGGTCAGCAGGACTGGCCAAACAAAAAACTTTTCAACTAAGTGATTCACACCTTATCAGTGTATTGTCAGAACAAAATAAATTCAACTGTACTGTGTCGGCTGCTTCTAGTCATGTGCAGTGTTTCCTAAGTATTCAACATTACAAACAAAACAGTAGTTAAAAAAAAAAAAACAGTAAAAAAAAGATCTGTGTTTTATGAACTGTATTATAATGTTATATTTTCGCATTAAAAATGTATGAATGTTTTTGTTTAGCTGCAAAATTATTGTAAAAATAGTACAATATTTTTACAGCTAAGCTAAAACATTTATAAATAAAAATATAAATCTTTTTTATACCATTTTACATTGCTGGCACAGTACACAGTAGTCAAAGTAAAAACCACTTTTTTTACTCAGGGAACATTTTTGCAAACCATGTTTCTTCTTCCAAATTGGAAACTACAAACATCAGACTTGTCACCTCTAAATTTCTACAAATACAGAGATTCTTTTGCAGTATAACTTATTTTTAATCAACAAGGTTATTAAAACATGAAACAAAATTATAATATAGCCTACGTTTTAAGTTATACAATTAGACCTACACAAATAAAATAATTTTTAAGTAACCACTTACAACATAAACCAGCCAAGTCGCTTGACTTACTATTTTGAATCACATTTGTCTATAGATACAGAAGTTAAAAGAAAAGCTTATTCACAGTTTTCAACTAATGTTTTACTCACAACACAGTTTTTAAAAGAAAAAAAAATACAATGAAATAAAAAATACATAAATATTGCATTATTATTATATTTTACTAGAAAAAATGTAATATATTCACATCATCAAACTAAATTTTTAAACATTTTTAGTGATACAAGTCCTTAAAAGCCAGAATGCCTTAAAAGTTAAAATATGGAGAAACTTACTACAAATACCGATCACCAAAGGTTACTTTCAAAGTTCAATACATAGTTTCTGTACTAAATATGGAGAATTGGCAGGTCTGAAACATTCTTATTTGTAATGTATAAGAAATTATAACAGTTTTTGCATTTTCAAGTATTTTGGAATTAATGACAATTCAAATCTTTAAGGTATAAAATATTGTTAACAAAAAAATATCTTCAAGAAATCAAATATCAAAGGAAAAGCATGGTAAAACAAGAAAACAACAGTTATGAAAAATTATACTCACATATCTTTTTGTTAGCATGTTTAGCATGTGATTCTGCTTCTAGATTATTTATAGCTGTAATACATATTAACAAAATAAAAAAAAGATTATTCTAAGAATATTAGAATTTTAATGAAATGTATTAACAATATAACATTAACCTTAATGGACGGATTTATTTCTTAATAAAATATAGCCTTACATAATGTCAAAAACATATCTGAATGGCATAATATATTTGGTTGCAATAAAGATAACAAATATGAAAGGAATAATGCTTGCAAAAATTGAGTACTTCCATTTAAAGGGTTAGTTGAGTCATAATAATATACAGAATGTTACGAAAATTCATCAAATATTTCTTACTTATTGAAATTGTCAAACATTTTCTCTTTTTGAAAAACAGAAGAAATATAATTTAATGGATTCAGTTTCTAAATATTTTAAATAATTAACATCATTAGAGTTATTGAGTGTTTTTAAAATTTCAGTGAGTAAATATTATTATTTTTGGTCTAATATGGAAAACAAAAATAATTAAAATTTAGTCTATTTGAAAAGAATGTAACATGAACTATTTTTTAAATTCATGAACTATACGAACAAAGACAATTTTGTTTGTCATATCAATACTTGCATCATTGCGTCACAAAAAATTTAATTTTTGTCCAAGCGAATCGTTCTGCACTTGGTTTGTTGGTTATGAAGTTTTGGCCAAAAGCATTGACCGTTTGTTTTAAAATTTGATGTTGGCACCTTGAATAAATCTCAAATGATACCTATGTAAGATCATTTCTCATTCACTTCTGTTTCAAGATGGCAACCTCTTATTTAATGATGAAGAGTGTAAGCAGTTTTAGCCAAATGCATTATACTGCGTGCAGGTTTATATCTGAAAAATGCAGGTTTAGTTGTTTTATAATTTGGTATGAAGATACCTTATATAATACTTGAACAAATTGAGTATAAGATTTCTTTATTCATGTCTATTTAAAGATGGTGGCTTCTGATTTAACGAAGAGTATAACGCAGATTTGGCCAAATGCATTGAATGATTATTTTGAAAATTGATGCAAAGGTACCTTGTATTAATTCTGAACGACATATGTGTAAGATAGTTTCCCACTGAATTCCGCTCCAAGATGGAGCGTTCTTTTTTTGATTAAACAATGACGAGTGCAGTTGCTATTTCCTGTTGTAATGGCTGAATGGTAAGACATAATTTTTACCACTTCATAGCGCAAGAGCATAAAATTTCCCATAAAGTTGGTCCAGTAACTTCTCCTAAATTATCACAGTTACCAGTTTAAATGGCAGAACAATGACAAGTATGTCAGAGCACTGTTGTAAAGTGGGGGGAACTACTATTCTTGGAACTACTTCTTAGTTTATGAATAAAAAATAGGTTATTTTTTTTATTTTTATGTTCAAATAGGCAAATTAACCTTTTTTTACAATTTCGATGTTATTGTAATCAAACCAAAAATATTATTACAGAAATCCAAAAATATTGTTATAAAAGTCTATATTTTATGCCATTTAGACTAAAAATAATTAAAAAGTGGCATTAATGGAAAGAGTAAAGCAACCGCATTTAGAACCCATGACCTAAAGGTGCACAGTTTAGAAGTGCAGCAGACTGGCCAGTGTTGATCGATCACCAAGTAAACTGCGACATCAATCACTGAGTCCTAAGCCAAAAATAATAACTTCAACCATTATAACTGTAATAAAAATTATATTTTTTAAATAAATCTATTAATAGTATTGATTTTTTTTATATTATTATAAAAAATGTTTGTATATTTTCGTTATAAAAAAATAATATTTCAATTTTTTGAACATCTTTACACTGTACCTATTTTTCGACCTAGCTATTTTTTTTTGTACTCTACAATTTCTTTCTTATTTTTGCCAGAGATATTAAATTGGTCAGTTATTTTTTAAAGACTCCAAATATTTAAATATATTATTAAACTTGTTTTTCACAATGTCAGATTCACTATGTTTAATTAAAATTACTTTCACTACCTGTAAAGATCATAATGCACAATGGCTCTAGTTCAACTAGACAACTACCAACATCATGATTATGGAGATAAGTGTATTTGTATGGTTTATCACATAAAATTCAGTTTTCCTATTGAATAATACAACTTCTTTTCCACATTAATTCATATTCATTATGAATAATATGATTTGTTAGGAAGACATATTATTTATTATTAACTCAAATGATACTTGTAGCTGAATGCATTAACATAAACCAGCAAAAAAACCACAATAAAACAAACAAAACTAAAAACTTGCCAAAATAATACTTCAAAATTATTACTACCAGTAAAACTCCATTCACTTGGGATGAAGGAAGTGTTAAAAATGATCCAGGTAATTAGACTAAACATTAAGTTGAGGTACTAGCAAGAAATCCCTCTTATTTTTGCATTTTAATATATATATAGGAAGTATGGACTAAATTAATTTTTGAATTTATACAATTCAACTTTAACTTTTGGTTATAACAGCCTTGGATGTAGCATAATTTTTTAAGTCCAGCCAGATACCCATTTTTAACGTATAAAACACAGTTTTAGCGATACTAAATATTGTAATACTCTGATATAGTATAAACATTTATGTAGAAAGAATCACAAAGAGGAAAATCCAAGTAAAATGGAAATTGGCGAGTAGATAAGGAAGTTGCCATTATAATTAATTATTATTGCTAATAAAGACAATTTAAATTATAACATCTGTCATTCAGCTGAATGCACAGTTGTATGTTTAGTATATCCTACTACACTTAGGCATGGGGTGATCGCAATTGTGCTATATTATCAGGGGATAATCTTTCTTTTGCTAGAGAAAGATAACTGAATTGTTACCTCCCCTAATTTGTGAAATGTGTAATCATTACTATGTGAAATGTGTAATAATAAAGATGAAAATTAAAGAACTTTCTTATTGATATTGTATTTTTAAATATGCACAGTACTGCACTCTTCTTCATAATTTTATCCACAAATACTGCATCATAAATATTTAAATACATACTGTAAATATAGGATAAACATAATAATAATGTGTCAATGCAGCAATAATATATTTTACTTAATATTCCCAACTAATCTTTAAAACTGATTTATAAAGATCAAATCTTTAAATTTGTTTATAAAGACACTTGGATATGTCCTTTTTCTTGGCCTTTTAAGTGTCATTATAAAGAATTCCATTGATTTTCAGGCTCTCTGAATCTAAAAACGATTAAAGCAACAAAAATAATACAAGAAATTAACAAAAAATAATAATTATGAAAACAATTACTTAAGTGACAAAATGCACAACATCAATAACACCTATCCAACACTCGGCACAGAAAATATAGATCAGACAATATAAGAAAATCAACTAGTAGAACCGACACACAAGGTACAACTATGAGAATTATTATTAGAATACAAATACATCTCTTCTGTTATGTCAGGACTCTGCAATAAATACACTCAACACTTAGATGTAAAAGAAGAAACAAAATATTTAAAGGCCAAAACTATCTGGTACCATTAATACACAATTGTTTTACTTTGATATTTGTTACACACCACTGAAGACAAAATATATTGATTTTGCAACACTTCATAATTTTCTGATTACCAACCAGTTACAGAAATGAAGACAGGGAATAATGAAAAAAAGCAGTAAGTACTTTTGAACCAGTGTATAGAGTTGTAGTGAAATACTGAAATGCTACCTGTCTAAGATATAGTGCTTGTTGTTTTCATTTATATCTGTTTACACTAGAATTAATTTATATTTGTTTCATTTCATTTTAGACACCATAATGATAAATTTAATTAACTCTGATACTTTATTTAGAAAATTTGAATTTTGTAAAAGAAATTTTAATTTTGAAGTTTAAAGTTTTTTTTAATTTCAAAATTTGTATTTTAAAGCACACTGTCATTGGCTGAAGCAGATTCATTACATTCTTTTTCTAGTGTCTAAATAATGGACTTAATTATTTTGGATTGTTTGGATTTAACTATGAGAAAGTAAAACATTATGCAATAAAATGATTCTAATGATGATTGCACAACATTTCCCAAGTTTTCTTACATTCAATTTACACTGTTTAAAAGAGTTACACTGAAGCTTTCAAGTAAATTAAAACAAAATATAGGATAAGATCCCAGTTCAAGAATTATCATTAAAAACCAGAAAATAAAACAATAGGTGAATAATTTATCAAAATTAGTAGAATAGTTTTGTTTAAATTTGTCTTACCATAACAGAAACTTAATTAAGTTGATTTGCAGATTTATTCATGTACTTTCTAGATTGACTTTGCGTTTCCTAACTTTAAAGCAGGACTCCTTTTGGCAGGAATTTTTTTAGGTCACTGCCTCTCTCTAATTCAAAACAGAATCACATGAAAATTTTGTTTTTCACAAACTGCTAAAAAAAATGAAGTTCTGAATTTTTAACCTAGAATCACCAATAATATATTTATACGTTTCAAAAAATTGTTTATTAGAATATTTTTTATGTAAATAATTTAGTTTTAAAAACCAAACAACTTACACCACCTATCATTCAGCAGTGAAAATTTTTCTTGATTCCACAACTTTTAATGAGATACTTGATGGAGTGTTAGATTAACATCGGTGCCTTCTAGATCTAGAATGACTTTGTACAAGTAAAAAAAGTATGATGACACACTCTAACTTGTGCACTGAGTTGTTAACTACTATTACTGCCGACTGAATGTTTAAGAACCAGTGACAAATTAAAAGTTAGTATTTACATATTTTTATCTTATAAAATTTTCAAAAAAATCATTAGGACATCTGCAAGTAAAAAAAATAAATAAAAGTGAAGTCACTTTTATAGCAATGCATTGTCTGAAATATAGTTTTACCATTATTTTCAATAAACCTCAATGTGCAGTATTTGTTAAGTCTTATAACCAGTAACTCATATATCACTGCTGAAGATATTGTTTGTACCAGTTTATCTGGTAATAAATTTACAGACATGTAGAACTGTGCCTACTTAATAGCATTTGTAAAATAATAATAAAAAAAACTAACAGAAACTTTGTACGCTATTACAGGCATTATAGCTAGAAAATGTTAGTTCAACCCTTTCATGAAAAATACTATTAATTAATATGATTTAATTACATGTACTGAAAACATTGGTGTACTGATAAGATGGATGAAGTATAACAAGACATTGATCAAATACTATGAAATTTCAAAAAGTAATGCCAAATTGCTATTTAGACAATTTCACTCAGCATATCAAGTGATGGAATGCTTTCATAGTATATTTTGTCTTATATTCCTAAGTTGGATATGCACAAAGCTTTTTGTATCAACATATTTTCATTAGTTACCAGCTAGTTTGTAATCTAAAAGACAAATAAAAAAACCTACAAGTCATAAATAAAAATATCTGTCATTATTTTCTAAACGGAATTAAAAACAGTTTTGACAGTTACAGAATCGCTATTTAGACAATTTCACTCAGCATGCTAAAATATTTAAGAATACCTGATTAAAATATCAAGTGATGGAATGCTAAAACTAGTCGTTTTCATAGTACCAAAAAAGTACAATAATATGGCAAGCTAGATAACAAAGCACTAAGCACTTGCTTCCATTACAACACTGAATTTATGAAAGACATTTTTATATCTTGTAACATATTTAAAGAAACAAAATTGAAATAAGACAGATAAACTTATTAATTTTTGTTTTCAAATGTATGTATTAGTATAATATTAATGTATCATATATGTAATAATGATCTGTGACCATTAGAGTAATTTTGTCTTGAAATGTTGGCACCAAGTTAAGCAACATTTTAAGAGAAGTATTAGAGGGTTTAACGAGCATAATGTTTTGGCCAATCATAGAGAAGACAAAAATTAACTGTGAAAAAAAAATCAATTCCGATGAGAACTCCGTATTATGTGCACGATAGTTGTTACAGAGAATAAAAGAAAAGATTTTGTCATAAGAATTAATTTCATCGAATTTTGTACAACTGAGTTTTTTAAAATTGCATACTATTCACAGTTTTAGTAAAATATTGTGTTTTACAATATTTAAGTCAAAACAAAAGACTTAAGTTTTTATGAGAACTCTGCTGTGTACATGCATTAGTTTTTTACAAAGGACAAAAAGAAAAATTTCATAATAGGATTAGTTTCACTGAATTTACTACAACTGAATAAGCTTTCTTTGGTTGTTAATATTAGGGTAAGGCATTATATTTGTGTTAAAGTTTAAGACAAAAATCAATGAGTTACTAGTATTTGTTTCATTCTTAAAATCTCTTAACCAACACTTAAGAAAAACACCATAGAGATTCAAGTATATCCTCTAACAACAATTCTAGTTTTCCGTTCCTTTAACACTTAATTTATAGTTGCTGTTTTTTAAATAAAATGGTGTGTTTAATGATATGTTTAGTAAAACTCTCATAGATGAACTAAAAGAATATGATTTATCCAATGGATCACTAAATGTTTTTCTGTTTTTCATATTGAATAAAAAATTTTAAGCTTTGGCAACATTTTGTTTTAATGTACATTATCTTTTTTATTAATTTATTGCACAAAGTAATCTAAATATAATAAAATTCTATTTGATATCAAAATAAGATTTTGATGTGTGTGTGTGTGTGTGTGTGTGTGTGTGTGTGTAATATTTTTTTCAAAAAATTATTGATTTTTAATTACTGATTGTTTATATGTTTTCCTTAAAAACACATAGTCCAAAATGCTCAAAAAATACATCTTCATATTACCATCATACCATCATCATATTAAAACTATGTATAACTAGTTTCAAACTAAAAACTAACTAATTTTTATAACAACAACAAAACACTAGTAATTTTAAATTAAACATTATCACTTATGAAACAAAGTAACTATCACATAATAACATAAGTACTATAAATAAGTGTTATATTAACTTTACTATATACATATAAATTATGTTATAGAAGTAATTAAATAAAATAACTTTTTTTTATCACACTGATTATATATAACATTTTAAAATTCATATAAATAAAATATATACAAACAAAATTTATAAACATAAATAAAAAAGAAAAGAAGTAATTAGTAACAATAATTTTTTTTTGTATTATAGTACTGGTATAAATGTTTTTAATAAAAATTAGTTTACTGTATTTTATTCCTTTATTAATATATAATTTTTATATTATGTATACTTTTAATATTACATATAAGATTATGATTTACTTATTAGGATTATGTTTACCAAAAACAGGTTTATGTACAATATGCAATCTTCTGTCATCTCGTTCTATTCTTCTCTAATTCTTCTATTAAAACGCTTAGCCTTTGTTTAGTCTTCTTATTGTTTTGGCAAGCACAGGATACTAATGCCAGCAATTGTTTGGACGAATATTCCTGCAAAACCAAATACATCTTAACCAGCTGTTCTGTACAAAATGTTACTTGCCCAAAGAAAACTTATGAATAAATGACAACAGCACAAATAAAGTTTGTGACTGAGGAAAGATTTAGTTTTGAAAATGAGGGTGTCGAAATTAAACTGAAGACTTATATGAAACCAAATTTTTAAAAGAACCTTATTAAGCCTGATAGACAATATTACAAAAAAATTTTAGGCATATAAGCAAATTTCCATTGGAAAATGAGCTACTGAAGCACCACTATGGTAAGACCCAGACCTGAGACCATAAAATGTACACCAACCTGATCTGTAAAACATGTTTTCAGGTGTTAAAAAATGTATGAAACACACACACACACACACACACACATGCAACTCAGGGTATATTAATAATTAATAACAATATCAGTAACCATTATTCATTAACAATAACAATTTGTGAATAATAAAACAAATAATTATCCATTTAATAAGAAGAAGAACAATGAAGAAGGAGGGGGAGGAGTAACACCTCGCAAAAAAAACTCTGGATCTGGCTCTGGATGGTAGCACCCTGTAAGGGCCCCTGCCTTGGATTACAAGGTGAAGCTTGGTCAACGGTCCTGACGGCAGAAGAGGAATCTTGGATTCCCAATGGTGGATGGAGCGGAAGAGCCTGGTGGTTTCAACACCAACACAATTCCAAATCCAAAGGCGTTTGTTCCCAGATTATTCGGCCTTTGGTCAGTGGCTATTCTCCAGGTTAGGGGCGGCTGAGGATAACCTCCAGGGCTCACAACTTTGGTTGTAAATTCGTGGCTCTAGAAGTCACCCCCAAGAAATTATCAACACCAGTGCACAAGCAGACATTCGGATTCTGGGGAGTCTGCAGCATTGCACAGAGACGAGTTGGAGCATCTTGGAACCTCAAACGAGATGAAGTTTAGAAAACCTAATTACACAGCTACATTCAATGTAAATTTTTTTGGCTGCTACCAAAAAAATATTTGACTACTTTCGCAATAAAAGAGCCAAACCACTTTGGTTTAGAGAAACAGAGAAAGACATAACAGAACTACAAATCACTGACACTATGCTCATGGACAAAACAATAACCAAGGACAAGATGCAACGGTTCCAAGGCAAAGTCAAATCCAAGCAAACGATCCAAATCTCTGACGAAAAAAGAAAAGCAAGATCACAACAAATGAAGCAATACTGGGCTACGAGGAAGGCACAGAACATTAAAAAGTGATTGATTTAATGTACCCCAAAGTTGGGTGAAACAAATAAAGAGACAATAAGAACAATAATAATTGTCATATACAATCGATGTGAGAGTTTAGAAAAAGTTTACCAAAGTTTAGTTAATAATATTCACTCATTTTTTGATTTCATTATACATATTTTTAAATTTTACAATGTCTACTGTATTTTCAGAAAAATGCAGAACTTTTTTTATCATTTCAATGGAAGTTTTTATGTTTATAACTCTGAATTCAGTATAAATTATTTAAACAAATTTGTTAGAATCCTGTGTTTTTGTTTAACAACTCCTTTGTTTTTTCACGTTTAAAGGCACACATCAGTGATTGCAATTTCATCCAGTACAACTTACATTATGCTCTTTAATAAAATCTTCTAAAGCCTGCTCAATGCGATAGTATGCTTTCACATATGCTTCAACAAAATCTCTGTGAGGTATAGGCCTCAACGTGCACATTCTTTCTAGCTGGGAGACCAACTGAGTGAAGTCCAGCTGCATCAATCCACGACCACCATTAGAACACTTCTTGGCGGTAGCAAATCTGAAAAGTTAGAACAAATGTAGTTTAACAGACACAATTGTAAACATTCAAAAATATGTTTTATAAATTTATTAATGAAAAGTTCACTTAGTTCATAGTCTTAAATGTGCTTTTAAATCCTTTTAAGGCCAGGCAAGAAAATAATATTTTATTCTAAAAAGGCCAGTGACCTTGTAGCACTTGTACGCCAAAAAGGCCAGGCTACAAATGCCAGTTTTGCCTTCATGTTGATTAAGAACGTGTAACTTAACTAAAAATGCTAGAAGAAAAAATACTGTTGACATTTTTTTCCCCTTAGGAATATGTACTATACTTATAAAGAAAGAAAAAGAACATAAAAAACGTTTAACAATCTTTTTGGGTCATAATATGTATACATACGAGGGCGGTTTGATAAGTCAGTGACTTTTTGAATAAAAAATTTTTTTTCGGCAAATAAACATTTAATTTTTCTACATAATCACCTTTTAACTCGATACATTTAGTCCAGCGTTTTTCTAATTTTTTTATTCCCTCCAAATAATAGGTTTCCTCAAAGCTCTCAAAATACGTGTTTGTTTCGGTAATGACTTCTTCATTTGACTCAAATCTCTTACCGCCCAACCATTACTTTAGGTTTGGAAACAGAAAATAGTTGCAGGGAGCTAAATCTGGAGAATATGCTGGATGAGGTAGCAGTTTGTATCCCAATTCGTGGATTTTGGCCATCGTGACTAGACAAGTGTGCACACGTGCATTGTCTTGATGGAACAGCACTTTCTTCTTTGCCAAATGCGGCCGTTTTTGCTTCAAATCAACGTCAAATCTGTTCAAAAGCTTTGAATAATATTCGTCAGTGATCGTTTTACCTTTCTCGAGGTAATCGATGTGAATGACACTGCGTGCATCCCAAAAAACCGTTCAGTTGAGATACCTACAGCATGAGCCAACTCACGCAGTTTCATTCTCCGATCATCCAATATCATTTCATAGATTTTATCGACGATTTCCGGCGTGATCACTTCTTGTTGGCTGACAGACTCTGGCCTTCTTTGGTCCACGTTCACCCCTAAGCAACCCACTGTTTCGATTGTTCCTTGGTCTCTGGCATGTTGTGATGGATCCATGTTTCGTCCACAGTAACAAAACGGCACAAAAATTCATTCGGATTATGGCTGAACATCGCTAAACACTCTTTTAAAGTGGTCACACGATTGCACTTATGGTCGAGTGTGAGCAATCATGGCATCCATCTCGCGTAGAGTTTTTTTATGTCCAAATATTCGTGTAAAATATGATGTACCCGTTCAGTTGAGATACCTACAGCATGAGCCAACTCACGCAGTTTCATTCTCCGATCATCCAATATCATTTCATAGATTTTATCGACGATTTCCGGCGTGATCACTTCTTTTGGGCGACCTGAACGTTCGGCGTCACTAGTGCTGGTATGACCACAACGGAACTCTGTAAACCACTTCTTAACCATTGAAATTGATGGTGCCGAGTCCCCGTAGTATTTACCAAGTCTTTCCTTAGTTTCAGTGATGGATTTTTTACATAAAAAGCACACGAAATCAGCACACGAAATTCACTTTTTTCCATTTTCGTAAAAATTCACGAGGTTGTCTGCTTTGAACGGCTATCAAACACCAACTGCACGACGTAGCTTGCTCAAAATTAGAAAGTTGCCCACTGATAGATTACAGTTGACGGCAGCACTGTTGCATTTGGAGTAACTGCGCGGGAAACTCAAAAAGTCACTGACTTATCAAACCGCCCTCGTACATACATACATACATACATATATATATATATATATATATATATATATATATATATATATATATATATATTTAATTTAATTTGAATTTTTAATTTAAACTATAATAAGTATATTTGAAAAAAATATTTTGAAGTTTATTTATTTATTTTATAATATAATAATGTGTTTTGCACAAACTCAGAATTTCAAGAAGATTGATTTTTTTTTTTGTTTAACGTCCGACTATTGTGCATACTTGACACTTGGGCTAATGCAGACGATGGGATGATTTATAGCGTATGAAAATGCCAAGGATTGGTTGATAAATATATTGTTAGACCACTTAAACAAAAGTTACATTTAGGCGTAATTTGTCCCCAAAGTTATACAAATTTACAAATTATTCTACAACTAACAGCTGTCAAACCAAGCTAAAAACAAATACTGAAATTAATAAAAACTATACAAACAAAAATTAACACACTATAAATATATTACCACACATGCTTATTCAAAGACGTAAACAATAAGCGACTGACTGTAAAATGATTCAACTCACAGCTGTCAAACCGAGCATTACTTGACTTCGTTGAAGTTACAACAATTTTACTGAAATATAAAACACTTTTTTGTGTTTAAATTATTAAAAACATAATCTGTGATGATATATCTTTTCTTCTCTTTATTTGTTTCACCCAACTTTGGGGTACACTAAATCAACCACTTTTTAATGTTCTGTGCCTTCCTCGTAGCCCAGTATTGCTTCATTCGTTGTGATCTTGCTTTTCTTTCTTCGTCAGAGATTTGGATCGTTTGCTTGGATTTGACTTTGCCTTGGAACTGTTGCTTCTTGTCCTTGGTTATTGTTTTGGCTGTTCTGTCCATGAGCATAGTGTCAGTGATCTGCAGTTCTGTTATGTCTTTCTCCGTTTCTCTAAACCAAAGTAGTTTGGCTCTTCTACTGCAAAAGTAGTCAAATATTTTTTTGGTTAGTCTATTTTTGTCCATTCGGAGGATGTGCCCATAAAAATCAATTCTCCTTTTTCTTATTGTGTCTGATAGTGTTTCAGTTTTTTGGTAAAGAGTTTCATTACTGATGTGGAGTAATTGGTTGTTACGGAATTTGGGGCCTAAGATTTTTCGTAATATCTTTCTTTCTTTGATCTCCACCCTTTCAAGTGGGCCCTGTTTGTGAGAGATGATGTTTCAGCTGCATATAAGGCTTCTGGTTTAAGATATATCTTTTATTGCAAGTAAATTTTAATTAAATAAAACAAAGAATAAGCTTGGTATTTACCAAAAAAATAACGGCTGATATATTGGCTCTTGGCTGTTTTCAGTTATTTCGTAAGCCGTAAACGACTCATGGCCATCTAAGGGTTAGCAAATACTTAAAAATTTGATGAAAAAACTCAATTTAATACTTTTAAAAGATGACAACTTGTTGTTTTAGCATGTAGCAACTAAGATGCAATTTAAAGAACTGCTAATTTACTACTCTATTGTTAACCCCTTCAGTACCAAGGTTCTGTTTTACCTGACATTTTAAAAATACAAAAAATGCAAATGTCTTGCTAGACTAGATGTCTGAAAATATGCAAGCAATGCCAACATCTGATTGTGCCGGATTTTAATAGAAAAATCATAAAAAATTGATAAAGTAATTTTATTGCTATTTTTAAATATTACTCATCTAGTGTAGTGTTTTAATTTAGTAAGACATTTACCTACAATTTTTATCTCATACAGTGAACACACTGTGCTTTTAAGTGATGTGCTAGGTAAAAGGTTATATATTTTTTCCTTCTTGATTTCTTCAAACAAACTGAACATTTCTTCAGAAATATTTCAAAGTAAGTAAATATTATTTTTCTATTTTTTTTTTTTTAGTAGATTAAAACGTTTTTTTCATCAGTAGAACATATTAATAGGTGTATTAGAAAAAAAAATATCATGATGATACCTAACCAAATAATGAAAATACAGCTCTTTCATGAAATCCTTATCACGAAAAATGGATTGGCACTTTTGTGTACACAGTGTGAAAAAATACCTGAATAGTGCCCATCACTGAAAGGGTTACTAACATTACATTAAAGTAAAGGGTTTCCACCTGGCAACCTAAGTTTTGTCACTTTCATATTTCAAAGAAGGTTCTAGAAGGATTTCATCATTTCGTGACAGTTCTATAGCTTATGATTGGTGGACTCTGAATTAATTTCAAAGATGCTCTTTCACTGGTCCATTTCAAGAGATCCAACTTCCAATGTTTCCAGAATGAACTTTTTCTTTGTAACCTTTGCTAATTTACATTCCAAAACATTACATCAAAGTTCAGTTATATAATTTACCTATCTTTTCTTTTAAATCACACACTCATTTTGGTAATTAAAAATTATTTATTTTAAATTTATTCCTCTTTATTTGTTTACTTATTATAAAAATACTTCATTATTTTTTAACGTCATAATGTAACATGACACACTATATCAACTAAGATTATAAATTCATATTTCACACCTTCTAATTCTGTCTTGGGATTGATCCTCCACCCTGGTCCAATGACAAATATGCTTATTGTTATAAATTATCACATATTAACACCAATCAGTACATAAATAATATGAATTTTGATGTTTGTAAACAATGAAATAAATATACACGGTAAATTTAGGCATGATCTATTTATCCAACACTTGTTATTTTTGTTAAATAATAAATGCTATGTTCTCCATAAGTGTAAAATTATTCTTGTGACTTAGCTGTATAAGGAAAAGTGAATACTTATAAGCCTCCAGGATCATGTTCTAGTTAAAAACAAGTTAATTTGTGATGACAATTTGACATATCAAAAATTTATTTACTAATCAAATGCAATTTATTCCACAATAGTAAAGTGAATGGCACACAACTGTGTGCTTCATATACTGTGAACAAGTGGTTAAAAATTTCGTCCCAGCTCATCTTGTACTGTGTTGTCCATCTAATTATACAAGATTCACTAAACATTTTTGATAATGAAGGAACCAAATAAGTTATATGATTCTATTCATTGCTTTCTCATACTTTTAGTATTTATGCTGCTAGAATAACACCCTAAACTTGAAAGTGGACAGCTCAGCGGAGCAATATAATAACAGCCATAGTTTACGAAAATGGACCTTTAAATTCATAGTTTTTTTTACTTTTATTTTAAAATCAAATCAAGTGTAATTTTCACTTACCCTTCTACAAATATGTCTGATACTAAATGAGCTATGTTCTCCCACAAACTATCTAGCACAAGCTGACTGACTGTAACAGTTTTACCAATCTCTTCTAGCCTCATACTGAATATCTGCAGCTCCTAAACATTAATTGATTTTTAACAAGTTTATTAATTTTAATGTACTAAACAAATTTATCATTCATAACTCAATGTTCAGAATTTTGGATTCAGGAAAGAATGTTTCATTTTTAACAACTAAATCACTAAACAGAAGAAAACCAATAATGTCTCAGCTGTAATAATATATGGTTCAGCAGAGAAATTGGATAGTTTCTGTGTTCCTACAAAGAGTACATTAATAATGAAGAAAAAATAAAAACAGACAGGCTTAAATTTGAAAATGGCATTTTTTTATAGACACACTCTTGCAATCTGTCACCGGAACATAATTCGTAGAATTGCCAATGTTTTACTATGTATTGCATTCTTCATACTTTATACTTCACGAACATTAAACCAATTTGTTTGGAGTTAATTCATTACCTGTAAGTTATAGTAAGAGAAAGTATTTCATTGAGTTATCTGAAACGTCAACTTGGTTCAATAAAAAAAAAAAATGATGCCTACATTTTGTACATCACACCATGAAGATCATAAATTAAAAATTGTGTTTGTTATGTAACAAACAACGTATTCACTAAAGAAAATGTATTAAAAGTGAAAATGTATTTTCTTTTTACATTTGAACTGAACAAAATAATAAGGTTATAAGGTAATTATGTAACACGTCTGAGCATGTTTTCCTAAAGTGTTTTGCAGTTTTCACAATCATTTGGTAAAAAGAACATTATCATGCTTGTTTACTTTCTTCTAAGCCTACGCATTTAACTCACTCTGAGCAAGATGTCCACATACTGGCTGTGTTCACTCTTCACATCTTTGACCTCCCAGTTGACTCGAGACATAAGCGTGATTGCTTGCCTTACATCAACAGACTTCCAAGCCACACATGCATATACTGGTTTTCTTACATCAGTAGCTACGCACACTGTCTGCAAATACATAAAAAAAATATGAATTCTACATTAAATAGATCCTAACATAAATAAATCTATATTAAAACCTGAACAAATAAATAGCCAACTTGCCTGATTGTACAGCTGATGCAAACTGTGAGACTGTGGCTGGAGTTGTTCTAAGTAAGGTTTGAGAAAGATAAACTGATCTGCTAGGAAGGCAAGAGATTCAACAGCTACAATACGTTCAGCAAGACCATGCAAAGTTTCTACATTGGTTAAGTTTACAACTGGAGAAATATTTGGTTCAGGCACCTGCAAACATATACAACTTGTAACTGTAACTTTTTCATAAAAATTTGCTAATAATTAACTAGAATTATTTTTTAAAAGTTTATGGTCACAGTTTTATAGTCCTGAGTAAACACTGATTGACATTTTTCTTATTTATTTAAATGCTATACAAGAGTTACGCAAAAATTAAGTGAAAACTAATTGATTTGAAATCAATTTTATTACAAACAACTTAAAACCTTAAGCTATTTATATACACAAGCACTTTACCAATTGAAGCACTTACTACACTTCTTTATAAAATGTTTTTGTTTTTTTATAAAATTTTTCCTATTTCAGCTACTAAAAAAATGTTTCAGCTACTCATCATGCCTATCTGCACCTACTCGTTGGTACTGAAGTGCTGTAACAAACCTGTTCATATATAGACATTAATGATAAATCATATGCAAGATCTGGGCCTATATGCAGAATAATTAAGAACAGTCCACCCAAATTGTCCCAAAATGTTTCATATCCAAATATGCAGATATATGGGGATGCATAAGTAAAAACAATCTTAGTACTCAACATTTTTGTTGATAGCTTTCCATAACAGTTTTAATAAGATTTCATAATACATTTCTGGATTTACTGTGGTACCACCTCATTATGGTCCCAGAAAAGCATAAACATATTTTTTCTTGCTGACAATGTTTGACATTTTTTTTCTTATTGACTGTGTAAGTACAACCCTATTTACATGAATAGATATTTGTTTCAACATTAATGTACTTGACCCAAGTTTTTCCATTTCTTACAAGCTGATCACACAAATGACTCATCTTGTCTTACACTTCCAGAATGATAAAATTTGTGGCATTCATTGCTCTTTTTGTTGTTTTAAGAGCACACACTTTACAATAGTTTAATTTTTTTGACTTCATGCATGTAAAATTTGAGTTATAACTCTATAATCAATCTTTCACACCAATTAAGCCGTTGGAATATTTAGCTGGATATTTCACTCTTTATTTTACATATTGGTGCAGAAGTTTTCAAACATAAAGTATTAAGCACTACTGACACTGTCACACCACCTTAACTTATTAGTTATTTTGTAATGTATTAAAAAGAACAAAATTTATCATAGCATATAAAACCTGGAGGCATATAATTTCATATGTATATTATAATAGTAAATTGAAATAACATAGATAATTTGTTAGTAAATATCAAATTTAATTTATCATAGGTACACTTCTCAACCTAGGTATTTGTGACCTAGAACAGATGTGAAGTAATTTTTATTTTGAAATGTTGGTATTATGCTAAGAAACATTTTCAGAGGAATATAGCAGGTTCAATGAACAAAATGTTTTGACCAGTGTGGCAGGAGAATAGTATTTGAAGGATTTCAGCAAAAGAGCAATGAATGAGCAGTCTTTACAAAGAACTGTAGAGTATGCACATAACTTTGCTACAGCAACAAGAAATTCAGTTTAAAAAAACATTGTTTTAAAAATAAAGCTTTTTAATGTCAAACACTATGAAAATTACAACAAAATTGTTAAGTGTTTTTTATAAAGTATGTTTTATAAAAATAGAAACTCTGTATGATATGATGCAACAAAGAAAGATAATAGTGGTCAATTCAAGAAAATTTTATAAACTGAATTTTTAAGTGTGGTAATAAATATAGAACAGGCTAAATCAACAAAATAGAAGTAAAGAAGGTTGTTTTCAGAACAAAATAGACAACTTGGTAATCACAAGTTGCTGGTCATGTTATATGAGACAATCAGAACTGGAACTTGCAAACAATAAGTATTATAAATTTGTTTTTTATGGTATAACTTTAGGTCTCTATTGTAATAGTGATATATTGTAATAGTATTCAAGGTTATCTGAACCACATACATTGTAAAATTAATATAAAATATAAATAGTCCCTTGCTTGTTTAACATTATTACCTTTAAACATACATTGTTAAACAATGTTTAAACATTGCTTTTACTTTTTCTTTTCATATTCATAATAATAATTAATACTTTTTCTTTGTTGTAAATAAACTAGTTATAATAACCAACAACTTGCATGTGTCAATATTTTGCAGCTGCTTTACCTTCTTGTTGAAGTACTTGAAAATGTTGTCCTAAATAATTTTGAGCCAACTAAATTTTTATTTGTACACAAAAAGTAAGTTACAATTTCCATAAATCTTATACAACTAGCAATAAATGTCAAAATTTAATTATATACAAGATATTCAAACCAATATATTTGATTTGCTCTCTCAAATGCTGCTAGTTGTTTACTGAGCACCTGACTGATCAACACCAACAGAGCAGTGCTTCTGCTTCTGCTAGGCCTAAAATGTATTTTCTGAACAGCTGTTTATTACATTAATTTATTTTTAAAGTTTTTAATAGATTGAAACCAACGAGGATAAATTGCAAACTATAACTACATATAGTTTATACTTTAATTAAATTATTAATTACCAATAAACTTATTAATTTCATGTTACCGAAAACCATAACTGATCAGATTTAAACAAAATATAGTTAATGATAAATAATGCATTACTATTTACTTACTTTATGTACAGAAACTGAATTTTCTTGATCATGCTGGACTTGTATTAAATTATCTCTGATTCTTTTCAATACAGCTTGTAGTTTGATGGATGCCACATTACTTGGAGAATAGGTCTGCAACAAGACTCACTATGAAAACTAGTCTAAATAAAAATTAACATACTCTAAAATCTAAAACTATAAAATCAATCAATGCCTGCCCAGAACAGAAACTTACTAAACTACTGCATGGATTGTCATAAAATTTTGCTTACATACGAAGCAAGTCCCTTTGGCTGGGAAAATATATTCTTACATGACAAGATTGGGACCCTAATCCCCTTTAAAGTATACTCTTACTTAAGTGCACCTCCACACACTTAGTCCACCGATCTTTCTACTTCTGAAAACACTTCTGGAAGGCTACTTTTAGAATGGCATTCATCTCCACAATCGTGTTCTGCATTCTCTTCTCTACTTGAAAACAGGATCCTTTCAATTGCATCTTCAATTTCAGGAGCAACCAGAAGTCACAAGCAGCCAATTCTGGACAGTAGATATATTGGTGAATGACTGAAATTCAATGTTTCAATATAAAAACATCTTAATCAGGTGTGATGAAAAAGCTGAAGCAGTGTCATGATCAAACTGCCATTTTTTTGCTGTTCAGAGATCTGTTCTTTTGCGTTGAACAGCATCATGGAGTCAGTGGCGAATTTGTTGATAGTACTATTTTGTTATAGTGCATATTCATGACACACAATTCCATGGGCATCAAAGAACATAGTTAACATCACCTTGATTTTGCTTACCAACTTTCTTGCTTTCTTCAGGATGTTTCCATTGTGATGATGGCGCTTTTGTTTCTGGGTTGTATCCAAACATCCATGATTCATCTCCATAAGAATGGTGTTCAGAAACTCAGGATCAGTGCTGTTAGCAAGTCCTGTGCAATGTCAACATAGAGTTCTTTCTGTTCCGCCGACAGCACTTGGGCACAAATTTTGCAGCCACTCTGTGTACATTCAACATCACCATACAAAATTGCATGTGCAGAATACTGATCGTAATATCTTTAGCAATCTCTCATACGGCCAAACAATTTCCCAGTATCAGATTTTCTACTCCCTCAATAACAGCTGCATTTTGAGCAGTTTGTGGTCTTCCAGAACACTGTTCACTCTCCACTGATGCAAGTCCATTTCTGAATTGGTTGAACCAGTCATTAATTTATGTTAACCTAAAGCATCATCCCCAAAGACCTACTGAAACTTGGAATGGTTTTGCTTTCAGAATCACCAAGCTTTTGAAAAAAAATTGTTGTAGTATCTTTGTTCAACTCATTAAGTCATTGTGATGACCATTTGTCTACTATTACCAAGATAAAAAAGCACTACCAATTTCAAAACTGCAGAACACATATACAACAAAATCGTGCTATATTCTTTCACACCAATAGAAGAATTTCATGACATGCTACATAGGGGAAATTGGAGCTAGATAATTTTTCTGTAAAATCATCACCCTTAAACAACAAGCTTCATGGCAAGTGTGAACTGTATGTCCGTCGAAACGGGAATTTATACAATAATCCCATGCTTTGGGTGGTTCCTAGAATGCAAATAAAACTCAAGTTGGCAGCATCCCTAGACTTCCTGCAAAACCCTCACTTGGCTGGTAATACTAACTGGAAACAGTATACATGTCGATGTTCTATTTATTTACAGGAAATTCAGTTATCAATTTCAACCAACTACTATAATGTGTTAGTACTACCAGTTCAGATGAACACCATACAAAAAAAGTCAACAGGACCACATCTCCATGTGATAATAAAGCTCATTTATTCAAATAATGATAAACTTCTTCAATTTAAAAGATCAACAATATACTTAAAGTTTAATATGTATTATATCCATAAATAATTTTCAATGTTAAATGTAGGAGGGCTTTTTTTTGCTACCTTTGAATCTATAAAAAAATAATGAGTGGTTATATTCAATAGCTTATAAACATTGTTTTATTTAATCTAAATAAAAATATATTGTTATTTTTCAACAAAGAAAATTAATATGTTATTTTAGATAAATGCAAGAACCAAAGATACAAATACCCAAAGGTCTAATAACAGTTAATGGTGAAACATTTATATATTTGGAAATAGAAACAACTAAATTGATTACAGTTAATTGTTGAATCTTAATTAACATGTTTGGTAATTTTATTATATAAACTTAATTAGGTGTTATGAATTATTAGAAGCTGCAAAGTGGCTATAGACTAAGAATTAGTGGCTGAAGCCATATACAATACAGAAGTGTTTCTAAGTTATATTTTTAAATTACTTACAGGCAAATCAGAGGCGAAGAAGGAATGTACAGAATATAAGTAGTATTCAAACAGTTGGCTTAGGCATAAGATAACATCTGTAGCATTGGATCGCAGTAGGCGACTCATCTGTAAATACTTGCCACAATGACGGAGAACTGTCAAAGTAGTATTAGTGAGTAATGGGCAGGCAGCATCAGGCTTGGTCCTCACTGGAACTAATCTGTATACATAATGTAAAAACAAAGTAAGGAATATTGTCTTCAGCAATAATTATGTTTAAATTTTAAAAATTAAAATATCATTGGTGACTATCATGGTTAATTAATTGGTGACCTCTAAATTAATTTTACTGAGGTTTTTAAATTTGTGTGTGTGTGTGTGTGTGTGTGTGTGTGTGTGTGTGTGAGCACATTCACATTTGCAATGTTGGTCTGATTTGACTCAAACTTGACTTTGACTTCACTCAAAAATCAATTAATAGCTTGAAAAATGTATTAATCAGCAAAATTTGTTCAAAACGATGTTATATTTCAAAGAGTTTCAAAATGGTAGCTATTAAAAATCTTTAAAAATGCATAATGTTTTCGTCTTAAATGTTTTGAAAACCCGGTTTCACCATCATAATCAATGTTAAAAACTGCATAAATTAACATTTTGAATTTTCATAATCCATTGAAATTAAGAAATTTAATTTGACAGCAGTTAGGGTTCACTTTTGTATTTTCAATATAATTTTAGTTAATATATGTAAACTTCACTCAGGTCTTTTTTACTTCAGACTTCTTCAATCAGCTTATATGTTCATTTTGTTAGTTACTAGGTCTGTACTTTACTAACATATTTTTAGATCAATCACTTAATTTACGGTTAAATAAAACATCCTTTATTTTACAAGATTAATTTTGACTACCAGTTTAGTTTTTAGCACATAAAATTAAGTTAGTGTTAAAAACAGTTAAATTAATGTTCAAAAAAATCTCAGAAGGGTAAAAATGCATGTTTCAAAGTTTAAATTTCAAAATTTCCACTCCCTGGTACAGTAAGTTTTTTTAAAGGTTCCTTCCCTAAATGTCTGGATCCGCCCCTGAACAGAATTGATAAATTAATACTATAAATTTGTGGAATGAGAGCTTATGTCACTGACAACTTGCATAAAAGGATATGTTAAACAATTTTTATAAGATTTCTACAGTCTTCCTTTATAAATGATTAAAAAATTTATAACTGAACCAGATGAACAACTTTTTTTCATTAACAACGTTAACAATGTTGATAAAATGTACATTTTAAACATTAGAAAATAAAAGTGCCTACTGGTCACTATCTCCTACTTTTTTTTAATTCAGGACAGAAGCCAGATAATTGTTTTAAAATTAGCAGAAGAACTGTGGTTTATAAAACCTAACAAACCATATTTTATAGTCTACATAAAAATGATCCGTTAAAATTCCCCTGATATGTATTTATAGGTCTGTTATACCTGTTGTGTTCAGCATTGTCCTGAATCTGCAGTTCCCCTTCTTCATCCTCACTCTCGTCACTGTAGTACTTCGGGTCTTCCTGTCAATAGTGCAATCAAATTACACAAATAAAACAAAATAGAAAAAAGTCTACATACTAAAAAAATTACATTATAATTTTTGTAGTTCCTACAAATCTTACAATTTTGGTTTTTAAGATAAAATATTATATTTGTGTTCTTCCAAACTTTAATAAATAATATTATTATTATCATATTATATAATAATATTATGTCACTGTTAATATAGTAAAAGCATTATCAATATTATTTAAACATCAACTCCGTGTTTTAAATTACAAAGAAGCAATTTTAATGAATTTCAAATGATTTTTCATGAATAACTGGATAAGTACTATATTAAAAAAAAATTCTGTTTTTTTAAAGAGTTACGTTAAAAAATTTTGAAAACATGCTACCATTAAAAAAAAAATATTAACTCAAATCCAAGATGGCAGTTAAATTTTAAGAAAATAAAGCCTTTTGGTTTCAAAAAATAAAAACAAAAATGTTACCAGATATTGCTACAAAATTTAAAAAATCACTTTTCTCTAAGACACAATTTTTAAGAAACAATTTTAAACATTTAAAATTAAGGAAAGAACTGGTTACTTACTGTAACATCTGTAAGGATGTCTTCATCTTGAGTGTTAACCATGTCAGGACATGAATCGAATGGTGTACCAGAAGTCAAGTACCTTGTAAAGAAACCATTTCCTACAGAACTTCCATCCAGTGAACCACCACTGCTTTTGTTAGGAGTTGTAACTGCATCAGCACAACGCTGCAACGAATTGCGGAGACCTCGAAATTCCTTAACAAGAGTAATAATAATTAGGTAATTATAATTATTACCCTTATTTTAGGAATCCTTGAGCCTTCTATGTTCTTTAGAAAAAATATTTGTTAAATTTGGGGAAAATCAGATCTTTATAGCCTGAGAAATTGCAATAGAATTGGTAAACTTGTTTAGTTTCTAGCTATGTGCATACATCCTTAACAGTATACCTATACTGATGGCTCCAAGACAAAGAAGGGCACTGGTGTTAGGGTGTATGGATTGATACTGGCGAAGGGGGAGAAATGTGTAAATATCTTTAAAAAGTACACCAAAGCATTCCAGGCAGAGGTAATGGCCATCAATGACTGCGTTCAGAAGAATTTAAATGAGGCAGGTTTTTAATGAGGCCTGAAAACACATTTACACCAAAAGTCAGGCAGCAAGTAAAGTACTTACAAGTTAAACAATTCAGTCTAAGCTGATCAAAGAGTGTTGTGAGAACCTAAACATTCTGACCTGGAGAACTGTGTTACTCTTCACAGGGTTCTGTAGCACAAGGATATTGAGGGTGAAGAGGAAACAGGCTGGATTGTCTGGACTGGGATCTGCACCTGAGTTTATTGGACCCAAGCTGGCAGCAGGGATTTTTCTTTGTCTGGCTGGGTCGGCTACAATAGCTGGTTCAATAAGCAACACCATACAAGATGGGACAACCTTAGAGTACATTCCCATAGTAAACAACTTAAAAAAAGGACTTTTCTTAGGAGGCCTTGTAGGTGTGTTAGGTATCTTGGGCAGAGCACAACTCAGAAAATCCATAGGATTCATCACAAGGCACTGCAGTATGAGGATGTAGGCTAGGCACTGTAGTCCAAGGCACATGTACCATGGAAAGACAATGTATCGATTATGCATGAAGAAAGAGAAAACTGCAAGTTACATAATCTATGATTATAAGGCTCTTGCCAGCAAAAGACTAAGGGTATTTGGCTTTCAAAATGTTGAGACCTCCAACAGAATGAACTAGTGAGTGGATTGTTAAAACTTATTAAGAGTACTAGTATGCTAACCTAGAACCAAGAGGCTTTATTGCACAGTAAGTCCTATAAATAAAATCAATTGTATGATTAAAAAAAATATTAATTAATTTATTTTGTTTTATAATATTACAACTCTCGGGTTTAATGTTTAGTTTATGCCTTGTCTACCTTTCGAATTCAGAATCACATAACACCACTAAAACAAAGTCTTTATGGAATCGTAAAATTAAATTTGAAAACTATGCTAACATTTCATTTTATCTAATAACTAGATGGGTGAGGTGCAGGTGAAAGACCTAAAGTGAATTATGGATGATTTAACAAAATAAAATGATGAATTTAAATTTAGGTTATTGTGCTTTCGATTGGTTTTAAGACAGTCTGTAAATTTTCACTAATTAGAAAAAAGGTTTAAAAGTTTTTTTGAATTAATTATGTCCTCAAGTCTAATGCTTAAAGCCGCTGATGGAATTTTGAATTTGGGCATTAAAAAGTATCACCCACCAAGTTTTTAAAGTTTACAGTTATGTTACCAGATATATGATTTTATTATTTTCTGTAGACTGAATTTTATTGAATATTGAATAAGATGGATGTTGTCATGTGCATTGACGCTGGTTTCTTATTTTACTTGACTGATGCTTAATTATTTCTTTTTTTTAAATTGAACTTCTCTCTTCAAATACTTGGACCAGAATAATCAAGATTCATATGGCTTCCTCGTTCAGTTTCTTTTTCTCTTTTTTTGTTCTTATTCCTATATAAGCTATTAGTTCTTTTTTATAGACTTCTCATTTATTGAGGTAATTATATATTTTTATTAAAGTATCTTAAGTCTAAATGATGGTTACAATATTATTATCAATATGAAATTTAATTTAACATGGACTGCAAATGACAATGGACTATGGATGTTTTCTTTCTTTAAGGTGAGTTCGGGATTCAGTGATTTATGATACGCTACTCTGAGGTGATAGATATATTTAATGTATAACTGGAATTTCAGTGTCATTACAGTCACAATGCTATGAGTTCAATAATTCCTTTAACTATATAGTACTTAGTATTACAATGCAGCTACACATTCAAGCAACAAAAAAAAATTTGACTCAGGAGAACTGAAAGACAGAATCTAACAGAATTTTAAAACTGTTTATATATATATGATGCAACCAAAAAAAAAAAAAAAAAATAAAATAAAACCTTCTAAATAGCCTGCCGAATGTGGCACACACGCCGGAGGCCGGTGCGCAAATCAGACCCTCTCTCTCTTTCTGTGGCCGGCATCCAAGCGAAAGAGTGTTGCCAATGAAGTAGAAAAAAGGGAAGAATTTAATTCAATCCGAGCATACATGTAATCTGCACCCATCATCCAGTTACAAACTGGTGCAAAGTGAGGATAATCTAGAAAATTTCTACAAGTAACTGTTTTTTTAAATAAAACTAGTTATTTTTACATGCATATATATATATATATATATATATATATATATATATATATATATATATATATATATATATATATACTTAATTGCTTATTTAAGAATCATGTATTGGTAGTACAAAAAAAGTAAATACTGAAGTCTGGTAACTGCCGGCTAATACTGAACAAAAAGGGTGGAGTAGCTATAGCAAATTTTAGGCCCCCAGCCTGCCAGAGGCTCTTTCAAAATTAGACCATTTAATAAAGGTGAGTATGTAATACATTTAATATGAATATATAAGTATCAATGGTATAGAAGTGGATGTAAAAACACTTGGCTGAAGGTCCATTCCTTTATTTTAATAATAAAATAATAAACATTGTATTTCAATCAAAATTTAACCTTTAAAATTGTAAGCATTGTATAAACCTATTTTAATTTTAAAATTGTAAATTTGTAAAGAATAATTCATTGAATCTATTTTGGCAATATAAAATTGTAAATTTAAAAACAAACACGGCACATCGGGTGGTTGTGAGACGATCACTATAAGTTCCGATAAAGAAACAAAAAACAAACAAAAAATAATAATTCTGCTCTGCCGTCACTGTACGTGTGACGTAACAATATATATATATATATATAAAACTTCCATACTTTCTGTATAGCAAACTTGAACAGAAAAATATTAAAAAATATTACAAATATAGAGTAGACACTAAATACTTACACATTCCATAATTAAAACCAGTGAACCTTCCATCTCTCTACACCAAAAAACTAGACATCACAGATCACAGTCAGCACTATTAACATGCACTGATGGTACTGTTCAGTTTAGAAAACTCTTTCTTAGAATTTTAGTTGACTCACCCTTTAGTATCCCTTGAGTTACCCTTTCATTATAACATAACCCATACTGTTTTGGATATTTAAACTAACTATGGTTCATACACACTAAAAGGGTCCAAACATGACCTTGAGTTTATATTATAAACTCTAAATACTTTTTCAATTACTTAAGATTATATTATTTCAATCAACATAAACACTGAATGCATGAAAAAATCATGATGTATAAACATGAAAAAATCATGATGTATATAAACAGTTGAGATGTAGATCGATAGTAAAACAATATATACAACTACAAGGCAACAACTACCTACAGGGTCAACTACCTCATACCAGGGTAACAGAGACCAATATATGTCTATTAAAAAACATGGAAAGCTTGCACCAACCATATTGCACAGCTAAGAAGCCATACAAACCAGTCAAGTCTTTGCTGAGGAACTTGCAGGCCAATGGCACATCTACTAGTATATATATATATATATATATATATATATATATATATATATATATATATATATATATATATATATATATATAGTAAATAGTAAATAGACTAGCTGCACCTATTGAGAGGATTTATACGTCCCTCGCGGTAACCGAGTCTAACACACACTTACACTTACAACATTACATTTACGACTTTAACACTTTACACTCACACTTACATTTAGGAGGTGATAATAGCCTCAATGTACTTTTCGCCTTAAAAATACAAAAAAAAAAAATATATATATATTTATTTATTTATTTATAAGGGGTAAGTACATGTGTACATAATAAAAATATTCAATTTGACATTGAAATATTCCACTCTACTCCACTGAGATATTACAACTTGTTTCTTTAAAAGTTTTTTACCTTTCTTCATAAACTCTAACTTATATAATATATTCTATGTAAAGTTTATTTTAAAATGCAAAATTAAAAATTCTACACTATGAAATATAAATATAATAAATATATAACAGATATCTTATTATCCTTACATACTTGTAGATGTAACAAGTTGAAATCTGAACGCACAGGACAGGGAGTCCAAACTTCATTTTCTAAAAATATATGCAACTCATCCAGTCTGGATGCGTGATAACGACGGAAGTAATTTGCACTTTGTGTCTTTATTGAATTTTGCAGCTCTTCTGACTGACTTCCACAGAATTCCTCTCCAACTTGTTCTAACCTGGAAAAAAAAATGAAATTACAGGTTTTAATTTAATATTTGATAACATAGTTGATTACAAGTTTTAATTTAAAGTTATTTTTTAATTCATTATAAGTAATTTTTGTTTTACAATCCTTTTCTATTTACTTTTAATCTCAGATTTGTTGTTCATGAACTTTTTATTATACAGAATACGGCAGAGAAGTGTTATATAATTGAGGTGGGTATAACATTAAAACAATGCATGCACAACTCTTTAATTTCTAGTTTCATAATTAACAAATTTTGATTTCAATTTACACTTTTTTATTGTCTTTAATATTATTTATCTTGTATTAATTTTAAAGACCAAACAATTGTTATTTTTATGATTCCAACTGTGTACTTAAAAAAGTTATTACCTTTGTCTGAAGAAAGACTACTTTTTTACAAGTTAGTTTTTAACTGATTTATTTAACTCCCCCTAATGTTACTTTATACATTTTAAGTCAAGTAGTTACTAATTTATCCTCAATCTTTTATACCTGTTTCATATTAATTTGCCACAATGTTTCGTTCAGGACTACATTTCATTAAAATTGGTCTGAACAGATTTTAAAAAAATACGATTTTGTTAATTTTAAAGTTTTTTGATACAAAAAAAAACAAAACAAGAAAGTTAAAATTTTTAATAATAATAAATAAATTGGTCCTGAGATATAGGCAAACTGAACCTACATGATAAAATTAATCAGTATCAGTTACTTTATTTAATCTTCAGCAATGTAAACATGCAGGCATACACACACATTTCTTAACTTAAAAATGGATACTTCCATCATAATCCATTTTTTAAAGATCATCATACTTGCTATGTGTTTTGTTTAGTAAGAAACTAAAAGTATAACTTCATTGATTAAAGTACTGAATATTGTTTCTATGCATTACCGATGAAGCACAGCAAGCACTTGTAAAAATTCATCAAATTTGAAATATGTAAGTTGAGCAGCCAACACTAAACTGGAAACCCGTGTCTGTACGTCGTGCCAAAGTCTGTTTAACCCATTTTCTAGTTTTTGTCGCACGTATTGCTCTGTCATGTTTGATTCAAAATCACTGACATCTAAACATAAAAGTCAATAAATTACATTAATTATATTTTTATTAGTATCAGCAGAAATATGAAAGTTAGATCAACTTTTAAATAAGATGAGATGCAAAAAAGCTGTAGTAGTGTTCATAAAATAATCAGATAAGATGGACAACAAAGTAAAAAAATTGTTAACTCATCCTTATGAGGGGCGGTGAAATAGGTATTCTTAGATTCATAATATAGGTTGAAATAAATTGGAACTAATTAAACAAAAGCAATTAAGGCATTATATAGCAGAAACTAGTGGAAGTTGTTAACATTACAATCGCTTTTGTTAATATTAGTAACAGTTGCTTTTGATATTTTAATGAATTTCGTTTCAACGACAAAAATAGAAAATTTTGATAGTGTAGTTCATAAACACCCAGGTATCATTATATGAATAACATTACTTGTTCTTTTACGATAAGTAGTAACCACTGAGTTCACAGGTTCTATACTACTCTTGAAGTAAAGTAATGACCTGACTATTTTTCTCATAAAAAATATGTAAATTAGCATTGTCATTCTATGTGTTTGTTTCCTATAATATAATGTAAAACACAAGTATATTTTAACTGAAATATAACTAATTAATTTCTATTTAACAAAGTTTGTTACATAAAGTTATTCCATTTTTTCTAACTACTAAAATCATTTTAAAAAAAGGTTTTATACCGGCAATAGGAACCATGTTTAAACAAACAAATTCAGCCAGATTCATTCTAAAGGCTACTTAGGATGTTTCACATGTGAAACATCAATTCCCGCCAATCAAACTGGGAGCCACACTACCACTGAACGGACTGTCTGGCCTCAGTCTAAAACTAGCTGAGCAAGTGGCCACAAATGTTAGAACAGAGCTATCGCTTTATTAATCCACGCAGAAACAATCTGAACCAGCACCTCTACACTGCAGAGGCTAGAATCAAAATTTCCCTCTAAATCCAACATCAGGGCTGTAATAATTTATACTGATGAGTCAGATGTTGATGTATTCAAAAAAACGAACCTACGTTATTCCTACTGTGTGAAAATAGGATAAATTACGTTAGGATAATGTTTATTCCTGAAACTGAAAAACTTTTATTTTTACCGTTGCATACCAATAAATTTTTAGAAGCTATACAATGAAATTTCGAATATTGTACACAAAAAATATCGCACAACATTTAGTTATATTGACTGAATATGCATTAATCGCTTTTAACTGTATACAGTTTGCTTGGAAAGCCTATACTATCAGGACTTAAACAAGGTATGTCTACTAAGATATATAAATATTTGATGAAAAATAAATCTTATCCTGTACATTACAGATGGTTCCTCCAATAAAAATGGTTAACGTAAGTGGTTAACAAGTTTCACAACTTGTGATTTTGCTTTCAAACAATTATAGCAATTACCAAATAATACATTTGGTGGAATAGTGTTTATTACTTTAATTACTAACTTATTAATAAATACACAATAAAGTTAAACACTTAAAATGCTTGCAAGTTTATTTATAATGCTATACTACACAGAAATATAATGAACATTTAGTTAACATTAAAGGTAACAAAAAATAAGCAATAAGTTTAGGAAACAGCTAGACGGATTTATTCTACAACAATAACTAAATATAAAATGTGTGCAATACTTTAAAAGATTTTAAGTGCTACGTCTGGTTAATGAAATGGGTAGAATTATTACCTGTAGAAGGTTGAACTGAGCTCTGCTGATGATGCCATTTATAAACATAGTGGTAACTTAAAATTATCTTCCACAATGCCTTGCACAAATCTATTAGGCACTTGATCATGTCTCCTTCTTTTACACACTGTAACAACCACATTTAATAAATTAAAAAATAATATCTCAAAGACAAATTATACATATTAGACCCACTCAACAGAGTTTGTAGACAGTTTCAGGCATTTCTTCACTATGTTGGACAACATTAGTGTGAGCTTGTTTAAGGATTAGGAAAGTCATTTACAAATGTGGTATAACTTTGTTTTGCAGATTTTCACACATACACCCTTTTTATCAACCGTCCTTTTCGAAAACTTACAGTGGACTCCATCCAGTTCAGCCAACTTGGAACTGGACCAAAGGTTGAAAAAAAAACTGATAGCTCAAATTAATAATTAAGTTCCATTCAGGAATAGAAAATTTGCTTTTTCAACACTAGCCTATACGAGGTGTGTTCAGAAAGTAATGAGAATTTTTAAATTTTGCGGGCTTGGAGAGTCCGATTGTCAAACATTTTTTTTATTATGTTGGTATTCATGCCCTTGAAGTATGATAAAACTTTCAGCTGTTTTCATTGTTGACTTGGTATTCATGCCCTTGAAGTATGATAAAACTTTCAGCTGTTTTCATTGTTGACTTTGTCTGTGACAGCCACTAAGGTTAGACGTGTTTTTATGAGCTTGGCGATTTTCGTTTGTTAAAAGAAATGGATCAACAATTGTGTATCAAATTTTGTGTAAAAAATAGAATAAAGTGTAACAAAGTGTGTGAAATGTTAACAAAGGCCTATGTAAATCTGCTATGAGTAAAGCAAGAGTTTAGGAGTGGTATAAGCGTTTCCAAGAAGGCCGTGAAGATGTTGATGAACGCCTCAGCACATCAACAACCGATGAAAATGTGGAAAAAGTGAAAGAAATGGTTATGAACAATCACCGAATCACAATTAGAGAGGTCACTGATGATATTGGCATATCAATTGGATCATGTCATGACATTGTTTCCAATGTTTTGTGTATAAAACGTGTGGTAGCAAAATTCGTTCCAAAATTGTTGAATTTTGAACAAAAACAGCGGCGAATGAAAGTTGCTCAGGAGTCACTAAATAAAGTCAATGACGATGCAGAATTACTGAAATGTATTATAACAGGTGACAAAATATGGGTTTATGGATATGATGTCGAAACTAAGGCTCAATCATCCTAGTGGAGGCATTGTGGCTCGCCAAGACTGAAAAAGGCTCGAAAAGTGTGGTCGAACGTGAAGGTTATGCTCACTGTGTTCTTCGATATTAATGGCATAGTGCATCATGAATTCCTGCCACCAGATGAACCGGTCAATAAGGAGTACTACCTACAAGTTCAATGCCGTTTGCGTGAAGCAATCCGAAAAAACCGTCCGGATCTGTGTAAAAACAATTGATGGCTTTTGCACCACGATAATGCACCAGCTCACACTTCATTGCTTGTTTGTGAATTTTTGGCCAAAAACAATGCTGTAACGATGCCCCAGCTTTCATATTTGCCAGACATGGCTCCGTGTGACTTTTTCTTATTTCCAAAAATAAAGAGAACCTTAAAGGGTTTTACAGCTGTAGATGACATTAAAAGCACATCGCTGAAAGAACCAAAGGCTATCTGTAAAGATCGAGTTTGAGAAGTATTTCGAGGATTGGAAGAAGCGCTGGCACAAGTGTATAATATCCAATGGGGACTATTTTGAAGGCGACGACATCAATGTAGAAGAATAAATATTTTGTTCAAAAAATTAAAATTCTCATTACTTTCTGAACACACCTCGTACACTGTTGGAAACAACTTACATGAGTAGTATTGAATATTTTATCTTATAAATCATTGCAGTTATATTGGAAATTATTTTAATAACTGATATATCAATAGCTGTCCAAATATTATAATTAATTACTGGAAATTAACAAAAATTGTCAATATTATTT
Source organism: Callitettix versicolor (assembly GCA_022606455.1). Taxonomy (NCBI): domain Eukaryota; kingdom Metazoa; phylum Arthropoda; class Insecta; order Hemiptera; family Cercopidae; genus Callitettix; species Callitettix versicolor. The sequence continues at coordinate 55,603,948 of CM040184.1, read as the reverse complement.
GTTGCCAGTAATAGTTTATATGCATTCTAAATATCACCTTTATTATGAATCTAAAAAGTTTACACAGGCTTTGGTATATGCTGTTTCACATTGGCTTAAGATTAGCCTTGTATTCACCTTGGACCTAACCTAAGAGTAGATAGATAAAAAAAAGGCGAGATCCACTAAATGCACCTAGGGATTGCCAAACAACGTACTGATAATTTTAAAGACACACTTTGAATAGAACAGTTTCCATATAGCTTAAATATTAAAGTGCTTAGATATATTTTAATAAAAGCTTACATACTTTACAAAGTTGGCTGTACTGTTTCTTGCTAGCATCATTCTCAGCATACTTGTGCACTACATTGAAAGCTGAGTTATGCACAGATGACGTGAAGTGCATATGTAACTGGTCCATAGCTATCTGAGTTTTACCAAGAAGTGCATAGGCTGCTTGTAGTTTAGTGTACACAGGTTCTTCAAAGTTGTAACATACCTACAAAATTTTAAGTTCCTTGTATGCACTTCTTCCAAATAAACATGGAAATTATACACTGCATAATTACAAAATGAAATTATGAGAAAATTAAATAACCATTTCATAAACCCGGACAATGAACCAGAACTTTTTCGACAGTTTTAAATTTTGTTAGCTTTAAACATAAGGTTAAAAGAGGTTTACGTATCACAGATTTATTTTTGAAACTACAACTAATTTGTTGTGCTTTAAGTATAAAATAGTGGAATATACAATTTTAAAACAAAAAACGTTATTAATTACTTTAGCTAGTGCAACATCCAGTTGTTCTTCTGCCATGACTAAAGTATCCTGTAACTTTCCGCTCAAAGCAGCAACACAGGTAAAATGTCTAAACGTAGCTGCAGCACTCTGGCACTCTAGCAGCAATGACATGGCACCAGAGAAGTCTCCACATGTTAGTAATTCTTGTAGTCTGGCTTCTGTACAATGCTGCAATACAATCATTATTTCTATCATTACTATATTATTTATGTATCATGCATATTACACTTTCATTCGGGTCAGATGGTCAATGGTACTGGTCACAAACCAGCCTTGACAGGCTGTAATTTCTGCCCAATCCTTTCAGATTGGATGGCCAGCAGTACTGGCCAAGGAGAAATCCTTCAAATATGTGGGTCACCAACAGAATTAGCCAAACAAAATGCTATGCTTTTATATTAATTTAGTTGTGTAAATTCATTTGGATTGTGCTGCTACCTATCAGGAAACTAAATGATTCCACCTTATCTCCATTCTATGTATTGTCAGCAAAATGCAAATTTGACTGTTTTGTGTCAGCTTCATTCAATTTTCTAGGGTAAGTCTAATCATTTAGCGTGTTCTAAGTATCCAATATTAGAAACAAAACAGTATTCAATATTAAATATACTTACAAAAAGTATAAACTTTATTATAAGGTTACATTTTTTTTATTAAAAACTTTATTATAATTGTTTCATTTTTTCTTTAAAAAATTATTTTATTTATAAATGCTTCAGTTTGGCTGTACAGTTATAATATTATAACAATATTTTTACTGTTAAGTTAAACCACATACTTTATAAGTAAAAATACATATTCCCTTTATTTTTTTAGATCAATAAAAAGTGTTTTATAAATGCACTTAATTCTGTTTTTTTTAAAATTAAATATACTATGCTAACACATTCAGATTGTAGCAAAAACAATTTCGAGCTGTTGGCGCAGAATGTGCCCAATTGTGTAGAGAGAAACATAAATGGCTAATTAGGCACATTTGGATTGTGCTGCTACCTATCAGGAAACTAAATGATTCCACCTTATCTCCATTCTATGTATTGTCAGCAAAATGCAAATCTGACTGTTTTGTGTCAGCTTCATTCAATTTTCTAGGGTAAGTCTAATCATTTAGCGTGTTCTAAGTATCCAATATTAGAAACAAAACAGTATTCAATATTAAATATACTTACAAAAAGTATAAACTTTTTATAAGGTTACATTTTTTTTATTAAAAACTTTATTATAATTGTTTCATTTTTTCTTTAAAAAATTATTTTATTTATAAATGCTTCAGTTTGGCTGTACAGTTATAATATTATAACAATATTTTTACTGTTAAGTTAAACCACATACTTTATAAGTAAAAATACATATTCCCTTTATTTTTTTAGATCAATAAAAAGTGTTTTATAAATGCACTTAATTCTGTTTTTTTTAAAATTAAATATACTATGCTAACACATTCAGATTGTAGCAAAAACAATTTCGAGCTGTTGGCGCAGAATGTGCCCAAGTGTTTAGAGAGAAACATAAATGGCTAATTAGGCTGACCATCCAACCTCTACGGAATGTCTAAGAAATGCATTAAATATTCCAAACTTAGAGTGAGGCATGGCGAGAAGTATTGGCCATCCAAGAGTGAAAGGTTAATTTGTTTTCTAAATGGTTCCTAAAATAATAATTATTACAAATATAAACATATTATCAACAAAATATTTAATTATAATACCAATAAATATTTTGTATACTGTCTCTATTTATCTTTATTTACAAAAGGAAAAATTGTACTGTAATAGACAATTTTAGAACATACAATTTTAAACTTCTCAGTGCAGAAGTAGTCTACACTACTGGTGGTCAATGTTACCCTCTCCTTCTCTTTCTTTGGCAGACTACAACTAAAGAACTAGAGCTCCATTTACAAAATTACAGAATTATATTTAACATAGTGTTTTCCTAATGAATTAAATTTGCTTCATGTCTAAAAAAGTACCATACACAATCTTTTGTTTGTTCATCAGTAATATATAGTATTAGAATCATATTTTGAGTTAACATTTAAGATCTTGATCACACATTTATTGACATTTTTAAATTTTCAATTATTAAGTTATAGTTTTTAGTTACTGTTTGAATTATGATATTAATTACAACTCATTAATTTATCATTTATGGTATTATAATAATGAACAGCGTATGATAACGATTATGGAATATGAAGAACTTTCTTCATTTAGGAAATAAAAACATACCAGAGTCTTTATTGTATTTAAAGAGCGCAGAAGGTCTTTAATGACAATCCTTTTTCGGTAATTTGCCAAAATACCCAAACTTGCCGTTGTAAAATTTGTCTTGGCAGTATTAAGATGTTCTCTTCCTTCTCTAACAATATCAAGAGTTTCTGCGAGTTGTTTTTGTACGTCTATAATTCTGTAAACAGAAACAACTAGTCAGGTGATGCCAAATAAATTGCATTACGGTACCATAACATTAATATGTTAATGGTTCCAGTTTTCCTTCTGACTTGCCTTTAATATCAAGTTATTAGAAATATAATCTTTAAAAACGTATTTATTTTGTAAGGCTATAACATTACACCAATGTACAGCTGTAACACTACATCAATAAAACTATAAAAAGATGTATTGACTCGATAATAAGACAGTAATTAGTTCAAGATAAAATAATTTATTTAATTACCTGTCAAATTCTTCCTGGCAACTTGCTTGCTTTTCTAATATCAACTGCAATACTTGTTTGGACACTACAGTTTGTTGTTTCTTCAACAGAATTAAAACTTGCTCTATAGATTTTTCATCCAAAACAGGTGGCATTTTCTGAAATAATATACAGGCTATTATTAAATGCTAATGCCTCAATTATTTAAAAATTATTCTACTGCAAATGCAATCTTATCTCATGAAGTATGTACCAGTACATAAAAGATATATTCATATTTTTATTTTATACAACTACATTTTTTTTTAATAAACAAGCATTTTAAAAATCGAAATTTTCAAATATGCTTCTTACTACTATAAGGCTACAGAGTGTGAATTAATATATACTGTTTAGATTCTGCAAATTTCCATATGTTTAAACAATTTTTGTTAACATATTTCTTTAATATCTGAACATTACACCAGGTACAGTTTTGTAATACAAATTATTGTCTTTTTGATTTTATTAGTTTGTATCCATTTTAATAGAGTAGATGCACTAATAGATGAGAGGTTTTTTCTTCAGTTGATGTGTATTGTATTATAAGCAAACAACACAAAACAAATAACTAGAATAATGAAACATTGACCTACAACTAACTGATCAGTTTTGAAGATCATTAATGGATATTCGGATAATATTATGAATATTCATTATAATTTATTTATGTAGTAGGTAATAAAAGCTCTGATAATAGGTAGCCTATTTTATTTATCCTTATTAGTCTGACTGGCACAAAGTAGAAGTAAACAAAAATGCTTTTTTACTTTTAATTCATGGTCACTGGGATCAAAACCTTCTCCTTTAAAATAATCTGGCTCGATACTCTCAAGAACATCTCTATCTGATTCTGCATCATTTCCCTTCTCTTCTTTGATTGTTTTTTGTACTTCAGAAGGTATTTCAAGAATGTTTTGTCCTGTATCTAAATCATCACTGCTTGATCCAACTATTGGTATTTTACCAATATTCCCCTGAAAATAAAAAGAAGTTCATACAAATACATTTTCACTAAATTATTATAATAAATTTGAACATAAGTTTATTCAAATAGAATAGAACAAATAATTACTAAAGGCATACATAGAAAAATTAGTAATTAAAAATTAATGATTGAATTTAGTTATTGTCTGGAACATGTAAACTACTGTAACTAATAACAATAACTTTAGTTAAAAATAATAATAATAATAATTTCTGATTACTCTTACAAGTTAAAACACATGACAAGACTCACTGAGTCATCACAAAATCTATGACACTACAAGACCTACAAACACCAAATTTTGTACAAACATTATCTATGCATATACAGTAAGTGCTTACTAAGAAACTGTTTTAAAAAAAATCAACCCTTAAAGAGTTAAAATGGGTAAAAATGAACTTTAATTTTATGTCTGTATCTTCAGATCCAAAAGCCTAGAAAAGAAAAAAACTTTTATACATAGGTTCATCTTATGCTTTAAAGGAGGACAAAGAAAAAGGTTTTTCCAAAATTTGGCCCAAAAAGTTAAAATGGAGTAAATTTAAAATGTTTACTTGAGTGCATTAAAACGATTGTCTGGGATCTTAAATGATTACAAAGAACTTACTTAAAAAAAACTAAGGGACTGATATAAGGATTAATCCCCCAACACTAGGGAGGGGGGGAGTTGACAACAATGCCTATTCAGGAGTTCCCTAAATATAAGATATTTTACCCTTCAAAAACAATTTTATAAATTTTTTATTGCTTATGTTTACCTGTAAAAACAATAAAACATTGATCATTTTCTAAATAAATGACTCTGTGTGGTTTTTCATTGTAACCCACCAGTGAGTCATATCACACATAATTATTGTATTCTTTACCTCAACACCACTGGTGGTACACTAATTACAAGCTGTGATGTGAGAGCCACTATGCTTAGTACCAGTTTTGTCAAACAATTTGAATTTTATTTAGTACATAGTCAACATTTTCATTGTATATAATGCACTTGGAAACATCCTTTTTAGAAAGCAAATGTTAAAAACCACAATGCTTTCAATATTTTAGTCCTTTATCAATTTTTGGCAGGCATAATCCTGAATATTTATATTGCTATATTCTGAAAATGCTATAATTTTGTATATACAAACATTTTTCAATGAGAGGAACAAAATTAGTATTTAAATTTGGGTCATCTTTGAGTGTATTTTAACAAGGCCAAATGCACTTTTTTAATAATGTAAGCCCTAAACACTATATTCCACAAATACCTGTTAATATTACACAATGAAAATGGAACATGCAACATTTATCTAACATTGATATGACTTGTGACATGTCAGCCTATCAACTGTGACTAAACAGCACTATCGCATGTTTATGTTTGTAGTTTGTAATTTGTACTACTACTGTAAATATTGTCCAAATGAGCCTACAATGGGTTTGAAAATATTAAGCTACTTTAAGTGTTTTTATTTAGTTATTATAATAAAAGTTGTGGTTCAAAAGATTTTTAATGTTTTAACCCCCAAAACAGACAAGTGCACTATCACGACACACTGATTGATCTACTACAACATGACTTTTAAGTACACCATATTTGCCATACAGCCTTTACAGGAAGGCAGTATGCTATCAGTTCATCACTAGTTGGTCACAATGCACATTGGTAAGGGACACAGTGCCCAACAACAGTAGGTCACTATGTGTTTTAAAAGTTCTTGCTTGTATATATAGGCTGGAATTTCTATGTACACAACCGAGTTTAAATGGAAAGAGTGGCAGTGTTACTTTTCTATTTTTTTTTTTGGTGTTTAACGTCCGACTATTGTGCACACAAAAAAAAACACTGTTGACTAACTAATTGACCTGTTATCACTACAGCAGAAGGCAATGTTCGTTGCTGCTAGTAGTAGCGTGTTCACATGTCTGGAAATCCGGCCGCTGATATATTGAAGAGTGTAAACACAAAAAACCTTAAACATGAATGTTATTGTTATATATAATGTATATTCAGGGAATATTGTGTACAGGGAAGTTCTGAGCATTTCCTAATTGCTTGAGAGATTGTGATTGGGCTTTCTGCTAAGTGTTCAGAAGTTTTCTGGGAAGGTTATAAGCTATAAGAGAGTTGTAATACTCAACCCCTTAACCCTTTGTAATAAAAAACATGTTTTTCGGAACCTTTGCCATACCACTCATCCGATTGTGATATGGCTTTTTACTAAACGTTTAGGAGTTTCCCGGGGAGGTTATAGAGTATAACAGAGTTGTAATACTCAACTCATTTATCCTCAAAAATCATCCTTTGTAGTGAAAAATGTGTTTTTTCAAAACCTTTGCTATACCGTTCATCCGACTGTGATGGGGCTTTTTGCTAAATGTTCAGGAGTTTCTCAGGATTTTGTTCATTTATATGAACAAATACACTATCTATAGAAATACACTATCTATGTTTCAAAAAATGATAGGCCTATAGTTATAACATACTGATATGATGTACACTAAAATAAATTTCAATATAAGTTTAGGTTACAGCAAAATGTAGATGGCCTACACAAAATATTCACTAGAATGCATAAGAATATTTCTTTTATACTCTCTGGCAGCAGCTAGCATAAAGTTCAAACTTGTTTCTAGTTTTATGGGAAAGGTGCCACTAGTAAATATGGCCAAGGACACTCCATAAAATGTTCAGGAGTTTCCCAGAAAGGTTACAGGCTACAAGAGAGACGTAATACTCGATTTACCCTTAAAAATTACCCTTTGCAGTGAAAAACATGTTTTTTCATCATTATTTTCAGGAAAACATAATTATTAATTTTTTTTTTTTAATGTCGGTGTTCATAATATTTACTAGTACCCATGCCAAGTTTATAGATTAGCAGTGTGTCTAATTATAAGAGTAAAATGGATATGACCATTTCCTTAACTAAGCTGTCTACCTAACTTTTTTAAGCAGGTAACAAATCTAAACATGGTAAATTTTCTACTCAATTCTAAACAAGAATATTAAATAAGCATATAGACAAACAAATTAAGAAAAGAATTTTTCATATAGCTGAGTACAGCCTAAACAGGCTACATAAACTGTTATAAATAAACATATTACTGTATATTCTTCCTAAAATAAAAAATAAATAAATAAATATGTTTATATAAACTATACACAGATATCTAAAATTAACCTTAAACAAGGCTTGTGGTTAGCCTACAATCAGAGTGTTATAGTCTATAATTGTAACTACTAGAACACATTTCAAAATATGCTATAGAAAAATGTACGTAAAATATTCACTGTAATCTGTACAAATGTCCTTTGACAGCAGCAAGCATAAAGCTATAACTTTTGATCTAGTTTTAGGGAAAAATATCATTAGTTAAACAACAAGAAAAGGTGAAAAACCAAGGACACTACCTGACTTTTAATGATTTTAGAAAGTTTTTATAATAATTTTGTTAATTTTTTTTTTTTTTGAGGCGAAAAACCGTTAAGGTTATCATCGCCGTCAATAATTTTGTTAAAATGTGGGAAGATACTTCACTGGTGTCAATAATAAAATTTAATGATACTTAACTCTTCTTGTGATGAATGTATTGATGTAGACTGCTAGCAGTTTTTTTTAAATATTGTACAAGGTTAGGTTTGGAATTCAGTTAAAAATAATTTCTGTTGATATTTTGTACCATTTTTTTTTCAGAAAGAACTAAAAAATGTAGGAAAACCCCTTTTTTAGGACAGTAACTATCTTAGGGAAACAACACTGTTCATGAATTAACAATATCAAGTTTGGAGTCCATAAAAATAGTTTTTTTGTAATTTTTTCTTATAATAAAGAAGTAGTTAAATGTACATGAAGTAAAATGATATAATGCAAATATAAATTTGTTTGAAGTTTTTATATTAGAAACTAAGAATGATTCTTGGTACAAAACTTAGAATTCAATTCATACATTTTGATAAACAAAATGAAAATTGTAGAGTGATACTGTAATAACTCAAAATCATTTAAAATGAAGTAGTATGAATTAATGTAAACAGTTAAAGAATAGATGCAAATATTACAAAGAACGGTATTAAAACTCGCTTTCATTCCTAGCGCCTTTATCATTACTAGTATAACTTTTGTGTGCTAGGTAACCAGTACATCAAATTAGGATTGACTGATAAAAGGCAGTCCAATTACCTAATAGATCAACTATATTTTTTTTGTTTTGGTGTTTAATGTCCGACTATTGTGCACAATTGGGCTAATGCAGACGATGGAGTGATTTATAGCGTATGAAAATGCCAAGCCCTGGCCGGAAATCAAACCCGGGTTCTCGGGGTGAAAGCCCAGTACGCTACCAACTAGGCCACCGAGGCAGCTACACACCAACTATTTTAAGATGGAGGAATGACGCAAATAGAAACAGTGATAAAGGCGATTATTTAACTAAGTTTTCATTCCTTTTCCATGTTTTTGACAATTTATTTTTGTTTTTAATCACATTTCCTTTTACTTTAATTATAGGCCTACTTCAATTTCATAACATAAACTGGTAAAGAAATGACTAAGACAACTTTAAACAATGTTCAAAGACTTTTTTATTAATTACCTGAATATTTATGAAATCCAAAAATTTATGCTTTAAGTCATCCATTGTACTTCAGAATACTGTAGCACAAAATATTATTTATTTATATAAAATTGTTGTTGAGAATAACAATGTAATACCAAACCATTTTAGTGCTGACCAACTACCTCTTTCCACACCAGTGATAAAGAACAAAATTTGTAATAAATAAATAAATATGTAGATTAAATCAGAAAACAAACTCGACAACTAAAATGTCAAATATAAACACAGAAGTGCCAACGTAACAACTATTATCTATTATCACTGATGTTGACAGTAGAGACACAATAATTTAGGTTATGTTGGTAATTAATTAGGTTTGAATCAGCTGTTCAGCTGTTGGTAAGATTTTTGGATAGTTTCGTTTAGTAACAGGAACATTCATATGAGCTTCAGACTGTTTCTAAAATTAGTGGTACATGTTAGTTGTTTTAATAAATTTTAATTGGTACGGTTTTTTCTGAAAATATGATTACTGATTACTTTATTGATCCTTTTATCACCGTTAACTATTACCTCGATTATAAAATGATTAAATGTTATTATTATTTTTTTTGCAAATAGAAACGTTCTGCAATATATTATTATATAACTTTTGTAAATACACATGTAGAAATCTAAATAGCATTGACTTACAGATATAGCTTATCGCTTAAGGCGGTAAATAAATTGACTGCTGTGCTGGTACCGTGTATAAACTTGAGTTTGTGACTTTCTGGATACTAAAATAGTATTATCTCAAGCTTTATTTTATTTTCGTTGTCTATTCTATTATTTTGTTTACATTTTTATAGTACTTCACAAATCAGGTGCAGCAATATTTTAAAAGGTATTGATTGGAAATATTAGGTACTTTTAAAGTATTTAAAGGTATTTTAGACTACATTACCTTAATTTTACATTTCATTGGTCTAAGAATTGTTTATTTTATATGTGTAGTCTTTCATGTATAAAGTAGTATAAAGTAGGGTGGTAGGTATAAAAGGTAGGCATACAAGGGTAGGTGAAGGAAAAAAGAGTTTTTACCGTTTTATGGGATGCATTATGGAAAATGCTGAAATACTTATTTCATAATTTTTGCTTTAGAATATTTTTGTTAAGTTTCAAGAAATTTCAACAAAAATTTATTTTTCTCCAATGCAAACATTTATACCCTTTTTTTACATTTTTATCCCATTAGGGGATGAATTCTGGAAAATGCTGAAATATATGGTTTAGTATTTGTGTTTTAGAGTATTTATGTTTAGTTAAAAAAATCCAACATTTTTTCTCAACTGCAAACTTTTATATCCTTTTAGGAGATGAATTATGAAAAATGCTGAAATATGTGTTTTTTATTTGTGTTTCAGGGTATTTATGATGTAAATTTAATCAGAAAAATTTTGTTTAGTCCAAATTTTATACCTTCATTTTTATATCTTCTTCCTCCTTTTAATCACTTTAGAGGATGAATTTTGAAAAATGTATTTCATTGTTTGTTTTAGAGAAATATATAATATTTATGTTATATAATATTATATGTTAAGTTTTAAGAATATCTGACCAAAAATGTATTTTTTATCCAATAAATATTGTTGTATTACCTTTTTACTCCTTTAAAAGTTGAATATTAAAAAAATGTTTCTTAATACAATCCTACATGTTGGTAAGAAGGTATCGTGAAAATTTCAAGTCTCTAGCTATCATAGTTTTGGCTGCACATTTATTATGAGTTAGACATTTACTTTTACATATTAAGATTTTTTTATAGGCAATATGTTGGCCTACTTTAACATTCAGTACTAATATATCAGCTAGTCATTGTTGAAATAATAGTTGGAAAGTCTATTTTGACTGGTATTTAACCAAAATTCTATCTAATACTTTTGGGGTTTTCTATTTTATTTTTAAAATGGAACTGAGTAAAACTGAAGTTCAACAACCTTATATTTATAATTATAACCTGATTATCTTAAATTTTTTAGGGTACACTATACTTAACTTGTCTCCTCAGTTTAGTTACAACCTAATAGAATTATTGTGGATATGTTATTATTATATGGGCTCATTATAAATACAGTATAGGAACTTTTAGGGGGAAATGTTAGTTATAAAAATTTGTTTGTAGTCTATTACAGTATAGTTCATTTTGAAAACTAAACTAAAAATTATTTTTGTATACTTTTTATCCTTAAATTTTTATTGAAAGTAGTTTTTTTGTCATTCACCCCAATGCATGTATTTGTGTATAGAGATGCTGAGTGAAAGTTTTGTAGAAATATGTGTTTTTTTTGTTGTTTTTTAATGATGGCTATGCTTGTAGTGCATATTTTATCATAATGAGTCTTTCTCCTTTTTCATGAGCAAAAGACCTTCTAGTCTTTGTACTAGTTAACCCAAAGCTTTAGAGAGCTGTGGCGAGCCCCATGGCTAAACTTGTGGTACAGGTTCTATCATGTTTCCATATGCCCTATGAAAATACACTGTAAAGGTATGGTCATCTGGTCCATATGTAGTTACACAAACTAAAACTAAAAAGTCTCTTCGCACTAACTTATGTATAGCAGAGTTTGTCTAAACTGATTATTACATTGATAAAAATTTCAACATCTTCGGATAACTATTGCAGTGAGGATATACTCCAACTGTTTCTTTGTCAGAGAGAATTTAGATTACAAAATATGTTGAATTACCGTAGAGCATTAAAAAAATGTATTTTAAGATTGTGTTTATGATCAAGATCCCTTAAGATGACAACAATATATTATTTTTAAATTTAAACCTAGGTCTATCAGACCAGACTCTCTTTTCTTATTGCTGTTGGAAACTGCTTCACAACTCTTGACATATATCCAGTCACAGTTTCATATGGACAGAATTGTCAGATATGCCATAATAACAATCGGGTGTTACTTGCAATATTAGCAAAGCCTTCATGTGAACAAACTATGTTTGCTTGTTGCCAATTATAACATCTCATCTTGAGCAACGCAAATGTAGTTTTATGAAAAGTCTATTTGTTCTAAAGTCATTTTTTGTCTGCTTCTTCTATACATTCAAGAACTGTAGTTATATCACTTCAATAGCTTCTGTCTTGTTTTCTTTTTATGTGCACATGCTCTTTAAATTTATCTTCAATTAATGTACTCAATGATCTACTCTAATGTTTCTTCATGAATTACTTTTTATAATTCCATTCATGTCAGACCAAACAAACCACTTAACAGGAAGGGAGCCATGCCTATTCAGCACTTCATTTAATTCCATTTTAAGTTTGTCCTTACAGTGGTTATACTTGAACTAAAAAACGGTATTCTGTCTGGATATAACACACAAATTTATTCCAAAATATGTCTGTGTACTTGGGGAAATCCAGATTAACACTATGCAGGACTTCAATATTTTCTTAACATTAATACGTATACTACAACTACTTTTATTGGCTAACCAGAAATTTATTATCTAATAAATAATTATAACAGGTTATAAGGTTATTGCCCAATGTCAACTCTGATCACAGCACCACACCTAGAGTGCAGCACTGTGAACACTAAACCAACTCAAAAGGCTTCAGTCTAACTAGTTCTGCGTTGTCAAATAGCTCAAGTACAGTGGTACCCCTGTTAACGGTCTTAATTCGTTCCAGAACTAAAACTGTTATTTGAGCAAAGTTCTGTGTGAATCAGAATTTACTATTTATGGAAAACATTTTAATTTGTTACATAGAAAAAAATAATTAAGTACTCACCATTAATATCATGAAGAATTAAGAAAACTCACAGAACAGAAGTCACACTTTATTTTAACTCAATTCATACAAATTTAATTATGCCACATATATACACACAGGACAAATCAACACTGTATATGTTTGTAGTATAGTATTCAGTGTATGAACACTGTAGTTTTTTTTAGTTCAATAGTCAAAGTTTGTCTTTTACTTCCACTATAACAAGCACTTCTTCTTTTAGGATCCATTTAATTAATATTCAAAAAAAAAAATGAAAACAGGATTTAAACAATTTAAAATTTGCACACAAAACCACTTAACGCTTAAAGTTAAATTTAAAAATCAAAAGTGCCTAACACGAAAGTGTGCCTAACACAATAGGGAGTTTACTGAGAATCGCATAGTTTTCAAAAAGCCACAGATTTTTATATTTTGAATAAAAAATTTATTATTTTTAAACAATGTGTTCTACAAACTCAAAATTTAAGAACATCTTATAAAAATTAAGTATCAAAAATAATATTGCGTAGATGGTGCCCTTCCAATTGAACACATGTTTCCAGAAGTTCACTGAAGTTACGCATTGAATCTTGTAACATTTCTTGTAGAATGGCTTGGATTTCTCTTCGGATGGCTTCCAAGTCCAGGATTGTCAGATTGGGGGACTGGGTGGGCCAAGGAACATCTCCAAAATGAGAGATTACTTTCACGGAAAGCTTGTTGGACATGTACCATCGAAATTCGAGCAGTGTGGGCCATAGCCCCATCTTCCTGGAACCATATGTTTTGCATTACTATGCGACGACAGTGAAGTGCAGGCAAGAAAAAAATATTCAATATTTCCAAATAGTGGTCTGTGGTAACAATAACTGCCTGACCATTATTAATCTCAAAAAAATTACTGCCCAATGATCCCCACTTCATCTACCGCACACCACAATATCACTCGAGCACTATGTAAAGGCCTTTCTTGCAATATTTGTAGATTTTCTGAACACCAAAATCTAAAGTTCTGCTTGTTTACAAAACCATCCAAATGAAAATAAGCTTCATCGTTCATAAGAAAAATTGAATTTTTGTTTTCACCCAAGATTGCTATCATTTGCTGACAAAATTAGAAATTCTGTCTTTAATTACCAGGGTTCAGTTTTTCACATACTGCAAGCTTATATGGATGGAACTTAAGGTCTCTAATCAACACATTTCTTATCGTAGACACAGAAATGCGAAGGTTTGAAGCTCGCTTCCTTAGTGAACGGTTGGAGCTCTCCAACACAGCGACGCAAACACGCTCAACATTCTCAGGCGTACAAACTGTTTTTGCTGGCCTGGAGGTTTTTTTTCATCAATGATCCCATTGTGTTCACATTATGCATCCACCTCAAAATTGTGTTACGATCAGGAATCAGCCCAAACGGCAGAACATTGAAGTGTTGGTGGAACATTGAGTGTTGGGTTTGGGTCACAGATTCACCATTAATGTAAAACCGTCTCATAACAAAAGCATAGTGCTCAAGATTCTACATCTTAAGTGTAACTGAAACTTCAAACTCCCTTCTACACAATAGGACCTTCCCAACCGCCATCCCCTACAACTTGCCGTGTATAACCCAATACAAAAACATGCGGTTCCTCGTAAACACCCTGTATTTTAAAACTATTTAAATTATTTAAGAGGCTAACAAATTAAACACACAGTAAATTAGTTGATGACACACTAAGTAAATCAAATTAGATACATGACAGAAAAGGGAATAGGAGTGGGAATTCTGAAAACAGAGAACTAAGAAATGTCATGTAATTTTTTGCTCTACAAAAACCAAACATCCATGTGTTAGCTCAGCACAATGTTTATTTCTGTAGCACAACAGAATGTTATCACTATATTTAAACATCTGCTTAGAAGTAATAAGAAAATGAATACACTCTTATAATATGTTCAGCCCTTTATCCTAAACCTAAACTGTTATGTGGGTCATTTTTAACTTCGTGAATTAGACTGTTTTCCAATATGACCATTGGCCAGGTCGACTGTTAGCCGGGGTATCACTGTAATTCAACATTTTGGTGTTAATGGAAGTGAAATTCATGTTGTTTTGCTTGATTTTGTATTTCAACTTCCTCTGGTTTGGTCTTCAAGTCCCTGTGATTAATATCATTACTGACGTACCAAGAAGCTTTGACTATAGCCCTTAGTACTTTATTTTGAAAAGTCTGAAGAGTTTTAATATTACTCTTTTTGGCCCAGCTACAAAAGTGAATACCATATATAACCACACTGGTTTTAGTACTTGTTTGTATAACAACAGCAATTTGTTATGTATTGATAATTCTGACCTTCTTCCAATCAGCCAATTTCTTCATTTGGGTACCTAGTTTGTGTTTTTTCTTAATATGTTCCTGCCAGTGTAGCTTGGCATGAAGTGTAATACCAAGGTATTTTGCACTATTAGCATGCAGTACTATATATGTATGTGTTGATAAACTAGCTTATAAACAAATTTCTAATTTGTAAAATTTACTTGTATTGATCCAAATCTGTATATCTAATTATTCTTGATGCACTACTTTTTAGTTCAAGAAGTGACATGGTCAGCCCCTTTTTGTAATTTATTTTTGAAATCTACAGCACCTTCCTTAAGATAGCCATTCTATCAACAAAAGTGGCAATCTTTGAACTGGCAAAGTTACTATCTTGAGTTACTATCTGATGATAAGTACGAGGTGTTCAGAAAGTAACGAGAATTTTTAAATTTCGCGGACTTGGAGAGTCCAATTGTCAAACACTCTTTTTTTTATTATGTTGGTATACATGCCCTTGAAGTATGATAAAACTTTCAACTGTTTTCATTGTTGACTTTGTCTGTGACAGCCACTAAGGTTAGACGTGTTTTTATGAGCTCAGCGATTTTCGTTTGTTAAAAGAAATGGATCAAAGAATTTGTATCAAATTTTGTGTACAAAATGGAATAAAGTGTGTGAAATTTTAACAAAGGCCTATGGCGAGTCTGCTATGAGTAAAGAAAGAGTTTACGAGTGGTATAAGTGTTTCCAAGAAGACCGTGAAGACGTTGAAGATAACGAACGCCCTGGATGCAACAGCACATCAACAACCGATAAAAAAGTGAAAGAAATGGTTATGAACAATCGCCGAATCACAATTAGAGAGGTCGCTGATGATGTTGACATATCGATTGAATCATTTCATGACATTGTTTCCAATGTTTTGTGTATGAAATGCGTGGCAGCAAAATTAGTTCCAAAATTGTTGAATTTTTGAACAAAAACAGCGGCGAATGGAAGTTGCTCAGAAGTCACTAAATGAAGTCAACGACGATGAAGAATTACTGAAACGTATTATAACAGGTGACGAAACATGGGTTTACGGATATGACGTCGAAACTAAGGCTCAATCATCTCAGTGAAGGCATTCTGGCTCGCCAAGACCGAAAAAGGCTCGACAAGTGCGGTTGAACGTGAAGGTTATGCTCACTGTGTTCTTCGATATTAATGGCATAGTGCATCATGAATTCCTGCCACCAGGTGAAACGGTCAATAAGGAGTACTACCTACAAGTTCAACACCATTTGTGTGAAGCAATCCGAAAAAAACGCCCGGATCTGTGGAAAAACAATTCATGGTTTTTGCACCACGATAATGCACCATCTCACACTTCACTGCTTGTTTGTGAATTTTTGGCCAAAAACGATGCCGCAGCCTCCATATTCGCCAAACATGGCTCCATGTGACTTTTTCCTATTTCCAAAAATAAAGAGAACCTTAAAGGGCCGTTGTTTTACAGCTGTAGATGACATTAAAAGCGCATCACTGAAAGAACTAAAGGCTATCTCAAAGATCGAGTTTGAAAAGTGTATCGAGGATTGGAAGAAGCGTTGGCACAAGTGCATAATCTCCAATCTATTTTGAAGGTGACAACATCAATGTAGAAGAATAAATAAATATGTTGTTCAAAAAATTAAAATTCTCGTTACTTTCTGACCACACCTCGTATACAGAAAGGTCCACGTATACTACCTTGAGGCACTCCAGCTTTGATATTCATTAGCTCAGAATATTCAGATTCTTTCCAAACTCTAAAAAATCTATCCTATAAATATGACTTTACTAATTCATTAAATTTTTTTGAGGTGTAGTTTTTAATTTCTCAGAAAGACCAACATTCCAACTTTGTCAAATTTTGTGATACATCAAAAGAGACATAAGAAATGGATGAAAATTACTGAGTTTTTTTAGTGAATATGCTACAACATATCTATCTTATGTACAGTACATAGTTTATTGATGTAAGCAAAAAAATATAACTTTTAGCTTTAATGAAGAACATAAGCCATGTATAGCCTAAAAAAAGTTAGAATCATTTTACCTTTAAAATCGTCTAAAAATAATTAGATACAAAAAAGTATTACATGTGCATGGCTTAACCAAAAAAACAAAAACAAAAATTGTTATTGAAAAGGGCTCTCTTCTTTATTTTGGATAACTGTGGTTGTATTGTACCTACAATAAGAATAAAGTATTAACATGACAGCAATGTCAATGAATAGGAAGGAATAAATTTGGCTCAAGGTTGTAAAACCTAATCTGATTTTTAAAATTAATAATCTTGTTTATGAATAATACTTTATCAATTCCTATGCTATCTCAGAACGTCAACTTAAGCAGGATGGTCTATTCTGTTGATTAAATGCAACAAATAAGAAATATTGACCTTGTAACAATAATAAAACAAAGAAGACCAAAGTACATCAATAATTAAACTAATAAACATTTTCTACTTACAGGAGGTACTTATATTCAAGTATTAACTGTACTGGAGCGGAACATAATGATTTTAATGGTTAGGAGAATATATTCTTATTTTTATAATATTTATGTAGTAAAGTTTCAAAATTTTACTTGATTTTAATATATAATAATTAATTGTAAATGGAATTTAGACTCTAACTTAAAATTGACAATCCACAACCCACCATTTATACTATCATTGTTCTGGCTTGTACTTTACCAGAGCAGTAGACAGTTTTGGTAGGCCCCTAGCCAAATGACTTAGCATTAGTCCGCCTCTTGTTCAAATGTCACATTATAGTTTATAAATGTCTTATAGACTACTTTTTAAAGTTTAATTTTTTCACAGGATTGCTACAAAATTCAACCTTCTAAAATCTAATCTCAGTTCATTGATTGCTGCATAGGCCCAGATCCTTCTGAAAAAGCACTTCAGAATGAACCCCTGGGCAAATGATCTGAAAAGCTGGTCTGTCTACAGCCTATTACTACTAATGACTCTGCATATTTTTATTTTGTCAATTAACAAATGATAATTAACAGCTATTCAAACAACAGAATGACAAAAATTTTGTAGCTCTTTTTAAGTGTATGGAAATTCTTAATGCTTTATGTCTGTAGACAAAGAAAATCTTATAATGTTATCAGAAATCTTTTAAAATAAATATTTAGAATTAATTGCGACATAATAAAGGCCAAAGAGCTATCTATTATCAATCACTGTTCTAATTACTCAAGGAAAACTGTTTAATATGATGATAAAACTAATACCATTCTTAGTTTTGGCTTAAAAAGATTTAATTTTGCTTTAAATATTAACCAAAAGTTCTGTAACTAAATAATTGCATTAAATCTCTCAAGTAGGCATAGAGTGGTGGACAGGTATGTATAAGTATAATAGTAGACAATAATTTAAGTAATAATAAGTAATAATTTAATAATAATAATAAGTAAGTAATAATAATACAAGTAGTAGACAATAATAAACTTTATAATAATAATGTTTAGCAATTTAAGCTACAATAACTGTAAAACCAAAGCATGTAGCCTATAATAAATATTTCTAATAAACATGAAGCAAACTAAGTGTCATTATTGTTTAAGTTAATGTAGTTTATTATTAGTCTATTTGTAGGCTGATACAACTAACAAATAATAATAATTTTCTACATAATCAGTAATATTTGAAATTTAATTGCAGCAAACAAATTTCAAAAGTCATAACTAACGTATTTAATCCACTAAATTTAATTTTAAAATTTCAATTTTTTGTCCGAAAAATTCTTATATTTTTCAACATTACATACAAGCATTTCCCAGGGAATACACATATTTAAATTTTAAAATTACATTTATTAGTAATTTGAATTATTTGATTAATTAGTCTATAACAGGGGTGGGCACTAACTTAAACTATAGGAGCCATAAATTTATGAAGCTGTTTCGAAGAGAGTCACATTTTTAACAAATTTACTAAGTGGAGATACATTTTCTATTTATTATATGAAGAAATATTTATTCTTATACTCTGCACATAATGTTATTGTTTAATTACACAACAAGACTTTTGAGAAGTGCTTTTTCAGGTGTTAAATTTTGCAATTAGTTGTTTGAAATCTGACTGATATTTGGTAAATGTAGTTCGCCTAACTACTAATCAGTTAGTTCAGATTGATATTTAGATTTAATGAATTGAAACAATGAGTACAGTAATTCGCACGCATAAGTATTTCTTATTGAGATCTATCTATTAATACACTCTTTTCTTAATGGATATTTTTCTTCTTAGAACTTCTTCCGAAATTATATGGTCAAAACACTACTTAATTTCAGTTCTTTTAGACCTTTGTCCTCTTGCAGATCTAGTAGCTCCAACTCTACAGCTGCTGTATCTTTTGTGATTGGTGATGAAACAAGACAGCCATTGCCCACAAGATCAACAGCAAAAGGGAACAAAACAAAGACAAAAAAGTTTTCTTTTTTTAATTTAAAATAAACTAGCATACTTGTTTTTTTTAATTTAACATAAAACACACACACACACACACACACACACACACACATAATTTGTGTGTACAGTAGGTTGAAAGATTGAATATCATCTAAATCTTTGAAGCAATTTTTATTATTGTCTTATCCATTGTGAAAACAAATTGTGTGGTTCACCTGTGCTATAAGATAAGTACTATAGGGCTGGCAAGCATCTCTAAATAAATAGTGAGTCAAACTATAAATTGCTTACTACACAATTTTGTATAATAAAGGTTAAAATATTTAGTTATTTTAGATAGTAAAAGTACAGTAAAAATCTCCTTGTACATAACTTAAGTTTCGTTGTGTGATGAATCAAGACAAAATTGTTGTGTATGCAGCAACAACTTAATGCTCCTTTTAAAAATTATTGCATGTATAATATTTTACTGTTTTTTGAGAAATTGCTGTAAATTGAAATATATATATATATATATATATATATATATATATATATATATATATACATTTTTTTTTTTTTTTTTTTAGTGTTTAACGTCCAACTATTGTGCACACTTGGGCTAATGCAGACGGTGGGATGATTTATAGCGTATGAAAATGCCCTCGCCGGGAATCGAACCCGGGTCCTCGGGGTGAAAGCCTAGTATGCTAACCACTAGACAAATAATATATATATATATATATATATATACATACATACATACATACATATATATATATATATATATATATATATATATATATATATATATTATATATATTTTTGCATATAAGCTACTATGTTCAGTATAATAAACTGCCTTCCCTAGCTTCGTCAATTCTTCTTTCATTGACATGTTTTAGAGAACTCCATCTTCAAAAACTATTTCTATACTGGTTACCAATATTATGGCTTGTCCTATTTATATCTTTCTAGCTCCACCTCATACCTCTCCTCTATTTACGTGCCTGTGTTCAACATGTGTACATTAAACCTAACATGCTTGCTTCTGATTGGCTCTTCAAAATCATAACTTTTCACTCGCTTTGAAAGTTATAAATAGGACGAGCCATAATATTAGTGACCAGTATAGAAATAGTTTTTGAAGATGAAGGTTCTCCGAAACGCAAGAAGAATTGACTAAAGAAGAATACTAAGGGAAGGCAGATTATTATACTGAACATGGTGACAATAATTCTAGCAGGAAAGAAGAAGAAAAAGAATTTCATATAAGCTATTTACATAATTCTGAGATACATAAATTCTAAGATGTTTCAGATTTTTATAGCCAATAAGCCTAATTTTTGTTTAACAAAATAAGGTAGGTTAATAATTTGACCACTAGACTACTTCAAACATTTTTTTTAGCTCTTACAAAAACAAAGGTGAATGGGTAGGTTTTATATTTTAACCAATGAAGATAAAAAGTTATTTAAAATTACATGAAAGGTCATTTATTTGTTCAGTGTTACTGAAACAACGCTACTAAACACATGGTAAACAAAGAAAATTTTATTGTTAGAAACATTTATAATTTTGTTATAATAAATGTAGTTTGTTATGCCAATTGTAGTTTGAAATTTAGAGATTTTTAAGTTTTTTTGTTTACTGTACACGTATTTCAGAACTTCAAATCTACCCGTTACAATATTAAGAGTGTAAAATTTTATTAGAAATATTTAACGTAATATAAAAACTGTCATTAAATTTCAGCACTTATACAAACTAAAATTAAGTGAAATTTAAAAAAATCTATGTCTCATTTATAAACTTATGAGACTCATATGTTAATTTGTTTGATTAAACGATTGGTTTGTAATCTGGATTGGACATCAAACACCAACTAATTTCATGTTTACCAAATTCAAAATTTTTGTTGGAAATGTGTTTCCACTGAATGTGTGTGTGACTAATGTCATGTTGTCTCAAATATAACGGTAAAATCATTTTAAAAAATGAACTTATTAGATATTTAATATTGAGTTGAAGTTGCTTTAAGGTTGTATATAGCCTATGTAAACAGGCTTACTCAACGATTTAGCTGCACATGCAAAAACAAATAGGTTTGTACAGGTCTGAAGTAGCCTAAAATTGAATTGTATAGATTTATAGTATTTAGTAAAAATTTCATTTATACCAGTAATATGAAAAATTGTTAATTTAAATAAAAAGTAGTTTTGAAGTTGTTTTATGATTAAATGAAATATTTTGAAGACAATTTTTCAATAAAAAAGATATTGATGTTTGAACTTAAAATAATATTTACAACTGTAATTACATTAAATAGATTGAAGCTAATGGTATTAACAGTGTATCTAAGCTAACAGTGTAAGCTAACAGTGTATCAATTAAAATATATTGAAAATAAATAGGGTGGAAAGAATACTAGTATATTGAAATATAATGTGATAAATAGCACACAAAATAAATAATTAATTAGAGATATGACTAAATGATTTCCTATTTGTAGTAAAGACACTAGATTACAACAAAAACAACACTACAGATTTTAGGAAATTTTAGAACATCAAAAAATGTAAATTTGTGCAAAATGTAAACTATTGAAATGTTAAAACTTTATTCAAGGAAAACAAATACTCAGTATTAATGTATAAATTATGAAAATAAAAATAGATTAATTAGGAAAAATTATAAAAATAAATTAAAATTCAAAGAGTCAAAAGTAGGGCAAATTCAATTAAAAATTTGTAATTTAAGCAGATAAAGCCTATATGTAGGTGCTATTAAAATCAGCTATTACTTTTATCTTATAGATGGTAAGTATGATATCCAGTTACTTTCTTTACCAGTAGTAATGAAACATCGGTTTGACAGCATTTTAATCTTGTTGCTCTTTAAACAATTGATGTTTAAACAGTCATTTACAAAATGTTGCAATTATTCAAGAGATAATCAACATTGCATTTTGTAAACATCAATGAATAATATCAATATGCACACTGCAATTTTAATTGTTACACAGTAATTTTGCATATTTGCGTCATATAGTCTATTGCATTATTGCAACAATACAACAAATCATATATAATGTGAAACCTTAGAAGAACTTACCTCATTCCATATTATGTTTTACAGCTCAAAACATGGATTGGCTAATTTTGCTAGCAGTTGTTGGTTGTCTGATGGTTCCCTGTCAAAGCACTTATTCAGGACCAATCGTACACTTGTTCGAGTGGAAGTTTGATGACATTGCTAAAGAATGTGAATCTTTTCTGTCTTCCTATGGGTTTGGTGCTGTACAGGTTGGTGATATAACTATAAAACTAAGTATAATAATTATGAATTCAATTGCTTTGCAAATTCAGTTTCTGATCTTTATCCTCTAATTTTTAATTTTATATATATATATATATATATATATATATATATATATATATATATATAATTTATATATATATATATATAATTTTTAATATATATTAACATGAACATTACAGGCTAACATTGTTGTTTTCATAAGAATAACATCAAGGTAACATACAATAACATTAATCAGTTATGAAAAACATATTTCTTCTTGTTACAACATTTAAATTGACTGCTGATTTTATTAAAAACAAAAAGATATGTACTGTTTTATTTAATAAGACCATGTTCAGATTAAATTTAAAAGAAAATTATTTTGTTAGTTGCATACATTAATTTACATCAGTCTTTAAACACTAAAAGTTTATAATATATCTTAAATAATAATTTGCTGTGTTTTACTGAATGCCAGATTCAATGGTGGCAAAAATGCACTTGCAAAATATTCTTCTGTGTGAGAAACAAGCATTATACCATATGTTACATAACATTCAGGATATAATCTTTAATATTAGGTTTAGGTTTACTACTTCCTAAATTTGGTTCAGAATAAGGCTCAAAATGAAATGCTTAGATTATTTATTCACAATAAATTCTTTCTATAGCGAAATTGAAGGGAACATTAACTTTTGCAACTATAAAGAGGTTTCCACTATTGAAAAATCTCAATAAAAACATGTTTACAATCAGTTTTTGTTTTCTGGAATGTGATATATTTTTAATTTGAATGACTTAAGAAGTGCTACAGTTATGAAAATAAACTATTATGTATTATTTGTTTATATAAAAAATATATTTTAATTTAGAAAAAATACTGGCTCTTATTCTTTACTGTAGACTATGAACAAAATAACTACAAGAAGAGCCGGCTACAATAATATACCGTACAACCAGTATTAAAAACATGTACTGACTTGTAGAATATGGATATCAGCATTTAAAATTATCCACTTTTTTCAGAATATTTCTAATTTTAAAAAAAATATTGTTTATGTTATAAAAAAATGAATATTATGTTCAATTACACAAACATTAATTTAAAAAAAACCACACACTTTAAACAATTTAAAATTAAGACACAGAATTAAAATTTAGGATGGGAATAACACAATGGATGCTAAAGAGACCTTTTCATTATTGAGATATCAACAATAGAAGAGATTTTACTATTTTATTAAAAATTATTCAAGGAATACAAATATTTAAGATTATTTATTAACAATTGTTTATTAAAAACATATATTCCCGCATATATCTTTCACATAAATCGTTAAATATACTGTTCTATATTCACCAAACAATGCAACTCAGAGTGAGCTAAGTATTGTTTCATCAACAGTAAAGCTCAAAGAATTAGCTGTTGCAAGAAAAATTAAACACAATTTTATTTGTTAAGCTAGTGAAATAAATTTTCTAAACTATTAAAGGACCTACTTTGTTGTGAATCAGTTTTGCATTCACTAGTAATTGGATAACTATTCCACCTGCCCATGGTCAGGAAATCTTTATCTATCACTGTACAGTGTTCCTGGATAAAGGATGTTAACTTATCCTTTGAGTTACAGCATTAACATTGCTGTTAAATTTCCAAGGGTGTCTTTGGAACTTGGCACAAAAACCTTGGTTTCTGTGTGATTCTTTTTAAATTTATAAATTTTAATTATTTTGAATTACTTATTTGACTTTTAAATTTATTATCTTCTTGAAAAATACAGCTTTTGTGATGAGTCAATGACAATGTCACTGATGTTGTCATCTGGTTTATGAGGGATAAGTGAAAATGTAGAAAATTACATAGAATAAATTAATGAAAATGGTACAAATGGTTCATGTCATGAAGAGGCCTACAACTCTGGATATAGTGATGTCGAGGTTTAAGAAGATGAGCTCTCTACTCAGCGTTTGTTATTGAAGAGAATTGAAGAGAGATTTGGCAGCCAAGAAAACACATTCAAATTTAAAACAGAAAATTAATAATAGAAATCTAAGAAATGTAGATTAATGACTAATGTTACTAACTGTTTCTAATGTCCTTCTTAATATTTTACTGTACTTTAGTTATTTTCTATAAGTAAAATATACTTCACTACTTCCCATTAAAATTACTATGGACTACACTGAATTGTAATTTACCCATTCATATGTTGTATATTGAACATAAACACAAAAAATACTGTACAGTATAAGTTCTCTGATTCACAGTATATTTGTCACAGTTAACACAAATTAAAAGGCACTGTTTAACTACCTGAACAACTCTCAGTCTCAATTATTCCAGATAATCGACTCTCTACTGTATTATCTGTGAAAAAAACAGTATTGTTAGCACAAAATTCTGGATTCACACAATTTGCAGAATATTTCTATTTGCAAAGAGAAGATGTTCTATCACTGCAACATGCCAATATTCAGCTAGAATCTTGGGAAATGTGTCCACAGCAGTTGCAAATGTTGAAACCACTTTTAGCCACTACAAATTTTGCTATGATGTTAATATCATATCATATCATATCATATTAATAAGTTAAATTAAGTTTTGTAAAATAATGTTCAGTTTATCATTATTTATTTACACTATGGTTAATTTTACAAAACTTTAACGAGTATTAGCTTCATAAAGTATTTTTTGTTTGTTTGTTATTTTAAGACGAAAAGCAAATTAAGGCTATTATCACCTCCCTAAATGTAAGTCTGAGTGTAAAGTGTTAAAGTCGTAAGTGTAGTGTTGTAAGTGTGTGTGTTAGACTCGGGTACCGCGAGGGACATCTAAATCCTCTTAATAGGTGCAGCTAGTCTGTACCCCCATGCGGGGTAACATAAAATGTAGCATAAAACATTCAATTTAGGCTAAACAATTATTATTAAGTACAAAATTAATTCATGTGAATTTCTTTTTCCATATATCCTCTTTTGATCTTCCTAAGCAAATGTTATGATCATAAACAAAATATGAAGTTGATTTCAAGTAAATGATTCACTAACTGGTTATTACTTTCAGGTTTCACCAGTTACAGAATGTGTGAAGATGCAGAATCGACCATGGTATGAGAGGTATCAGCCTATTTCTTATAAAATTTGTTCAAGGTCAGGTGATGAGGATGATTTCCGAGATATGGTGAGAAGATGTAATAAAGTTGGAATCAAGTAAGTCGATATAGATTTTCCTCTATTAAAACTGTGATGACCATTTTAATTGTAGTTGATTAAATACATTATATATATATATATATATATATATATATATATATATATATATATAAGCTGTCTTATTTTGTTAAAAATTGCATTAAGTCTTTGCATTCAGATAGTTAGTTCTAATGACCATAACTTGGCCTGCTCTATTCAGCTGTGGGCAGGCACATTGACCTTTTTATATTTCCAGTTATAATGTGTTTTGTCATTTACTATCTGACATCGGTGAATAATATTTTAAAAAATAAGTCAAACAAAACTTAAAATAATATATTTAATAATATACATCGAGTAAAAGTTATATTATTAATTATATTGTAAAATAATGTTTATGGGTAAATAAAACCAACTACAATTATTTGTTATTACAAGACATTTTAATGTCAGTGTAGACTAACTAGTATATAGAAAATTTAGAAATAGTAATTTTCATATTCCAATAAAGAACTTAGTGTATATATATATATATATATATATATATATATATATATATATATATATATATATATGTATATATTAATTGGATGCCTGCACTTTAAAAATACACTTTATGGTTCCAGAATCTATGTAGATGTTGTACTGAACCACATGACTGGAAACCATGATAATGGCATTGGGGTTTGTGGCTCAACTGCCGATACAAAAGAATTAAAATACCCTGCTGTACCTTATGACAAAGAAGATTTTAATTTGCCAACTTGTGGAATACAAAACTATGACAATCCGACTGAGGTGAAATGATCATTTAATTATCATTATACATACAATTTAAATGATTTCATTCAACTTTCAATCAAATATATTTATAATAAATATCATAATTTAATATTACTATATATTTATTACTAATGATAGTGATATTATTTATTTTTAGTGAACTGTCTGTTATATGCTATTATTACAGAGTAATTAATTAGAACAATTTGATACACAATAATAATTATTAAGTGTGATAAATTAATGTCATTTTAACCTGTCATACAGCAGCCTAGGCTTTGACATATGACTCAGTGCTGAATTGAACTACTCTGCCTAAAATTAAATTGCACCCATTTATTTTCCAGTTACTTTAAGGCCTAGTTAAACAATGTCCTAGTTTTGTATTGTTACATACTTTAGAGTACAATTTAGAAACATTTACTCTAAAGTAAATGTTTTATTAAATTTATTGATAGGCTATTTTAGATAAAGAAAGGATTATATTCACTTTAAAAATAAATAAAATTACGTATATTTAAACTAAGTACAATATTTTACTTGAATATCACGGTTTTCAAACTTTCAGTTCAAGAGTTTCTTCTAGTCTTTTCATTAATAGTAGAACCTTGATAATATGAATGTTCGATAATCCAAACCCAATGTTGGTATAAATAATTTTTGCTACAGTAGTCGACAATTTTTTTGCGCTAAGTACCTTGTCACATCAGGAGTTCTGAAATATCTGAATATGCTATGTTAAAATACAATAAGTATGTACACATTGTCTATATGACTAAAAGTAGTACAAAAAAAAATTCAAAATGTTCTGAAATTAATAATATGTATTTGTTATACATAGAAATGACATCATTAGGCCAAAAAAACTTATAAATAAAATTTTTCTGAAACAATTTAAAAACTTTTTTATGAATAATACTCTTGAAATCAAGATTATAAATAAAATCCCATGTTACATTCACAGCTTTCAAATATAATGCTTTTTCACTTTTTTGGCCTTGTTTGTGTATTTGCCCAAAATGTCTCTTTTATAATTTCCTTTCTTTCCATCAGAGTAATTGGGTTGGTTGCATGTTGTGTAGGAAGAGTCTCGCTGTTAGGCATGGTGGGTGTTGTTCAGTTGCATAATCCCAGTATAATTCGTTTGACAATATATAACAAAATTTTCCTAATCTACCATGGTCTAAAGCTTAAAATCTAAGAGGCATTTATGTGCAAATATTGAAAGCAAAACATTCTGTGAATGCCACTGTCCATATTCATGCTGTCTAATCATCAAACCATGAGTTGTTTCTTTTCATGAATGATTAATCTTCAGACACTCTTCTCAGAATTAACACTTTGTTAATCATAAAATATTTCTGTCACACCAATATTTCCAAGAATAATATTGAAATAATAATGTTCCTAATGATTTAAATAAAGGGCTTTCTGTCATTTTGTGACACTTAATTTTGTAGATCTGTTAATTGTTTTCAAACCCCACTTAAATACAGTACTGTACCACTGTTATCAGCCACATTTATGTTTATAGTTGATATAATGTGAGCCACTTCCAGTCGCAATTAGTGCATATTATCAATGTTCCACTGTATATCTATGTTCGTTTTCCATTTTCATTGTAAGGTTTTTTTCTGAGACTTTGTCTCTTCCAGGGTACATTGTATGAAAATGTCAACCCTCAAGTAATTATGATCACAAATCCTTTCACTTTTTTCTGGGTGGGTACCTGTGTGGCATCTTGCATACACAGTACATAAAGATAAGCAGTTAGTTTGTTGTTTATGTTTTCACACAGTTTATTGCTCTTTAGCAGTTGGCAAGAGATGACTGTACAGTATTGTGCTACATTTTTTTAAAACGGTTTTAGCCCACTTCATGAAGTTGTATGTATTTTAGAATAATTATGATGGACCTAAATATGGCATAGTAATATACTCTTGTTTGTTTTAATGAAGTTTTTTGGTTCCTCATATTATCCGAGGAACCAATCTTTGTGCATTGGAACCAATCTTTCCTCGGTCCTGAGAGTGATCGATAAACGGGGTTCTACTGTATTCCTAAGTCATTGATGAGTTATTACTAAATATGAAATGATTGTAAATAAACTTTAGGTAGCTGGGTGGGTGTTTGTAAAAAGGCTGTTCTGAAAGCCTAACAAAGGATTTAAGTACTATACTTTTATGTGATCACATATTTATTTTCAGTGCTTTTACACCTTGCTTTCATTGCCTTTCACCCATAAAAATAGAAAGCTTTCTATGAACCCATACAGTTTAATTCATGCTTTAATTTAGACCTTAGGAACCTTCTTCTCCTCTAGCATGTAAGACTTGTTAATTAAGTTAATTTGAAGAATATAACACAATACAAAATGTATTTTAATTTTGGCTGTTGTTAGGTTAAGATCTTAACGATAGTTGTTGTATTTTCAGGTCAGAATATGTGAGTTAGTGGGTCTTCATGACCTTAACACTACTAGAACAAATGTAAGACAAAAAATTATAAACCTCCTCAACCATATGATAGACTTAGGGGTGGCTGGCTTCAGGTAGGAAATATAATCTATCACATTTCTTTTAATAAGGACAGAAATTGTCAACTATTACATATAATGTCTTTGTAGGCTAGCAAAATCTGGATACAAATTATCAGGTCCCCAAAATTGATTTTGGGAATCTGAGGTGCTGCATTTTTTTCACTGAAAATGTATTTTTAATTTTTTTAAATTTAATGTATAGCTACACTAAGATTGCAATGAAAAGAGTCAATTCCACTTTTAAGACAGGTAAGTAAAAAATTAAATAGACAATCGATGCTGACAATTTGAAATTTTATGAAGGCTTAAAATTTTATTTAAAATTTCTACGATGATCTGACATGTTTCTCAAGATGTACAATTATCATAATGGATGATTACAAATTTGAAAAAAAAACAGAAACAAAAGTAAATAAATAAGTCAATAATTTTTCAAGTTAAATAGACTTGTTAAGAATATTAACTCTAAAAATTAATATGTTATAAGAACAGTATTTAATATTGGTATTATGTTCAAAATGTTCAGTAAACTGATGATTTGGTATTGATAATTTGAAAACTTTTTTTGTTTTGTTTTAATAGAGTTGATGCTGCAAAACACATGTGGCCGAGTGACCTTGAATACATTTACGGTCAATTAAATAATGATCGAATCAGGAAAAACTTTCCCGACCAAACAAAAGCACTCATCTATCAAGAAGTTATTGATTTTGATGGTAATTTATTACAAAAGTTCATTCACCTATTTTATTAATTTATTTTTGTAATTACTTATAAACATTGAAAAATTGCAAAATTATTACTGGAAACATCACTTAACTTAAAAAAAATATGAATTTAAAACTATTCATAGATCTTATTCTGCTTTACGATTCTGGATGAGACAATATGTTGAGCAATCCTTTCTCCATTTGTAATACTCAAAGTACTTAACTTTGTGATTAATTTTTAATTATTTTTTAGTTTATGTTTTGAAGCTCAAAAGTGATTAACATTGAATAATTTTGAGTTTGGTTCTTAATGACCTTAACACTACTAGAACAAATGTAAGACAAAAAATTCTCCTCAACCATATGATAGACTTAGGGGTGGCTGGTTTCAGGTAGACAATATAATCTACCAC
This sequence comes from Callitettix versicolor, assembly GCA_022606455.1. NCBI lineage: Eukaryota > Metazoa > Arthropoda > Insecta > Hemiptera > Cercopidae > Callitettix > Callitettix versicolor. Next base: position 55,573,486 of record CM040184.1, on the reverse strand, counting down.
ATTTCTTTTAATAAGGACAGAAATTGTCCGCTATTACATAAAATGTCTTTGTATGCTAGCAAAATCTGGATACACATAATCAGGTCCCCAAAATTGATTTTGGCAACTCCAATAACTTATTTTTCAATAGAATTTCATATTAGCCCCTACCCAATTTATATACAATAATCACTCATTGCTTAGTGTTAAGAGGCTATTTGTTAATTTTCATAATGTCTTATAGGAAGTGGGTCTATACACAGCACGACATATACACCTTTAGGTTTGGTAACAGATTTCAAGTATGGACAAGAGTTATCAAGAGCTTTCAAAGGAAACAACCCACTGAAATGGTTTAGCAATTTTGGTAAGCTACTAGTGCTTTACTTATATTATGATTACTTACTAATGGTTTTCTAAAGTTTTAGGTTGGTTTTTACCTCTTCCGCCTCGGTGGCCTGGTTGATAGCATACTGGGCTTTCACCCCGAGGACCCGGGTTCGATTCCCAGCCAGGGCTTGGCATTTTCATACGCTATAAATATCATCCCATCATCTGCATTAGCCCAAGGTGCACAATAGTCGGACGTTAAAAAAAAAAATTAAAAAGTAGTTAAATTTAAATAATAATCACATTTTAATGCTTTTTATGTATAACATTTATTGTGAAGAGATTTACTAGTGACAAGGTGTAACTATTTTGTATTTGTTATCAATACATAATTATTTCCCTTTTACTCATTTATAGCTTATAATTTACATATACGGACTGAAAACATACAGCGTGTAAGTGTATTAAAAACCTTCCGTAAAACAGTAAAACATATATTCCATAAAACACTGTTTCAGATGCTGTTTTTTAACTTAAAAGTTGCATTTTTGAAGTTAACTTCAAATTATCATAACTTCAAAGTTATCTTAAATTTTTATTTAAGATTGCACGCTTTTGTTTCTTCATAATAAAAGAAACAAATAATGTATTTTAGACTGTTAAAAACAGCTGTAATGTTGTAAAAGTTAACTACTAATATTTTTAATATTTTAATACTTTTAAAGTGATTTTTAATAGAAATTTCCTTTTTGTAGTTAAGAAAAACTTTAAAAAGAAGTTTCAGCAATCTTGCATCATATGGGCTTACAACAATGGTGCTACCTAACATTTTTCTTGAAGGTTAATTCTGAATGAGAGCAAATAAATAACTACTTACAATGCTTATTAATGGATGGATCAAATGCAGTGAAGTGAAAATTCTAAAAATAGTCAGTACGTTTCATTGTTATATGGAGAAGTTAATGTCCAGAATAGGACCTAATAGAATCTTTCTAGTTGCAAAAGTTGCTGCTGCCCAGTATTATGTACCATTATGTAAACAGAAAATGATCAAATTTTTTAACATTACAATTACAATTAACCTAGAAAACAGAAACTTTACATTTGAAATATTTTTTAAACCATCCTACACATACACTATTATTTCTCTCCAATTCATGTCACCCTTTCTCATACAAATTGCAGCTTTATGCCAATGGTAATTAAACAATTAAAATACTCCTTGGCTTTTAATAATAAATTAAAATCTTTATTCTACTGGCTTAGTTGTGTTTGTAAACTTTTAGCTTAGTATATCACTTATCAATGACTTATATAGGTAGAAAACTGTAGTGAGTAATAAAACTCTATAGTGGATTACAGCTGTGTTTTTATTTATAAAAGTGTTACTAGCTACAGTTGTGTTTGTTTGATAACCTAAAAAAAAATGTTAATCCAAAACATTTTTAGTACCAATTAAGTAGAAAGCCATTTTAGCAAAAGGTCATGCTTCCTAAGAATAAATCAAATTAAATCCTTAGTCCACAAATGTAAATAGTGTATCTATATCTTTTTCAGATTTTACCTAAGAGTGGCAAAGTCTCTTACATAATGACAAACAAATTGTTACAAACAAGTTTTTAACTTGATATTTGCAAAATATGTTTGCAACTATTATAAACACCTAGTACATCTGGTGTCTAATAATATTTTTACTTTCAATTCTAGGTCCAGCATGGAGTTTGTTACCAAGTAATGAGAGTATAGTCTTTGTAGATAACCATGACAACCAAAGGGGCCATGGAGTCTCAACTCTTACATATAAAGAGGCTCGACCATACAAGGTTTTTATACTTTTAAACAATTAAATATTAGGGGAGTCCAGAAAGTAAGTGCTGTTTTGTTTTACCACCTTCGCATCACTGTTATCGGTGTTCTGCACATGCATGTTAGTCTTCCTGGTTCACACCCCTAGGACCCAGGTTCGATTCCTGGCGAGGGCTTGGCATTTTCATACGCTATAAATCATCCCATCATCTGCATTAGCCCAAGTGTGCACAATAGTCGGATGTTAAACACCAAAAAAAAAAAAATCTTTCTGGTTCATTGTCTCTTCACTGATGCCTTAACAGTTGACTTGTGTATGTTTCCAGTTTTTTGAGTACATTTAAAATGTTGAAGACAATTCATAAACACACCTGCTGTGATATTCGTTCTGTCATTTGCTTTTTGAAAGCAGCTTAAATTCATCATCAGATTTAAGATATTTACAGGAACATTACAATGAGTGATGGAATGGTGAAAAAGTAGGTTAGAAAGTTTAATGAAGGATGAACCAATGTCCACGATGAGGCATGGAATGAGCAGCCTTCTGTTGTCAACTATGGTTTGATAAAGAACATTGATGAGAAAATTCATGAAATCAGCTGGTTCACAATGTCAATGCTTTCTGGTGAATTTCTGCGTTTCACAGTCTCTTTTACATGGCAATATCTAATCTCTTTCTTTGAGGAAAGACTGGATAAGTTGGATCACAATAACAGGTGTCTGAAGACTAATATAAATTATGTAGAAAAGTATTTTAAGATATCCTCTTTTATGTAAAAATAATTTTAAAATAGGCTTAAAACTTTTTTACAACTATACTTACTTTCTGAACATGCCTCATAGTTTGTAATTTTAGAATAAATTTGAGCGTAGAATTTTGTTCAAACAAATCCTAATGTACTGTCTTGTACTTTTTAAAATCAAATTAATTTTTAAAATTTTAATATAATGTGGGTTTTTTTCTTTCTTTTTCAATTTCTTCATGAAAAAAATTATGTTTTTATTATATTTGGACTTTACCATTTCAACAATTAAATTTTATAATCAATAAAGCCTTTTTAAAAAAGTTGATGTAATTGAGATATTGTTTCTCTCTATAATAATCTACTTCAAAATGAAATTCAAAAAAAATGTAACATTTGAATTATAACCAAAAGACATTCAAGAAATTATTAAATAGAATTAAAAATAACCAATTTTATTGAATCAATATTTTAGAATCCACAAAAATTCAAAATAATTCTATTTTATAACTTTTGTAACCATGCTTTTCCACCATTCTTTTGAACCACTGGAATTTTTGTCTGTAGATGGCAGTAGCATTTATGTTATCCTGGCCTCATGGATATCCTCGAATAATGTCTAGCTATGACTTCACTGATGGTAGTGCAGGACCACCACATGATAATTCTGATAACATCAAATCTGTGAAAATAAAAGATAACATCTGCATGAATGGTTGGATTTGTGAACATCGTTGGAGGCAAATATACAACATGGTCAAGTTTAGAAAAATTGTTCAAGGTAAATATTGCAGTATTTTCAGAAAATTAAATATAAATGTTGTATAAATTAAAGTGTATAAATTATGAACCTAGTAATTTAAATGATAATTATCTTTCCTCAATAACGTAATTAAAAACAACCTGTTAAGGTATAACTTTTAGTAATTAAATATAGTAAAATACATAAATTATGTAAATTAATTAAAGAACATTTAAAAATAATTTTCAACTGACTCAAAGCAAAATGGATGAACCTATTTTTAAAAGAATGAGTACCTAGATTTTTCTAAATGTTATATACATAATTGTACACATTTAAAACTTAATGAAATGAACATATCAACAAAATTCTTTAAAATATTTCCACTAGTGTAACATTAAATGGACTGAAAATTGTAAACTAAAGGTTGCTCTTAATTGCCTTTTTTTTCAAAATAGATGATTTCAGTTATATCTCTAATGCTCTCTTGATCTGTAATGCTAAACAGGTTAAGTTTATATGCTCTAGGTATTGTATGCCACATGTGTTGTTAATTAGTGGTTTTGTTAGAACTTTAGTGTAGGTATTTTTTTATGTTTTTATTTATATTTCTTTTTAACAAAGACTTTTAGAAATTTTATGGAGTCTATAGCTTTCACAAATATATTAAAAAAATAAATGAATATTTATTGTATAATTATTAAGAAACTGTAAAAATATCACTTATAATTATGTGTATTGTACAGATACTCCAGTGAACAATTGGTGGGACAATGGCAACAATCAGATAGCATTCTGTAGGGGAAACAAGGGCTTCATTGCTTTTAATGTTGACTCCTTTGATCTTAACTCTCGACTTCAGGTGAGTTTTTCAGCTAGAACAGCTGACACTTTTAAGTTTTCTTTTTAAAATCAGATGTTCGTACATATTGACTTCCTTTGAGTTGATGTTATGAGTAATTTTACTTCATGTAAAGGTTTATTTTATTGAATATCATCAGCAGGCGCTTTGAGAGATCTACTGAGCCTCTAAAAAAAATTATTTTAAGGGTCCCACTACCTACCACAATATTTCCAACTACTAATATCCTTATTTACTTGACATCAGTCCAGAAATCACTAGCAAATGTTGTCCTGGTGCTGCATGGAGAGAATGTTACCAGCTTTGGGCCATCAGCATGTCACATACAATTCCAGCATCTCAGTAGTAGTTGTATTATAAAATTGTTTATGTCAGGCTTATTGTTGGTTGGTTTTTGTTAAAAGTATTACACATAATACAAATGCGTACTGACATTCAATAACATCATGTAAAATAAAATTTGTGAAATTGGTAATATGATTTTATAAAACAATTTTCAAGGTATTTCTTTTTCTAGTCAGGGCCTCAGACCCCTATATATTTACCTGTTTTCCTCAAAGGTCCTTATCAACAGCAGAAAAATGACAGGTCCTTATGCAACAGCAGTGAAAAGGATTATTGCACAGTCTATGTGATAGATTTTGCAGTTTTCTACAGTTCTAATCTGTACACAGGTTTTAAGTTTAGTTCCAATGGTAGTCTTTATCTAAGAGTTATGCCTACTGGTAAAAAGATATTAAAAAATGGAGAAAACGGATGTCAGCAATTTAGTAATGCACCAACTAGGCTTTTTTCAACCCTTTGTTTTCATCTTCAATTAGCATGTCCCATGTGATAAAGTCTTTGCTCTCTCTGAAATGCTGTCTCTTAAACTGTTTTAAAATAAACATTGTTACGAATTAGGTGCTGCTGTAAAATTGCAGCTACAGCTATACATTATAGCTGGTTTTCTTATTAACCAAAATCATAAATATATATTTGGTACTTGTTTTTCATATACTTATAATAGGCATTATACGTTTCTACATTAATAAAATCGAGTGATTCTTTTAAAAAATTGTTATTCATCGACTTACACACACACACACACACACACACACACACACACACACACACGCACGCACGCACGCGCACATACGCGACGCACGCACACACACACACACACACACACACACACACACACACACACACACACACACACACACACACACACACACACACACACACACACACACACACACACACACACACACACATTGTAGTTAATATTCTGAAATAATAGCATTGCTTTAATTCCACATTTAAAATTTAAATGATATTTCTTGTATTATTGTCAAGGAAATTAAAATATGAATTTGCTGAAGTTAAAGAAAAATATTTTTCAAAAACAGGGATTACAGGGAATATCTACTTGTCCATGATTGGTTATTTTTTTAAATTTATTGGATTTGTTTCAGACTTGTCTCCCAGAAGGGACATACTGTGATATCATATCAGGAGATAAAATAAATAATAAATGTACAGGAAAACAAATAGAGGTTGATAAAAATGGATTTGCCAATATCAACATTAAAACATGGGACTTTGATGGGGTTCTTGCTATTCTTCAAGAGGTGAGATGATAATAATTACATTCTTATTCTAATTTAAAAATATACTTTTAGTACCTTAAACAAAACAAAACAAACATTTGGTCATATTGGAAAATGAGTTTGAAACATTTAAACTTTGAAACAAAATTGTAAAAAAGCTATTAGCTTCAACAACTAATTTTAATTAAAAAGTTGTTTTCAACATCTGGTTTCTAATCCTTAGTTTTTCCTTAGGGTATTGTTTAGGTAATACAGTTCCTAATTCTTTAAAAATTTGATTTACAACAAAGTCTAAAATAGTCATGGAAAATCTAAATGAAAAAATTAAATTTTGTACTGTCAGATGAACCACTGTTCAAACACTTTAACATCCTTGTCTTAAGAACTTTTATGGTTTGCAATTAATTAATGATGCATTGAGATCAAACATTATATCTCACCTATGAAAGGTCTTGGTGACTGATGCAACTAAAGTACCTTTGAGTTGCAGTTGATCACTCATCCTCATTAGTCAAACTAGCTAAATAAAATTATATCAATTATTTCAATCTTATAATGATACACAACAAATATATATATATATATATATATATATATATATATATATATATATATATATATATATATATATATATATATATATATATATATAAACAAAACATCTTTAAACTCTCATTCATTCCAAATTTTCAGTATATTAAAGTATGAGAGCTATTAGCATTGTTCCAATACTACTAATTTAAAAAAAATATAATTTGTATTCTTAAATAATTCAGTTACTTTAATTTTAAAACAATTCTTAGTAAAATTCTTTGGATTATAGAAGTAAACTAACTTTTCTACTAAAATAATGTGATTATTGGCTCAATGGTTATGGAGTCACAACTAGTGATTAGTATTTCATTTGTCTTTATTTACAGTTTTTATTATTAAATAATATTATTATATGTCTATTTTTACACCACTTTATCTAACTTTTGTATAATTTATTTGAATTTTCAGTCCAAAGTCTAAAACTTGCCGCCATGATGTACAACATACAAAGGATGGAAGTGTTTCTGCAATAGACAATACTGCTTATACTCCTGTCAATTAGATATTTCTGATTAAAATATGTATTGGTATTCTCATATGTAACAAATGGTATTTTCATGGTAGATGGTATTTTCATTACTTACTATAAGTTTTCCTTACATAATGATATGAACTGTACATAGGCAGAAATTTTCACTACCATTGTAGTAACAAATAGGCATATAATATATATATATATATATATATACACGAGTATGTGTGAGAGTGAGAATAGATCTTTATATAGGGATTTTTACTAATATTGTATTTTTATAATTATTTTGTAAAAATAAATAATAACAATAAACATATTATGATATTATGTAAACAAGTATTTTAATTCCTTTTTGTTTTCAATAAACTATTTATATTGTCACTGATAATTAATTATTACATTCAGTAAAAAATTAGTTTATTAATTAATATAAAAAATTGTGTATAAGCGTATACTGTTATACTTCATATTACTTGATTTTTCTATCCAGAATTCAAAAGTTCACTGTTGGTTATAAAAATTTTAGGTTTTTTTGAGTTATGGTATCCATTTGTATAAGTTCCATAGTCTATATACAAAACTCAGTTTTATAGAAAAACAGAGAGTCAAAAGTTTGATAAGAAATATGTGTGATTGTCACAATATATTATAATAATAATTATTAATTGATTTTTTCCATATTGTTAGCCCTTAGTTAGAAAACCACCTATAATATTTGATTATGGAGGCTTTATCATATTAGTATGAATTTATTTTGAGTTAATTTGCCTTTAATTGTAGAGCCCTTAATATAGCGCTGTCAGATTTATTTTTGTATTTTCAATCGAATTTTAAAACTTGAAATATATAATAAAATATGTAATCAAGAAAAAATAAATGTAGATATTAATGTTTATTATGAAGGTAAAATCAGATTTTTTTAGGAGAAGTTACGATTAAAACTGCCGCCATTAAGAAACTGTTAAATGAATTTTGCTAAATAACAAATGTGCCCAAGCTATTCCCAAAATCACTTTTTATTTGAATCAAATCAAACCAATATTATAAACGTGAGATGGTTACAACCATATTTAAATAATTAACAACCCATTGAAAAGTGAAATAGAGGCCAGGATCGGCATTTATTTCAAGGTACCTGGTACCTTGAATCTTATCATAATTGATTCTCCATCAGCTCATAATTTGCTAGTAATTGGAACATGTAAATATATTTTGTTGAATGTAAAACCAATACAAAACAAAATATCTATCAAACAAACCTAGTTATGTAAAGCTGTGTTTTTTTTTTCATCACCAGTGTGTATTTTATTTTTCTATTTGTTGTATATTTTGCTGGGGTTAAAAAAACATTTACTTTACACTATAGAGTAAAGCACATTATATTTCTCATGCATCTTATCACTATTGTTTAATATTATTGTTTTTGTTATCAACGCTCTTCATGTAAAAGTACTGTTGGGAATACGTCCAGATGTAGCCTGATTTATTCATTACTTCTACTTGAGCTGAATATCCCGTGGATGTCAGTTGAGGGATTTTCTCACATTCATTTGCTTCCATTATAACTTAGTTGTCCTATGCAGCTTTTTTTCCGTTTAGGGCATGTATTACAAATATCACTAAAAGGCAGAGTTCTTTTAGGTGTTATTATTAAACTTATATAATTATTACATTTTAATTTTGTCATTTTAAAGACAATTAACTATAAAATCTTTGCAATAAATAATAATTTTTTTAGAAACTACGAGTTAATATTGTGATTCTTAAGTTAAATCGATTTAAAAGTTAGATGTTTGCTTAGAATTTTTGTATCATAATTAGATCATCATGGGGCTGATGGGAAACTGTACTCAAAGACTGGAGCGTTGTCAGTCAGAGATGTTACAAAAGTTGTTAAGATAGTGCTGTCTAAGTTCCCACAGGTTGTGTGTCTAAAAACAAGTGGAGGTTATTATTCTGAGGGGGTCTTATCCATTTAGGATGTGGCTTCTGCACCCATGAATTTTTCTATGAGAATGGGGTTCTCCTGACCACTTGCACAGCTAACAAGGCTAAGAAGTGGATTGAGAGGACTCAGACAGAAAAAGTTAGACTGTGGATTGCTGGAACTCATTGGGGGCACCAGTCTGCTGAATTAGTCAAAGAGGTTTTGTGTGATGGCGGCAGCAGAGGCCACCAAACCATTTAACCTCTTATACCAACCAACCAATCATAATTATAACTTTACAAGTACCTATAAGGTGCAGTCTCTTAAAAATATTGTTAAGTAGAAAAATCTGTTTTCTGCTTTAGGATAAAGAAATATTAATACATTCATATATTTTTTACTTTAACACTAAACCTTTACGAAATGTAAAAAAGTGAACATTTGTGCACATTTGTCCGTGCACATTTGTGGAGACTGTAAAACTAACAGATTCTGATGGAAATATATATATATATATATTTATATATATTTATATATATATATATATATATATATGTTATTTTAAGGCGAAAAGCACATTGAGGCTATTATCGCCTCCCTAAATGTAAGTGTTAGTGTAAAGTGTTAAAGTCGTAAGTGTGTGTGTTAGACTCGGGTACCGCGAGGGACCTCCTCAATCCTCTCAATATTGCCCAAATCTCGAGATGTTTAAAAAAAATTTTAATTTGGTTTTTAAAATATTTTTTTTCAAATAGCTTCAAAGTTAATAAATATCGGCTTTAACGAATGTTGACCTAAATTTGTTCAAATGTAACCTTAAAGTATTTAACGAAATATGAAATATCTTCCCAAAACACAATGCAAGTTGTGCTGACAAAAACAAAAAAAATTGATCAAATTGTTTTTTGACTACAAACTATAAAGAAGTATGGTGATTGTAAGATAATCGCGGCACGCAACTGTCTCGCTGACGTGATGGAAAAGAATTTCCGACATTACTTTTATTATTTCACATGTTTTTGAAAAAATGTATTCATCAGCATTAAATCTGCATAAATTAGTATTTAAAAATATCAAATTATATTGAAAATACGAAAATAAAGTCAAACCGCTTTAGGGTTCACCTTCGTATTTTCAATAGAATTTGAAAATTTAAAATGCTTATCATGCTGATTTTAACACTGATTAGAATGATGAAATTCATTTTTCGAAAAATTTTGATATGAAAAACTTTTTTTTTTAAATTTCTGCCATTTTAAAGTGGTTAAACAATGACTATACGGTATGACCAAAAGAACGTAAATTTTGTTTATTTAAACAAAACAGAATTTCCCGATCTATGGGCTATCGGGTCGTCAAAACCCTGATGTTAAAAATTTTTTAAATATTATTTGTCTTTTTGTCAATTTGTTTAGTCTTCAACAAAGTTTATAGGCACATAAACAGACACAGGACAGAAAAATGTCAATGAAAAACATTTCTTTTTAACTTCTCAGGTACTTAAAAACAAAGAGGTTTATAAAAATTTTCTAGATCGATTTTTAATTACATACTTTATAATTTTTAGAGAGATGATAATAGTGGCATTACTTGTACATAAAAAAGTGTAAACACAGCATGAACAACAAATACGTGAAATAAGTAAGTATAAAACTCCAAATAAATGTGAAACTGAGCGGACAAAAACATTGTGTAGAGCTTTCTGTAAAATCCAGTGCCACACTAATCACACCTTTCCAGCCCAGACGAAGGATTACGGAGCGCAATTAATCTCAAGTAAATTATAGCCTACAGTTGGTAATAGTTTTTATTATTTACTGATCATTTTTATAAATGTCTTTCGCATTTTATTTCAGGTGTACCTTCCATCCCACTGATAGATGTTATTATAAAATTTCTTAAACTTGTGCATGATAAGTGAAAATATTTCACGCCTAATGAATTTGTAGATTATATTTTTTATTATTATTCTTTTTTTCACTTTCTTTCATAAGAATTACAAACTGATTCTTTTATTTGATCTTATACAGACTGAGTTAACGTATAGGACACTCCTCATTAACATTTAAGCTAATTGGTCAATTTTTATGATGAGAAAAATGTTAAATATTTCTAGAGATGTACCTCAAGAAATACTGTATCTAAGGAAATTGTAACTCAAAAGTATTCCAAATCTTTAACTCAATTTTTGTAGTATTTCATTTTAATCATTTTTTAAATACAATACTAGAAATGTCTATAAACAAGTTCCTATTATGTCTGTACGCAAAATGGCGACGGAATGAGTATTGGTTTTAAAAATCGTATTAAATTTATGATATACTAGCTGTTACCCGTTGCGGCTTTGCCTGCAATTATAATGTAAGCAATAAAATGTATAGTCAATTTTCAAAATCAGAATAGGTCTGTTCATTTTAATATATTGCTATATACAATATTATATGATTTATGGTTTTCGGCAAAGACATATAAATTGTTGCTACTCGATACGCTAAAACAGGGTCATGTCATATTTTAATAAAATACAGTATTATTAAAAAAGTCATTATTATACAATTAAACTGAAATAGTATTGTGTTTATCTCAGATACCTAAAACGTGTTCACACAAAATGTAATCTCATTTGGTCCAGTAGTTAAAGTGTATTTGAATAACAAACAAATAAACAAAAACAAACTTTCAGAAATATAATATGATTACCTGTTACCTGTCACGGCTTTGCCCGCAATCGTAATATACATTAAAGATCATGCATTACCGTGTTAGGACCAACAACCCTGTTAGTTAAGTTTTGGAGTACTCTTTAAAAAAAATTAAGGTTTTTTTCCTGCATCGCCGTTTAACCCAACAACCGTGTCAGTTAGGTTAGAGTACTCTTTTTAAAAAAATAAATAAAGATTTTTTTAATCCTTCACCGTGTTAGGCCTAACAACCATATTAGTTTGCTAATGGAGTATTCTGTAAAAAAAATATAAAGATTTTTCACGCATCACTATGTTAGGCCTAACAACCGTGTCAGGATATGTAGCCTAGTATTTTTTAAAAAAATATAAAGGTTTTTTGACGCATCACCGTGATAGGTCCAACAACCGTGTCAGGATATGTAGTACTCTTTAAAAAAATATAAAGGTTTTTTCACGCATCACCGTGTTAGTTAAGTTATGGAGTACTCTTTAAAAAAAATATAAAGTTTTTTCCATGCATAACCGTATTAGGCCCAACAACCGTGTCAGTTAGGTTATGGTGTACTCTTTTGAAAAAAGTAAATAAAGGTTCTTTTAATGCATCACCGTGTTAGGCCTAACAACTATGTTAGTTAGCTTATGGAGTATTCTTTAAAAAAATATAAAGATTTATCACGCATCACTATGTTAGGCCTAACAACCGTGTCAGTTAAGGTTTGGATACTCTTTAAAAAAATAAAGATTTTTTTCACACATCACAATGATAGGCCCAACAATCATATCAGTTAGGATATGTAGTATTCTTTAAAAAAATATAAAAGTTTTTACACATCACCGTGTTAGGGCTAATAACCGTGTCAGTTAATATAAGACGGACAAAAATATTGTATCAGAGCTTTCTGTAAAATCCAGTACCACCTAATCCACCGCTCAGCCCAGACAGGGTTACCGATATAGTGTCAAATGCATTAAGCCTGGACAAGTAGTTTATATTATTTACTGATCATTCACATAATGTCTTTGCATTTTATTTCAAATTGTTTACCCATCCCGCACTGATGGATGTTATTATAAATTTCTATTGTTATAATCAGACACAACTTCTTGTACCTAATGAATTGTAGGTGTCTTTTTTATTATTATTCTTTTTCACTTTCTTTCTTAAATTACAAACTGTTTCGTTTATTTGTCTTATAGATTAGTCAAACATATGGACACCTCATTAACATTTAAGCTAATTGGTCAATTTTTCTGATGAGAAAAATGTTAAATATTTCTAGAGATGTACCTCAGAAATACTATATCTAAGGAGATTGTAACTGAAAAGTATTTCAAATCTTTAACTCAATTTTTGTAGTATTTCATTTTAATCGTTTTTTTAAATACAATACTAGGAACGTCTATAAAAAAGTTCCTAATATGTCTGTACGCAAAATGGCGACGGAATGAGGATTGGTTTTAAAAATCGTATTAAATTTATGATATATAACAAAAGTTGAAATATATTAAATTAAATTAAAACATATAAAATTATTTTTATTTAAACTTATTTTTTAAATTCTTTTTTTTATTGTGTCATAAAAAAAAGAATTTATGACACAATTGTAAAAAGCATTATAACATATGGTAGTGAGGTATGGCCAATTAAGAGCAGAACAGAAAGAATGCTGTTGGCTACTGAGATGGACTTTTCGAGAAGAGCGGCAGGAAGATCAAGAAAAGAGAGAGTGAGAAATGAAAGTATACGGAGGATAATGGACGTAAGGCATACAATTGTAGAGGATATAAGAACAAAACAACTGGTTTGGTACGGGCATGTACAAAGAATGCCGGATGAGCGAATTCCCAAAAAAATCATGCAATGGCGAACACCTGGGAGAAGAAAACGAGGAAGGCCGAGACTGAGCTGGAGAGAGGGAGTTGAAAAGGAAATAAACAAAAGGGATCTACCAGAAGACCTGTGGTGGGACCGCGATCGGTGGAGGTTGGAGATCGGTGTAGAACGTTGTAGACCGAATTATAGATAGACTTATTGTTTAAAATTATTAAATTTTACAGTTTTTTTAAACCCAAATTTTATCCCACAGCAATTTTCGGGATATCATGATCCCGAAACGTTTTTACAACGTTTTGTTTAAACCTTTGTATTTTTCTAGGCAGAAAGTTGTTACACAATAAATATCACTTTAACTCAGTTTTGTTTCAAATATGGGTATGGCAGTTTGACATTGCTTGAAACCATGTCACAACTACAACTAACAACGGAAGAATTACAATAAATTGTGTAAAACCGTGCTCCCATGGAAATCGGACAAACAGAGATTTTCGTGTTCTGGAAAGAAGTCATTTTAAACCACTTGGAAGATGAATGTATTAAAAGCCCTACTGCACATCCAGTACTGTAATGTCAACTATGTTTCAACTTGATTAGTCAATACGTCAGTGAGTGAGAGAGTGAATTTTGTTATATATATATATATATATATATATATATATATATATATATATATATATTCGTGTTTGGATTTCCAAAATATTTAGCAACTTACAGATATCAAACACCCATGAACGATATACTCGAATTAATCGTCTCGGTGAGCTGGTTTCAAATAACTTCACAAAACGGACGTAGTTTTTGTCATATTAGTCTGAAATGGCCTTATTAGTCCGAATAAGGAAACTTTTGGGTACATTCCAGTTTTTCTGTCCATATGAACTAAACAGTTCCTCCCATCTAAGTTTCGATAAAAAATCTTTTTTGATACAAATTAAATTTTCTACAATCTCAAGAAAATTATATGATTTAAACATTTTAAATCATTAATTATGATTTAAAACATTTTCTCTTTTCTTCCATGAAATTTACACCATAGTAAAGCAATGGTATTGTTTGATACTCTTTAAAAAATAAAGATTTTTTTTTCACATCACAATGATAGGCCCAACAATCATATCAGTTAGGATATGTAGTATTCTTTAAAAAATATAAAAGTTTTTTTACACATCACCGTGTTAGGCTAATAACCGTGTCAGTTAATATACTTAGTATTCTTTTAAAAATTTAAAGTTTTTTCACACATCACCGTGATAGGCCTAACAACCGTGTCAGTTAGGATATGCAGTATTCTTTAAAAAATATAAAGGTTTTTTACGCATCACCGTGTTTGGCCTAACAACCGTGACAGTTAGGATATGTAGCCAAATAATCTTTAAAAAAATATAAAGGTTTTTTCACGCATCACCGTGTTAGGCCTAACAACCGTGTCACTTAGGTTATGCACTATTCTTTTAAAAAATGGATTTCCTATCACCCAAACCAGTGTTAGACGTATTTTTATTGTTTTACTGATCTGTAGATCAGTAAAACAATAAAAATACGTCTAAAATCAGCACAACACGGTACCGATTTTCGCCGGTAGCAATTTTGAGGTTATGTTGGTCACTTTTATTTTCGATTTTTATCGTACTTCTCCTGCTTTCATATTTTGGTTTTTTGCTTTTGGGCACATAATAAAGCATTTTAGTAAGAAAAATATCGAAAACTCCAATAGATGCTGCACTGCATATTTACCATTTTTTCATATAATGTAATTACACAAATATATATACTACCTTACAATTAAAGTATCCTAATAAAATTGTATATAATATATATATTCTGCACTCTGCTTTAAACATTGAATAGTCTTAAATGAAAAATACCAGATTGTGATTATTAGATGAAAATGTAACATTAAAAACAATAATTTTGCAATAAATAAAACATAGATTAATATTTGTAAAATTGGATTAGATCTATGTCCATCTCAGGTGCCTAAATCTCATGTTCAGTAAAAAGTAATTAAACCTAACTATAGTTAACAGATGTTACAAAACTAAAAACTGATAATTATTTTGGGCTGGGTAAGTAGTATAATGACGTTTTGTAAAACGGGAATAGGCCTATATGTATCTCTGATACTTAAACCATATACGTACCAAGTTTCATCTCAATTGGTCCAGTGGTTAAAGCGTGATTGAATAACAAACAAACAAACACACAAACTTTCAGAAATATAATATGAATTAGATAACAAATGTTGAAATATATTAAATTAAATTAAAACATATAAAATTATTTTTATTTAAACTTATTGTTTAAAATTATTAAATTTTACAGTTTTTTGAAACCCAAATTTTATCCCACAGCAATTTTCGGGATATCATGATCCCGAAACGTTTTTACAACGTTTTGTTTAAACCTTTGTATTTTTCTAGGCAGAAAGTTGTTACACAATAAATATCACTTTAACTCAGTTTTGTTTCAAATATGGGTATGGCAGTTTGACATTACTTGAAACCATGTCACAACTACAATTAACAACGGAAGAATTACAATAAATTGTGTAAAACCGTGCTCCCATGAAAATTAGATAAACAGAGATTTTCGTGTTCTGGAAAGAAGTCATTTTAAACCACTTAGAAGATGAATGTATTAAAAGCCCTACTGCACATCCAGTACTGTAATGTCAACTATATTTCAACTTGATTAGTCAATACGTCAGTGAGTTAGAGAGTGAATTTTGCTTATATATATATATATATATATATATATATATATATATATATATATATATATATATTGCTTTGCTCGTATATATATTCTTATGTTTGGATTTCCAAAATATTTAGCAACTTACAGATATCAAACACCCATGAACGATATACTCGAATTAATCGTCTCGATGAGCTGGTTTCAAATAACTTCACAAAACGGACGTAGTTTTTGTCATATTAGTCTGAAATGGCCTTATTAGTCCGAATAAGGAAACTTTTGGGTACATTCCAGTTTTTCTGTCCATATGAACTAAACAGTTCCTCCCATCTAAATTTCGATAAAAAATCTTTTTTGACACAAATTAAGTTTTCTACAATCTCAAGAAAATTATATGATTTAAACATTTTAAATCATTAATTATGATTTAAAACATTTTATCTTTTCTTCCATGAAATTTACACCATAGTAAAGCAATGGTATTCAACTAGTAGTGTATAAGACAGATATGGTTTTGAATATTTTTTACATCAGATAACGTCACTGAATCTATGACATTCTGAAAACTATAAATCAATCAACAGCCTCAAGAGTTTACGGCTCTCGTTTAGACTGTTTGGACCCTGCAGGGCAAGTTGTGAACAAGGACATGGGATGGAGCTGAAAGGACGTGTCATGTTTTGATTGAGCTAATCATTATTTAGTCCCGTCAAATGATGTGTCCTTTACCTCTGGTTGTATGAAAAAGATGATATTTCGTAACTAGAAACCGATTAACGTTGTATAACGTATATAACGTTCGTATTCGATTAGTTATAAAGTTTTCAAAAGTCTGTTATTGCTCTAAAAAAATATTTTTAATCTATAGAAAATATTACAATCGTCTAAAAAATCAATGTGACATTTATTTAAGAGATTTTCACGTTTCATGACCTCCAGAATTAAAAACATTTGTTTTTACGGGAATTCGGATCCCTTCATCTTCTTCCTATAACAAAAGTAACTCCCTCTCAGATCAATATTCCGATATACGAGTTCAAATTTTATAACTACAGTACATAACGTTTTATATGTGAATAGGTATGAAACAAATATAGTGAACGTGCGACAGACTTGTGATGTTTATTAAGAATACTATGGATTGCACTAAGATTTTATGTTCAAAGATAAAGTTGATGGTTTATAATGTCACACTGGGACGGACTGCATGTGTTTGTTCACTTTCCCTGAAGCATCATAGCTCCAAAATTAAGAGTAGCAACTGTAACACGCATATATAATAATTTAAAATACAATAAATTATCATCCCTTATCTTGGTCAGAGAATCTCGATCAGGATAAAGGAACAAAAATGACAAGATTCCTTATAATACCAAAAGGAAAACGATCAAAAATAAAATTATCGCCAAATTCTGATAAAATTTCTCAACTCTTTCCTAAACAAACACTGGATTAAATGAAACATTTATACACAAATTTATATATATATATATATATATATATATATATATATATATATATGTGTGTGTGTGTGTGTGTGTGTGTGTGTGTGTGTGTGTGTGTGTGTGTGTGTGTGTGTTTCATTGGTTGATATATCATTGAACATTTTTAATTTAAAGCCTTCAAAAAATTAAAAGCCTGTTAAAAAGAAAAAGAAAATTAAAAATTTCTTGATAACTTTTGCTACAAATTATAATCATAAATACAAGAAGAATTAATGAACTACCAGTTAGTTTTTTTTTGATTTTTTAGTTGTTTTTTAAAGTACCAGAAACTTATATTTTGTATATATATATATATATATATATATATATATATATATATATATACATAGTTTACTTAAATTAAAGATTAAGAATATAAATATTTTCCGGTAACAGTTTTCCAGATATCCACTATTTTGTTTTCTTACAAAACAAAAAATTATAACTTTTAGAAATAGAAAAGATTTTAATTTCGTCAGATTTTGCTTACACATTCTGTATGGCACGTTTTTTAAGTGCGCCACAAATAAAAAACTTTATTTTGTATATTTGAAAAAATGTTGGCCGTTTAAAATATTGAATATTGGATATTTCAAAAACCATTACTTTACAGAACTTTTACAAGGTATAAAAAAATTTCTTTTTTAATTACAATTAAATTTTGTATTTTATCTGTACTCCTTTGCAAAGCTAATCAAATTATTGACAAAAAACATGAATATATTGTCTGCAATAACTCGATTATTTTAACTTACCGAAAAAACCGAAAAATTAATTTTATTTATATTTAAAAAGGAACTTTTTGTCTTTTTATATTTACTGTATGACTTCGTGGTCAATGTTTTGAAAAGTTATTAAAACAACTGAGCTTCTGGATTGACCAAGAACTGCGTTAAATGTAATAGTCATTTAACTTTGTGGATTTAATGGATTCTGGTCTATCATGCAATCTCATCAATTCAATAGGCCAAGTATGTTTTTGTTTCTCCTTCTTATTTGTGGCATTTTGAGGAAACATAACTGGATAGCAGAATCCAGAATAATTATTCTTGTGTAAAATTAACATAGATTTTTCCTATTCAATTTTTATCAATTGTTGATTTTCAAGGCAGAGGCATTTTTGTTTGTACATCTCTGAAAAAAATTAGTCCTGTTTGAAAATTAACTTCAGTAGTACAGTCTACAACTTGAAAGGTTACCGGTTTTATTCTACAGCTTGATGTAAGCTGTTATGTTACATTTCCGTTAACCAGTCAGCTGGTGTCAGCTTGTGGGATTTTTTGTTAACTAGGCTCGTATCCTTGTCTCCCTCTCTATATGAGTGTCCACGTATTAGTAACACAACTGCGACACTATCAAAACTGACTTTCATTTGCACTTCTACTATGTAATTATGAAGGAGCAAAACAGTAACATTTATATTGGTTTGAATTGTACACAAGACCCACTGAAAATTACCAAGTGCCTTACTTCTGAGCTAAGTATATTATTACAAAATTGCTCTAAACATTCATCAAACATCATCGGCTCTTCACTCACGGGTCACTAAAATCACTTAACATTGTTACTAACCTATAAAATCAGTAACCATGTAAATCAATAATTGATTAAACTTTAACAAACTTTTTATTAAATTAACGTAAATAAACAACCCAAAACACTCGATTTGAGGTTAGTCGACTGAACTGAATAACAATAATTTATAATCTTACCGGAGTTAGAGGGGGGATAAGCGGATCCTGGTCAGTATTGTTCACCAGTGGATGGACTTTGATCTTTATTCTCCATTATCATATCTCTTTTGCCTTAAATTTCTATTCTTCGCCGAATAGAATCGTACCTTTCACTCTATAAGTATTCAGCAACCGTATAGCACTATTTGCGGATAAAATGGAATTTCATCGTTTTCCTCCGTGACCCTTCAATTTTTAGGGATATTGTATTATCCTTAAAAAGCAAACGAACTCCATTTAGTTAAAAAATTGGTGTCATTTATTAGATCAATTTAAAATTATTACTTTATACACCACACTATTCTTACTAATCTACCTTCGACTAAACAAGAAATACTACTTAAATCGATCACCTTATTTTTCTATTGCCTTTGGGCATTGGACAAATGGATAAGCTAAACAAATCAGCTTGTTGTGACGTGAATGTTTGTCGTGGTTTGTCATTCAGTCAGTTAATGGTTAAAACGACACAATGATTGTTTTTCTGAGTGTTTTAAAGTGTTTGTATTCACGCTAATGTTTGCGTTAGTGCTGATAACTAATGTGTTTTTTTTTTGTCAGCTGCGAATTAAATGTTGGTCTAGAGAATTAATATATTGTTATATAACATTATATAAAAAAATTACTATATGTATATTGTGTAAAAAAATAAATAGCTAATATATAATTTCTTAAAAATACGATGTATCTTTCTGTAATAAACGTTTATTTAAGTTTAGGCCGATCACTGGCCATCAACAGGTTCAAACTCTTCTACCTGCAGATTTTCACAATAAAGGTATAGGGCATATAATGTTAAACACAGAACATGTTATATTATCTGAGTTATATTTAAACTTTACTCAACATAGAATGTACAAGCTAGTTTTTTAAGTACAAGGACTATGAAATTTTAATTGCAATTTATTACCCTGCAATAAATGTAATAAAATTACAAAACATTTACAAATAAAGGTAAGTTTACAAATGAAATATGTCAAGTTGTCAATCATATCTACACATATAAACTAGAAATGTGAAACTTTGTTTTGTGTTGTCATTGATTAAACACTGTTTAATGAGGTACTGCAAGACTAAGAACACAAATGGGGGTTTTTGTCAGATCCGGAACCTAAGAGGACTGACCGAATAGAAGCTCTTACTTGCGCGCTCCTCACTCTGTTGACATAAATGAGTTGAAGTATTATGTGCGATCATGCTCGTATAATATCGATGCAACAGAACGTGGATGTATTCCATGGCAAAACAAAATATGTAAGTAGGCCTACTTAAGATTAACAAGACGTAATTTAAATTGAGGCTAAAATCAATGCTACTTTGTACATGTATTGTTTTGTACAACCATTTAAAAGTTTTCTTATACGTATTAATTAAAAAAAATACAACTACAAAAACATTGACAATATTTTTGTAGGTTAATTTAGAAATTTTTTAAAAAAATGAATACCATTATAAGGTACAGTTTACTTAATAGGCTACATTGATATTTTCTGTACACTGTGTACTAAAACTCTTGAAAGGAAAATCATCAATTTCGAAAAAATAATAAATTTTAGTAGCAGTGTTGTAGGTTAGATAAAATTTCAAAAATATTTATTTAAAAAGTAAGAAAGTCAAGTGAATATAAACAGTGTTGTGATTACTCAAGAGTGAAAATGAAATGTTTGCAGCTACCATAATGGACAGGATTTCCCCTTATGCACACAGTATATGATTCTGCAGACCAAAATTTTTGATTTTTTTAAAAATACGCAATCTTAATTTAAATTTTAAATGCTGTCACATGTAAATAATTTGTTTTGAAACACTGTTCTAAATTTTATAGAGAAGATGGTAGCAATTAGAGAAAATATCAAAACATTTGTTGTAAACTTCATAGGGGTGTTAGTAATCAGCGAAAATACCAAGAATCGTGTTCTAAACTTTGTAGAGGAGGAGATAATAATCAAAGGAAATACCAAACATTCTGATAAACGTCATAGAGAAGGTGATAGTTATCAGCGAAATACCAAGTATTCTGTTCTAAACTTCATAGAGAAGGTGATAGTTATCAGCGGAAATACCAAGTATTCTGTTCTAAACTTCATAAAGGAAGTGATACCAGTCAAGAAAAATACCAAACATTCTGTTCTAAACATCACAGAGCAGGTGGTACTAATCAGGGAAAAATACCAAACATTCTGTTCTAAACGTCACAGAGGAGGTGGTACTAATCAGGGAAAAATACCAAACATTCTGTTCTAATCTTCACAGAGGAGGTGGTACTAATCAGGGAAAATACCAAACATTCTGTTCTAAACATCACAGAGGAGGTGGTACTAATCAGGGAAGATACCAAACATTCTGTTCTAAACATCACAGAGCAGGTGGTACTAATCAGGGAAAAATACCAAACATTCTGTTCTAAACGTCACAGAGGAGGTGGTACTAATCAGGGAAAATACCAAACATTCTGTTCTAAACATCACAGAGCAGGTGGTACTAATCAGGGAAAAATACCAAACATTCTGTTCTAAACGTCATAGAGGAGGTGGTACTAATCAGGAAAAATACCAAACATTCTGTTCTAAACATCACAGAGCAGGTGGTACTAATCAGGGAAAATACCAAACACTCTGTTCTCGCGTATCGCTATCGATGGTTCCCAACATTTCACAATTCTGTTACATTGTTCTCCGGTTGCAACCAAGTGTTGGAAATCTGAGTCTAAAAGTATGCGTTCAATCACATTTACCATTCTTCTTATCGGTCGTCGTGAACAGTTCCGGATCAGTAGAAAACACAATAGTGTGTCCTTAACCTGACCAATTAAGGCTATATTACAGTAACTACTGAAAACAATACATTAACTAGTTTATAAAATATACAGGATGATTCGAAAATATGAACTCTAACTTCGGAAAAATATGTTAGTAGGGTATTTTTTTTAATTCTGGTTTTTTGAATACTCTTTGAAGCTAGAAGGCATATTTTTTAATCTTCTTGTAAAAATTAAAAATGGTCATATTATTATATGTATTTGTTTTATTGTAAGTAGTTCTTTTTATTTTGAAAAACTTTAGAATTAATTTTTTAGATCATTTAAAGTAGATTGATATGTGTTATAATTAATATTAAGACATAGACTATGTTTACATTTCATCTTACATATAGGCTAAATCTATATTACTGGCCAAATATTTTAACAACAATATTACATTCATAATAATATTTTTAAGCGCCGTGTAAAAAAAATAAATTAAAATATACGGAGGTAATTTTTTTCAGTTTTATCTTATTTTTTTGTAATAAATTTAATAATAATTGCAAATAATACATAAACTGGTACTAAAGGTCGAATAACTCTTTAAAGAGAGAACAAGGCAATATAAAACTATATAACAGTAAATATAAAGAAAAACCAAATCATAGTTGTAAAACTGTAAATATCAATTATTAAGGAAAAATATTACAATAGAAATGAACTTTAAATAAAGATTAATAATATAATTTTACTGTAAGACTACTGTATTTTAAAATTGAAGAAAATAATAGTTTTTAATGTTTTTCAGCTAAAAAAAACCTCTTTTCAGTAGGTGATAAAACGTTAAATGAAATTGTGTAATAGTCCATTAAATAATCTGTTATAGAAGTAGTTGAGTTTGTAAAGTATTTAAAGTCATATTTTTACAATTATTATTTTTTTAAGTGACACAATTTTGCACAAGTTAGGGTTACTAAAAGTTTAAAAGTGAGTTCTTTCGTAAATGCAATGAAAATGTAATTTAATAAAGTGAAGATAAATTTTGTCACACTTATTAACATATACTGCAGCCTAGTAGATAAATGTAAGCTGTAGAATGCTAATTTTAAACTGAAAACTGACAGACAGACTTTCAATTATCGGAGATAATTATTCGTGAACATTAATATCGGCGTGGGTACATAGGTAATTTGAGATTTTTAGGAAACGCTACAAACTTACGACTCTACACTTATGACTTTAACACTTTGCACACACTTACATTTAGGGAGGCGATAAGTGCTTTTCGCCTTAAAATAACAAAAAAAATAAAAAAATAAAATAAAATAAATAAATCAGAAAAGCATATGATGTAAACCTCGTATTAAAATGTGGTGAAAAAAATCAATATTAATATTATTAATGACTATAAAATAAAGTTGTTCCATTAATATTTTTAATTAAAAATAATTTAAACTTAAAAATATTCTTTAAAATATCACGTAATGTCAAGTGATTAAATGTTAAATTTTTCTTTAATTTTGATACTAGTAGAACTGTAGTCATTCTTGAATTTCAAAATATAAATTTTTATGTTACAACATATAACTACATGTTAAATCTACTAACGTAACCTAATAGATAACACCTTAAAATTTTAAGGAATAATTGTTTTTAACAATATTCATTTATTTGTATATTAAATTTTGAATTAATTAAAAATTGTAAAGGTACTAAATAAAATCAATATCAGTTTCACATTTTGGTGAATCTATATTAATAAAAGAATGTGTGTGCGTGCGTGCGCAGCCAAATATGTGGCAGACATCTGAAACTTGTATTGAAGGTGTACAGAATAAGGTTGGACAAACATATCGAAGCCGTATTTTAGGATTTCTAATTAGGTTTTTTAAAATAAAATATTTAGCTGAAAATTACATCTGTTTACACAGATCATTTAAGTGGAAAAAGTTTAAATTTCACGGGCAACGTCGTGCGTGTACTACTTAAGGATATTTATAATTATAGATCACTTAAAATTAGAGAAGGTACACATATTGTGTCACAGGGTCTTCGTTTTCTCCATTTTGAAAATAAAAATGTGTCAGTAACCGCTGTGTTTGATTCGGACTGGAACACAACAAAATTCCTAGGCTAGTAATGATTGTCTGCCTTCTTTAGGCGTTAGACGGACGATACAGTTAATCGAACATGCTGTCTCGTAAAAACATAAGACTTTGGTACTTACAAACTCTAAAAGTTGAACTGATGCTCAGTATATTTAAAATTGTGTATATTGCTATTTCAAATAAGAAAAAATATAAAATAGGTTCTTCCTTAATTTAAAATAAAAAACTATTATTCATTTTGTTATTTAAAAGTTCAAAAAGCCTTTTGGAATACCCACAGTTTAAGAGATTGTTCAGCGGGCATTCAGTACTTAAGTTGCAAACTGTAAATATACTGTTGTTCATTGATTTGGTTAAATGTTTGTACATAGAATCTTAGACATTAACTATCTTTGGAAATATTTTAATTAAATCTAAACCTACTACACACATATACATTCACATTATAATAAATATATACATATTACATTAAATGCTAAGTCTTAACTGCCGGACGTAGCTCTTATTGCGTCTTTGCCATTCTGTTAAACAAGGATTCATTCTTAAAAAAATCTACTCTAATTATTTACGTAAATACTGTATTGTTCGAGACAAAATTTAAAATACGTTGTAAATAAATGGTCCTTTTAAAACATTTCTGAGTTGCTTAGAAGTTGTAATATTGTTTATTTATAAAGCTGAAATGATAAATTCTATAAGATATGGCTTATAATACAGGACACATTGTACTTAATTTTCTGGTTCTAATTTTACTAGTTTAAATTTTGTTTTCAAATTTATTATTGGAAAATTAACATTACTTATGTCGTTTAAATTGTAAATATGTTTTGCAGCAACAATATTAAAATGTTATCAAAAATTCGGTACCTTTTTAATAATATAAATGTGACCATAGCATAAACAGACGTGCTACGTGATAGCATTATGTTAGCTGTACGATACCTTTAAGTTACAAAAAATATAATATAAATTTGTTTAACAATTTTTTATTAAAATTTTAAAAGATTTTAATTTATATTTATTAAAAAATTGTGTTTAAAAATTGAGTGATTTTCATAAATAGGGAATATTAGGGAATATAATGTTATTTTATTAATTGGTATTAAGAGATACAATTGTTTCAGCATTAAAAACAATGTCGCTTGCACATGTTTGTGAATTTCCTGAATTGGTAATACATAAACTAGCAACTGCATTTTGCTTTTTGTTTTACAGTTCAGCTGTAATTATAAATTCTGTTATTTTAAAATAAAAGTACAACTCTATACAACCAGATTCCAGGTATCCGGATCACCAATCATCCGTATCAAAGTGTCTTCTTTACTATGTTCTCTTGCCGTTCGTTAAATCAACTTTTCCAATTCTTGCAATATCACATTTTAATGTATACAATTAATTATTTTTTAGTGTGTATTTAATGTCTACACTCCTGTAAGTCCAACCATACCGATTTCTGTAAATCCAGATCAATCCTACTCCAATTGTTCCGATTAAATGGAGATCTATTGCAGTATTTCCAAGAAATAAATAGGCTACGTCCTTAATGAAATCTGTACAAAGTAAAATAACCTGAAGTCTTGAAAGATTTATAAAAACTTATCTAAATACATTTACTTGTACAATATAAATAAATTTAATTTATATTAATTTTCACACGGGGCAGTCTGAGTTTTCTAATGGATCTTCTTCGCAACGCCTGCGTAACGTGACTTCAAACACCATCCGGCCTGTAACTGAACAAATCAAACATTATTTATACGAGTAAATTAAATTTAGTTTCGATTTGTCAGACAGTTGAATTTTAAATAATTATTACAATAAATAATCTATATTTCAGTTCTTGTTACATTTAAGAACACTCGCCAACTGTCAGGGTTTGTTGATTTTCTAATTTTTCTAAATTAAAATTTTGTAGGTTTATTTGGGTTGTAAATCTTTATACATGATTAAAATTTTATTTAGCTGATCTTGACTTGTCATATAACATAACTTTAAATTTCGTACTCTAACTGATAGTACTTTTCCATAGAGGCTATAAAAAATATTTGCGAAAATATGTCAAACAGTTTTGAAGAAGTCTTTTAAATTTTCACATTTCCCATTTTGGTTTGTTTTTAATAGTAGCTTCTAAAACAACATTTGTGGCAGGTTATATAATATCAAATGAAAATTAATGTTTAGATTATAGTGATAATTAAAACTGCAATAGGTCTACTGTTAAAAATGACTTTTTTAAGACAATTGAGGCATTTCTTTCTATGTAAGAGCGAAAAAGGTCTCCAGTCGTTTGGGTTGTAGACAACTGCACAGATATATCATTATGAAACCACAGACTACTCGGTACAATGAAAAAGTGAAAGCAGTTTTCTAAAGCTGAACAGTCAATTGTCACATAAAATAAAATTTAAATCCACTGTATTATTTTGTAAAAGTTATTAGTTTTATTAGGAATTTTATTTAATTTTATCACAGCTTTAGGTAATTTTGTAAAAAGCAAATATAAGCTTATTCTTTTGGTGTGGTGTTTCTTAAACACAGGTGTGCGAGAATAGCGAAAGTCAGAATAATGTTTTAAGATTAGGCCAAGGAAGAAGTAACTCTGTCCCTTCTCAAAACATTGCAAGGTTTACACAAATATTGTATGTCGACTCTGTGCAGGTGGGATATACAAAACACACTTTTTACTGTACATAACTATGGATTTCCGTTGATCTTTTCTAAAAAAAATGTAAATCAGTTTAAAAATTAAATAACCTTTTGTGTCAGTCTGAAAAAAAACAGACAGGAGCTTGTACGTACACAAAACAGGCCTTCTTTTCGACCACTTAGAGAAATTATAGAATAAATAGTGTATGAACAAAACTCCATCGGTGGCAGTCTTGAATGTGAAATAAAATTAAAATTATTAAGCTTATAATTTCTAATGATTTTGGTAAAACATTTTTTTTTACTTATATCGCGTAAGGTAATTTTGTTAATTTATTTCAATAAATATTCATTTATACATTAAAACAAATAATTAAGTTTTTAAATCGAAAGAAAATTATAATTTTAATAATAGTTTTTTAATTTTGTATAGCAAATACATGTATGCAAAATTTTGTCTATAAAAAGTTTCCTCTTTTTAAAAAAATGCCATATTTTGGTCAAAAAAGACTTATAAATTAGGGAAAATAATATGTTTATAATATCGACTTAAAACGATTTTAACCAAATTGTTTAAATCGATGTGTCCTCAAGTTTCAAAATGGAAGATAATATGTGTCCCTACGAAAAATCAAGTTTGCGAACTATCGGCTATATCCATAAAAATCGTTCTTACTTGTTGTAATTAGTTGGTAGGATTTTTGTCAAATTTTGGCTATGAATGGATGCAGAGTTCGAAAATAAACCGAAAAATAATATAAACACTGATCTAGACTTTGTTTTGTTTTATCGGTTTTGCTTTCTAAACATATATTGTTTCAAATTTGGTACAATTGATTGAATTCTAAATAATCTTACATGGTCAAACTTTGAGCAAAATTTTAACTAAACAATTTTGAGAATTTGAAAAATCAGACAAATTTTCAATTTTGCCGTCGAAATATTCCGTATCTGATTTTCGGAAAACATTAACAAGTAATTTTGTCTGGGCATTAAATATTAATTGATTGCAGAAAGTTTGTGCTTTTCACACAACACTGTTCTGTTTGAATGCGAGTTATTTGCTTTCATCGGTAAGGCTACTCAATAAAATCACATTCCTTGTTCTTCGCCAAACAATGCTCTCGTAAATTGGCCTTACTCTTTCAAACTGGTACCACCTGATTAGGCTTCTCAGAATTTTGTTCAGAAGCATGACTTGTGTGTTTACAAAGAGAGCAGGTGTTTATTTAACATTAAGTGCCACTAACGCGTTGCTGGGCCTACCTTCTGACGAACACCACCTCAAAATGTCATGTTATTCTTCACGAAAGTACACACTGAGCCTAACAGAAATAAATTAACAAATCGAGCTTAAGAAAATCAATGTTATAGCTTTAAACAAACATCTGTTTTATTTATTAAATTTGGGCTCTGAAAAGTTTGGATAATCGGTAAGAGAGTTGTAACGAACTACTTTTATTCATAGCTATTGAACTTGGAATGTAATATAATTTACGCGTTTAAAAATCAAGGCTATAATGATTATTTAGTACAAATATTATCACTGTGTTTAATACCAAAATTAAGTAAATAAAAAAATATGTTAATTTGATGGTTTTTTTGCAACATTTCTAATGCACGAAGATTGATTTTAAAGGGTTTAATGTGGCTAAAGCACCGGTCAGTTTGTTGTACCCCTAAGATGCGCATCTCAAGGTTTTTAATTCAAGCCGCAGTTACTCCCGTTGCTTTATAAAAAATTTAAGGGTTTAAATTGTTGACAACAAAGTAAGTTTGAAAAGAAGAAAGCAAAATATCCTTTGTTTGCATATAAAGTTATTAACTATAAGCTATTTAGTTTCCCATCCGATTTCCTCAAATCATCTAGATTTGTAACACTTATTCACTACTACTCAAATAATTCTCCACACCAACCATTAATCTTACAGTGGCTTCTTCGTCCCCTACTAGTTGTATATAGTAATACACTAGATCTTTGCATATTAACCGATCAGCTCTTTCCACATAAATTTAGTTCATTGACGTTAATAAACATGTTGTAATAGTTAACAACTTAAATGGATTTTTGTGATTAAACTATAAATATTTGCCAGTTTTCAGGTTACATAACCACCAGTATTACAAATATATTTAGTTGATACAGAAATGAGCTTTAACTATAAAACAAAATATAATATATTGGCTTACAGAATACTCTATCGACAAGCGCAAGATCCAACGCTCATGTTAGGATAGTTCTTGAGGACAACGTTACGATTTTCATCCAGGTACAGCACTGTTATCGGGGACAGATGATCAGGGACACAGCTAGGCGCGGGAACTTCCGGAGTATTGCCCATAGAGTGTAGAATAGTTTGCAGTATGGCGTGGTTAGTGGGGTTTAACATCTGTTGATCACACATCATACTAATGACATAATAATAACAATAGACTGTAATGTTATTACATTATTATAATAGAGCCAATACAAAATTAAGTAAACACCTTATGACAATTTACATTTTATAATTTGTATTTATATACATTTTACAGTATAACTGCTTATAGAAAGAAGAGTTTAACAGTTGCATATTTGCTTAAAGTAGATAGGCTACATTATATATATAGCCTATTAGCAAATATTTTTGAAAAACAATACACTAAGGTGCAGCTAAAATAACCTTTGTCAGAAAATGGGAAGTTATCATGTATTTTATCACGAGGTTCTTGTACTCGTATGTTTCCAAAATACAAAAACAAAAGTTTAAATCTGTACATTATAAAAAAGTTGAGTATGTAAATGAAACAAATAAAATTAGAACTTTTTTCGAAAATTTAAACTTACTTGGTTAAGTTTTTTAATTACTTACTTTCTCAAATTTTAATACTGAAACGATTAAATCTAATTTCTCTATTACTGATAAGCTTTTATTAGAAAATTCAAAATGGAAAATTAGCAAATTTAGCCGCCATCATGGTAAGGCTCAGAGTTGCAATTATAAAATCGATCATGGGGAAAAGGACTATTTTGAAAATATAATCTAATAGTTGTAATTAACTATAAAATCTACATAAATTAGCATTTAAATTGTCAAATTTTTTTGAAAATACGAAAACTAATCCAAAGTTTTCGGGTTGTTATTAATTATTTTCGGGGAGATCGATTTTATTTTTACAATTTGTGAGATAACAAAATTATGAATATTTAAGATTTTGAATAATTACCAGATTAAGACGAATAAAAGCATTTCGTTAGTTAACATATGATTTTCGCGTATTCAAATGGTCGTTTACGCAATTTTATTACATTTTGTTAATTTGGAAATTCCAACCCGTCAATGAGACAGATACAAGTCGTGAATATTTTAATTTTGTTAACTTTATAATTTAAAATAATCACAGCAAACAGCTGTTTGGTTTATGTGAATGACGTTTTCCGAAACTACATAAACGAAAGTTTCCATAAGTGAACATATAAGAATTTACAGTAAAACATGAAAGTAAGCACCGACCGTTGCAAGAATCAGAATATTTTAATCTTTAATTTAATAAAAATATGATTTCACTCTCTTTATAAAGCTTAAGATCTGCATAGTGTTTTTAACGTTCAAATATCTTTGAAAACATCCTTGTCAAAATAAGGGCTATTTTCTTATTTTAAATGAACATTTTAAAATTTAAATGATAATTTATACTGATTTTGATTACTTGACTACAAATATAGAACCATGTACAATAAGTATAAGATAAAACATCATGTGATTTAAACAAATTGTTGTACCACGTTTGAATCAAATGAAACTAATAGGGCCTATTATGAACGTTATAGTGACAGATGTAAACCATACGTAGATACATTCTTTAAGTTATATAAAATCGGTTTAACAGAACGTTCTAGCAGTCAAGATTGGTGCACATTTCTTGGAACAACTTACCACAATTTTATTTTGTAACAAAAATTGGTTTACAAAGTTAAAGAAAAAATAAAATTATATTTTTCATGTAACGACATTTCTAAAAGTCACGTATATGCTGTTGTCTTGTATACGTGAAATAATCATGATCTGAAACAACTGTTCCACCCACATTTTGTTATCATCGTTCTTAAGCGGACAAGATAAACATTAAATATCCCTCAAGTCACATTTTACTACTTAATAACTGTTAGAAGTAATTTCATACTCTTTATTATGAAAACAATTAATAATATTGTATGGTATTGGAAATTCATTAAATATACGCGTAAATAATTAGTTTGCACAATTAACTTTATAGAAAAGACAAACATTATAATATTGATGTATACTTTATGCAAAACCATATACTTTTTACAATATTTCTACGATATTAACATAAAATGTTATAACGCTTTTCTTGAAATGAAAACAAATATTTTACTCCATTAAAAAAAACATTTAAAATCAAAAATATAAAACTAATGTACTCACATCTGATTTGGTTTCAATTTTCTCTTGGCGCTGCATGAAAAATTAATTACATTTAATTAAAATAAATATTGAATATTTCGGTCAGCTGATAAAAAACATTGATTTTTAGAAGGTTTTACTTAAAATCAAAACACGTTAGCCGCTATTGTAAGGTTAGGTTTTGAAGTAAAAACTTTAGGCGGTATTTTTATTGTATGAGAGGAAAATAGAAACCCGCGATAACACGAATAACATGAAAAAAAGTCTCGCTTGACTTTCAACAAGTCTACCAGTGAGCTGATTATTTTTAGTTCATTCGCGGCTCAATGATAGGCCTAACACGATTTCTGTATGAAATTAAAGGACGTTTAGAAACCCTCTTTTGATATTTTTTTACCATTATTTTGTTTAAAGTTATGGACATAAATGATTTTAATAATAAATATCTAAATTATAATTAACACCATTATACTGCATACCCGACCTATGCAGCTTAAAATTGTTTAGAGCCTTTACCGTTCAATATATCTTAGACTACGCGCCTTTGAAGTAAATAATTGTTAATGACCCAACGATAAAATGGGGTTAACAAATTTAAATGTTGAAATTTGTGACTTTGTTCATTATAACCAAAGAACCATATACTTATTGCACCGTTTGTACTTATTTTGGAATTGGATAATGATTTTTCAGTCGGCCAAAGCCTTATCAAGGAGCAGGAAGCAAGTTAAACATGTGGTGTATTTAAATTGCCGATACTGCCCCTGACTTAGCTCTACAATAAATGGCTACCAATCTTACAGTATGTAACCAACACAGAGTCAAGGCACTTTAGTTATCCTACGCCTTAATAAAACGTTGAAATTTTCACGTAGGTATGGAAAGGTTTTTCTGCCCATCTGTCTGTTTATGTATGTTTCCTAACTTCAAAGATTTACTATACTTTCCAGTATTTTACGACCAGAACTTCCTCAGTTTGCACTTTCGACTTCCGAGTGCTTTTAAAGGCTATGTGGATAAAACTTACATAAATTAATTGTCAAATATCTATATCGTCGGCCTCGATTCTTAGACTAAAAAACAACAACAAATAACAGAATGCATTGAATTAGCTTAATCAAATTGAAAATTATATAAAATAGCACATTATAATTAAATACAGTAAATTAGACTAAATTCGTCCTAATTATTATGTATGATTTTTATTAAGTAATAAAAAAATATTGTTAATGTATTTTCAAAATATTTGTTAAATAATATTCAATAATTATTTAAGAAAATATCAGAGTATTTTTACATAATTTTTGCATTTATTTCATTAACCATTATATTTAGGCCTGTACGTTATGTTTTATTAAAGCAGTTGTGTTACAATTAATTTAACAAAATTAAAAATTTTGTAATAAGCAAAGTACTTATGGACTGGGTATGAGCAAGAAGAAAATGTTTTTGTATGTTTGAGGGGTGGGGGTGAGAGAGGGAGAAGAGAGAAAGAGAATAGAGGCAGTGTAGGTTATTAATTTTTGTTAATTGGAGATTATTTCCTGTTGGTTCAATTATGTATGTTGATAGGACATTAACAAATTACTGTAGCGTTACATTAGATGTGTAAGTAACAAAATTAGATTTTTATTAAAAAAAATTTAGTAATAAAGAAAAATAATTATAGTTCAGTCATATTTTTTAATTTACTTTTTTATTTTGATGTTTAAAATATAATTGCTATATTGATAATAATAGACTAGATTTGCTGTATTTAAATGAATTTTCTTGTTAAACTTCATAAAAGTTTCCTCCTTGAAGTTTCCCCTAACTCCAACATAGAAACAACAGGTAAATAAGAGGAACAATCGTAATACTAAGTTTGTCCTCGGACACTGCAAGCAAAAACAATTGTTGGAAATGATGGAGCACTGACTGCGCGGTAATCAGATAACATCAGTGATGTATTGCTTGCAGTTAGTTGTCTGATCTGATCTGAAAGATGCTTCAAAATATTTCATTCTTTCTTAGAAGTCGATCCTCATCTCGGGCGTAACATAACAAATGTATTATTTCTTGACAGGTGTTAGACGTTTTTAATTTTTTTCTGTGTAGATGGGGGTGTTACAAAACGAAATATTTTCTTTTTGAAAATATGTATTGTTTAAGTGTTTACAGGCGTGCTCTTTGCTTTTGATGTATTAGCTGTCTCACTTGTACTATTGCACACAGAGGCATGTGGGTCATTTTATTCGTTTTAACTACAAGTTACAAAATTGTTTTATTTTTTTATGAGAAAAAATTTGTAAAATAATGATAATAACGGATACTTTTTGCCTTTTGTTGGTTTATTTTGACTATAAACCTTTATATGACTTTCGTTATCAGATAAAATCATTCGTGGTCTAGACGTACATTATAAACATCATCAATGGTGGCAGTAAATCATTCATTACCCTTACTTTAATGTACAGATTGTATACTGTAACAATATTTTAATAGCAGAAACGAAAACATCAAGATTATTGTCGATCAAACTTAATAACTTTCCTAATCAAATAGAGCTATTGACATTTTAGTGGATGAAAAGTAATTAGACGTTTATTAAGATTCCTAAATCAATCCTCAAGTTATTATAAATTATATTTATGTATCCGAGTGATTTGCGTACCATCCTTTCAGGATGCGGATTAATTGGCCTTTAGATATGAGTGGTTTGGGGAAAATGGCATATTCAGAACGTATATTCCATGTTAATGGGATTAATTTCCCACAGGACTAAACTAAGAAAACCTTTAACCAAATTACCCGTATTTCCATGCTGAAGGCTAACTAACAATCCTGTAAAACATTAATTGTCACGGAAGACTGAAGTCTCGGAACTGATGTATAATTTGAAATTGTAACGGGTAAGGTATGAGCATGTATTATGATTAGGTATTATTTTGATTAGGTATGAAACCAGACCGATGGTTTGGTAAAGACCCCTAAAAATATTGGAAGTTGAATACTGTAGAAATATGTATAGACTAATTGTGATGAATGATTTTATGTAAATACATAAATCACTACTGAAAAGCAATTTACTTTGAGTTTGAATTATTTCTTTTTACATTGTATATATTCCTTTTATCATAGCAGGTACTGTGTTGATATGGCCACACAATATAGGCTACCTGAAAATTAATAATAATAAAAGAAATCTTAGTTTTATTCCAGATTACTTGTATCGGACGTTAAACACAAAAAAATTCCAGATTTTTTATGTTTCCCAACTAAACAATTTGTTAGATTAGATTTTTAATTATACCTTGCAAAGTAATTGTAGTAATTTTAAATTCATAACATTTTAAATACAAATACAACTGTACTAATAATTGTACTAGTATATACAATTATAGTATAATTAGAATACTAATAATAAAAGTGTGTTTAAAAAAACCATTAAAACCTTAATGTTTGTCACCTCATTGAGAGGGAAGCGACAGGAGCCGGCGCAGTAGTTAGCGTCAAACATGAGAGGTGCAATGATCCACTGAGTCCAGCCAATGTCCGCGAAGTCCACAGTCAACTTCCTCACCTTGCAGATGCCAGACGTGTCTCCTGGTTCCTGAGGAACAA
The DNA here is from genome assembly GCA_022606455.1 of Callitettix versicolor. NCBI lineage: Eukaryota > Metazoa > Arthropoda > Insecta > Hemiptera > Cercopidae > Callitettix > Callitettix versicolor. The sequence goes on along the minus strand of CM040184.1, from coordinate 55,538,492 downwards.
AGTACCGCACTTATTATAATAATAATTCTACAATTGTTTATATTCTCGTATAATAAATGTTTCCAGAACGGGTGCGGTTCTCATTTTTTTGTGTTCAATATTGAAAAAAAAATATTTATTTTAGATTATGTTAAACTGTTTTGTTAGAAAGAGAAATATTAACTTCTCAATTTAAATTAAATAAGTCAGTATATGTTACATTTTGTAACTATATAGACTCGGTACCTGATCAAATAGACGTATTAATAAATGGTAATAGTTTAAATAGAGTAACAAATTGTAAGTACCTTGGACTTGTATATGATCATAATATAAAATAAAAACTACATGTACAGAAGATAGTTAATAAGATAAAATATTTAGTATATGTTTTTTATAGACTAGGCAAATTTTATCAAGAAATCAGCTGTTACTATGGGTTGTTTCATGGCAATGCAGTTTATGTTATTATTGGCTGGGGTGGTCTTTATGATGTGACCCTTAAGCCACTTCTCAGACTTCAAAACAAATTACTGAAAATAATTGGAATTAATGAACATGATACGGATAGACCACTTGATCTCCAAAAAGGTTTTTCTACTGAGAATACTAATGTATCAATGTGATAATTAAAAGAAGACTTAAATAGTATTTCAAGAAATACACGTTAAAAAATATTCTACTTCCGACATACTCTCTGACAATTGATCAAAGGAGTTTCACATACTGCAATAAAGTATTATAATCAACTTCCAATGGAACTTAAAAGTTTAGAAGTTAGTGCTAAAGTGTTACGAAATAAATTAAAGGACAAAATCAAAGACTTAAACGTAATAGACTGAATGATATGTATATCTAAAAATTTATTAATTATTTTTTTATAATAATATAATTTGGTTAGGTTTGAGTAAAATTACTCCTGATTGTGTCCATGAATATATGTTGCAGGACCAACCTATGTATGCCTATTCCATGCCCCCTGTAGGTCCTTATTATGTAACTAAATGTTTGTATGAAGGAAAAGTTGGTAATAAATAAATAAAAATAAATAAATTTAAAACATAGAAATTATTAATGCTTTTAAGCTTTTAAGACGACGGTTTTGAGATTATGTGGAGTTGAGTTTGCTTACAGTGGTCAAAAGTTTACTAAAAAAGATATTTTTTCTCTAAATAAATAAGGATTCGTGCAGCTGTTCCGTTTCCCCAGGAGTTCCAAGTTTAGAATGACCAGTAGAGTTGGCGGTAAATTCTTGAGCTTGTCTTAAAACTTATTAAAACTGACAAAGAAAAACAATTTATATGGAGGTACCACTGGCAGTAACTTAACCCCTAAACTAAAATGTATGTGGTAAAAAGAATGTAATGAAACCACTATAATTGACTGTTTATAAAAATATAACAATAATTTTGTTTAAATTCAATTATAAAAATAAATATTAATTTTTATGCCCTTATAAAAATATCTAATTACAGCTTTCTCGCAGGTACCTTTGCAGAATTCATTAAAATATTTTTAATGGATTTTGAAAAGAAATAGTTTAGGCATTTGTTAACGCTGATTACTATGGTGATTAGAGTTTCAAATAAACATAAGATTTTGGGACGCACTTTTTGTAAGAATTTTGCTGGGTAAAAAACTTCTAAACTATTACGAAAATCAAATTTCGTCCCTGTTTGACTTTGATGTATCGAAATATGTAACATTAATCAATATTGTTAGTTTATGGGAAGTTATTTTCCATCACGTCAGTAAAACAGGTGATCCTGTTATTACTTAGTTTTTAATTGTTATGTTTCCAATTTTTCATGTTATATTAGGTTATGATCAACCTGTCTTGAAAAAAAATCAAAATTAAGAAGCTCTTTGAGTCTAATTTAGCTTTCAAACGAACAAGTTCCAAATGTGTTTTTTATACGTCACTGACAAACTGCAATGGAATATAGGCAGCCCACACAAGTATTTCTGGAATATTTCCAAAAACAGGAGACTACAAGAATGTACATTCACACATTACATTCGTATTTTATCTTTTTGGTTTTCCTGACAAAGCTGATTTTATTTTGTGCAAATCGTCGATATAAATACACTGTACACCAGCCCTTGCTGATATGTCCCCTCCGCACACTTCACAACAGAACCGTTGCCAATTTTAAATCAGGTGTGTACTTGATAGCTTTTAGAGCGAATGTTCCATTTAGCCGAAATATTGATAGCTTTTCTTCCCCTATTGTATTGCAGGCTGTGTATCCTAAAGCGAGGCATACTGGCAGTGTCTTTCTGATCATGACAAAGAGGACAACAACACTACCGATATTTATCTTTTTTAAAACTTCTAAGTAGTTTATTTTCACTAAAGTGTCTGTCTGTCTGGTGATAGCCACTAAGCGGTAAGTTGGAAAATTGCAAACCTTGAGTGATTTGTTGAGCGTTCAAACGGAAACTTAGAAAATTTATAAAAGTTACATAATATTCCTATTTTAAAAATAATGGAACAAAAAGTTAATAATTAAAAATATTTTTTTACAAAGTAAGTTTTAAAATAAACGTTTAAAATAATTATGTACTTTTAAAACATGTACTTTGAATTCCATAAAAATCAATGAAGAAGAAAATTAACAAATAATGCGTACTTCAAGATATAATTTGATTACTATGTCTCCATGAAACATTTATAAGACATGCTCATTTGTACGACATCGGGAAACGATTTATTTATATCATTACAAACATTTTGGTATATTATTTGGTTTAACATTTATTACTTTATGGCACATACAGTAATAATGACAGGTAATCAACATAATAACCAACGGTAGCAATTAGACTTGATCCTAATTGTAGGTAATTCTCAACTATAAGTTAGGTTAGGATTGTTGAGAAAATATTGAATGTGGGAAAGTGTAATACCTTAGCATCACTTATTTACCTGTAGATGTAAACAGTGTTGTATGTATACATTATTTCCCCTTATTATTATTTCAACATTTATTTAAATATAGATTTTAATATTTGACATGCAATTTTAAATTCATATAATGCTTAACGTTTTGGAGCAATATTATTTGACAAGTTTCGTTGAAAGCATATTTACGAAGAAAACGTAATTTAAAATTACGTCCGAATGTTTACACTTTAGTTAGCATGTGTTCAATGATCGAATCGACCATATGGCTTTCGCGGTAAATATTTATACCGTTTAACGTGTTTGTTTCAAATGATTGCAAGCCGTGATCTTCGTATGATTCAGTTGGCAAATATTCGAAACGCAGTTTTGTTTGTTTTTTTTCTAGTCCTAGGTTTTTAACGTAACGTAGACGGGTTGGAATTTTTAAAATATGAAACACTAGAAGAAAGCGGTTCATTGGAAGATTTATCAAATAATTAAAAGCTTAATGAGTGTTAATATTTTTAATAATTCAGGAGATTCAGGGACTCAGGAAGTGAAATTTAATAGGCTTACCGAATTCAATGTAACTTACTGTCTTGTCACTCAGTCACGTGAAAGCATTTAAGTTGGCCATGAGGACATTACAAACCGAACATATTGTCTGTCTGCGGACGTACGCATGTGTTTTAAGTATCGCTTGTCTGTTTGTTGAATTGGGCACTTTATATCGATATTGTCGGCAGCTGATGTAAGTCGCAAACATTCGTCTTGAAAGCGATTTTTTAAAAACATAGCCGCTACGTTCTGCCGAAGTATTCGCAACTCGCCAAGCCTTAATCAAATCTTCCTCTCCTGCAAATTGCATTTCTGAAGTTCGTGTTAGTTCATAACTTGTTCAGTGAACCCGAATGTTTGGAATCTGTGACCATCCAGTTTGCTCATTACGTGGCGGTGTGCACCAACAGAACAGAACCCACTCTTTGTAATTCGTTTTCTTAATGTTCTGAAGTACAAATTTATTAACGCTGCTTGCTGGAATCATTGCTGAACCACGCTATTTACAACCGCGGTCACACCGCGATACTCTAGAGGACATCTTTAAATCAGATTCAGTCACGGAAAGTGTTGGGTTGGTTTAAGCTCTACATTATAATAGTATGACGGTGTGAATTGCTCACGGGCATTGCGTGCATCCGCGGTTTGACGCTTTGCACAAACGGTCGCACTTGTCAATAAGTTTTACTTGAGTCGCCTAGCTTCCTATCCAATTCTGAAATTTATGAATTTCACCCAGTCTGTTGAAATTGACACAATTCGATCGAGCGTAATATGATGAACTCCATTTTTCCATTACTTTGTAATTTTTCCATAAACTCATTTGGAGCATTTGCAATATCCTCCTCACGTGTTTAAACTTTGAGTGGCAAAAATCTTTAAGATTTGTAGAAAAAATAGTAGAAAAATAGTAGAAAAAAATGAAACTTACACTGTCACAAGATTCGTTTATTGATAAACCTGAAACCCATTTAAGATCTTCGATCTGCTGTTTGGTTATATTCGAACACATTTTTATCTATCTTTCACTGTTTTAGCAAATTATAGTACCTCTTTAATTCCTTTTAAAATATGCAGTTTATTCTTCAAATCCCGAAATAGTTTTTCGGACACATTTATAAAACAACGTTTTATGCATTCACCTTATGTGCATGACTTTCCTCTATTAAAAATCTCTTGACTAACAACAAATTTTGGAGTATTAACACTGTCAGAAGATTGCTTCCAGTAGTTAAACTTGATTTTTCTTGTTATTTAAAATTTTCTCAATTGCTTTTTCCTTTACATTACCGACAGAACGTGTTTACTTGTAAATTGTCTCTCCAAATTTGAGTTCTTGTTATCAGCCAATTTTCCATGACGCATAAGACTGGTCGAAAGGCCATTTAAGTTTTTAATAAACACGAGAGTCTCAGTCCGTTTTTCTTTGTTTCTTCTTTGCAGCCGATATGAAATAGGTAGAATCTAAAAAAATATTCATTTTTATAATAATAAAGCCACCAAAATAAAATAATTAGGCCTACAATTTTTAAATTGAATTGTTGCTGTGGTAAACTGGTTGAAAAAATACAGAAACAATATACAATGAGACCTGACTCACTCACTCAAGTTGTGCATGAGTCTCTCTTACCTCCCTTGCGCCCACAGGTTATTTGTGTTAGAGCCGCACTCAAAGGACAAAGAGCCGCATGCGTCCCGCGAGGCACGTCACCACTGGCCTACATAATAGCCAAAGAATCATGTAGTAGAAATGTTAAGGTTTACTGCCATTATAAATTAGATACTGTAGAATCCTGGCCGTGACTATGCGTATGGTGTATTTAGTCTTGGATTGGCGGTATTAAGTTTCTTTTGGCCAGTATATTATCGCCAATTACGGTTGAAAATGCGGCCAAACTATCAATATGACGCTGCTAACGCCCTCATCACAGGTCTTGCAAGAGTTGAAAGTCCTAATAACGTCTTGAAACCACGCCACACACAGTCTTTAAGTTTTTCTAATTAAACTAACAATATGACCATCGTGTACTTTACACCGAGCTCACGTTCCAAGCAGGCATACAGACAATTAAAACATTCTCCAACATGTCTGGAAACTCATGCGAGGAATAACAATCGGCAGATTAAAGTGAGGTTAGAGTCCCTAACTAGTTTATAGAAATGTATTTTATTTGAAAACCTTCTTTTTAACATTATAATATATCACTGATTGAGCCTGGCGTATCGACATTCCTCGGTAATAGAAGACATTGAGAATGCAGCCGCTGGTTTATTGTATTTTATTGACTATTTATTTGTCGACGGGACTTCATGTTGGCGTACATGTTTAGAATATAAAGAAAGTATTTTATGTTGCATGGGCTTTGGTATATAAATAGGTAAATAAGATGCCCTTGATTGTTACTGTGTGATAATCTATAACAGTGTCAATCGTTATTTTTTAAATTATACAATAATAATTTTTTTGCTAAAGTTGAATGTTGTTTTTGTAAGGTTAGTTAATAGTTTTAAATTTGATACATCTGTGATAAGTCTTCAATAAATATTTCATAAATAGGTTATGTGTGTTTTTACAACAAACAAGGTTGTATAATTTTTAATTAATATAAAATTAATTAATTATGAGATTAGGCATATAATACATATTAAAACAACTACGAGTATATTTTTAAATTAACTCAGAATAACTTATATTTTAACTTTGATAATATTCCTGTTTGTAAGACAAATAAATTTATGAAATTTTTGCAAAGTTTTCCCTTTGCCTTTTTTACCGCGTGTATTTGTCGACTGCCATAGAAGGTAACTAAAATAATTTGTTGTCGCGTATGATAATTATTCAGAGCATATCAAAATTACCGTCCTTCATACAGCGTTATCACCATTTATGCTTTGAACCGCCTACAGGTCTGTCGTAGTTGATAAATTTTAACAGTGCTTCTTCAAGCAGATAGATTTTTGATATGTTTTTCTGTGGTACCGCCTTGAAAAACAGATCCGCGATTAAGTCAAACTAGGTACAGAAATCTATTTTGCTAATAACTAGGAAAAGTTTGTTAATAAGCAAAATTCGTTCAACAGATTCAAAATAACCGCCATTACAAAAATTTAAAAAAATAAATAATTTCTGTGTGTTAAAATATTTATTGTGTAAATATTGTTTAAAAATATATTTCAGAAAACTGATTTCAATTTTGTAATCAGCGTATAGGCTACAAAAACAGCAGAAATAAGCATGTTGCTATTCAGTGTAAGTTGAAAATGTATTCTTAGTTTCAGAATAAGTTGAAATTATAAAATTTAATTTGACAGTAAACCCTGTTTTTTATAATATAAAAAACGTTAAAAAGCTAACATATGCAAGTTTTTATGATGGTGGTGAAATACAAATTTCAAAAAAATAGAAAATACTTTTGGAAATTATCTTCCATCACATCAGCGTGAGATCTACGTGCCGCAGTATTAGTTGATATATAGCACATTACTTGATCAGGTTTGCCGTGGTTTTTGTTATTGAGCAAATGAGCTTAAAAGGTTAACAGGTGCTAGCTATTAGAGATTAAATTCAGTATCCATTAACCATACAGTATAACTACAATATTTTTATTGTTGAAATGATTTTTGGTACAGTAATATTATGTTACAGAATATTTTTTATTGTCGAGCAGCATTATTACTACTAATAACTAAACCAGGTATTTAAATCCTCTTGAAAAAAATGCAAAACATAGGAAAACGTTATTCCATTTTTTGAATAACACAATGTGTTTGTAGAACTGCCAATGAAGGTGTTACTTTGTGAAAGGATTCGCTGGAGTTAAAAAAAAATGCAACTCAAAGTATCCTTTATAAAATAAATCTTCGGCCTTTTGCATTTTATTGATATATTTTTAAAATTCACTGAACACAAACTATATATATATATATATATATATATATATATATATATATATATATATATATATATAGGTACATATATATACATATTTTTAAGAATTATAACTGTTTGAAATTTTTTATGTTAAATGTTAAGAAAACATTTGAATTAAAATAAAAATAGAAAAAGTCTTTAGTTTTAATAATAGTAATATTTTTACCTGTAGCTTAAATTCTTAATTCACCTTAAGTGATAATTAATTGCGATATTTTGCCCCCCCCTCGGTGTGTGTGTGTGTGTGTGTGTGTGTGTGTGTGTGTGTATGTCATTCTTTATGTTTGACATAATTTAATTATGTGTTTGTCAGCATTCTAGCAAAAAAGTACAAAATCGAAATTTTGTATCCATCATACTGCTTTTTATTTTTTGACGAATAGTGTTTTGAAAATAATTTTAAAAGTTTAAATTTTGCTTTGATTTGAAAACATGTTGTCACAAGTGTTTTTGATGTCACGTAAACACAAATCGGGCGAACTTCAACCATTCTTCTAACTTTATTTACGGCCACATCTGTGCTGCGGACATTATAGATCAATTACCCTTAGGAATAAATCACAGAGCAATGAAAAGTCAAGTCGTATTAATTTTACGTCTACAACCGGATGTGCGCCGAGCAATAACATCAACAGCGGCGCATACGTCAAGCTGTAAATGCTAACGGATGGTTTCCTCGCAATAAAACAGGTGCTTGAACTTCGCTAAGTAAAGCGTTAATTTGCTATTAAGGTTGCAACATTACTGGATGTTATATATTTTCTGCGAATCCGTGCACTTACACATCCGATGACATTTTACTTTACCAGTAAGCCAGCAAAATGAAGATTCAATTTCCATTTTACATTACACCGGAGTCCTCTCTGCAATACACTCGACTATTATGGAATAAACGGCAAGACCGATTTTGTTCAAATTCAATATTTTACTGCGAAACATTATTACTTTGTTACATTTTCTTTTTGTGGTTAGCTGAATTTATTATAAAATCGAAATTAAAAATTAGATAATAATTTATTATTGTATTTGCCGTTTCCATAAAATTCTGAATTACAAATTGAATAAAAAACTAAAACTATAACTTTCTTAAACAAGCTTTGTGTCAACAACTTCAATAGCCTACATCTGCCGGTAAAATAGTTCGTCCAAGACAGCAGGATTATTTAATTGTTTAATTGCAAGACTAGAAATTAACAAACTCGAGAATCTCGGTCCATTCAACTTTAAATTCACAATTTTTGTTTTCCGTTTTTCGTTTTCACAGCGTCTTAAGTTTCTTACAAACTTCGAAGATTTACTGATCGACGAATCAATTAGCATTAAACTACGCTAATATGAAGATTGAAAATTCATCTAAAATACATATTAATGAAAGAAAATGTGCGTGTACGCGCACGCGTATTTGTGTGCCATTTACAGCCAAATTTATGACACAGAGAAATCTGACATTTTTTAACGTAGGTGGACTGAAGAAGGTCATAGACAACATCTTGAAGACAGATTTTAAAATTTCTAATTAGATTCCCAACTGTATTTAACTGAAAATTATACCTGTCTATATAAAACTTTCACAGTGAGAACGTTTGGATTTCAAGGGAAAAAATCGTCTTATAGGCTGTAAAATACTTATAAAGATGTTGTTTGGTATTGCATTTCTATTGTTGTTATTAGTGGCATAAATATACTGCATGAGGTAACTATTGTTGAAGATCAGCTGTTGAAGAAATTATTAATTAAGGAAACACACATCAATGCTACGACACAAAGTAACAAACCTAAAGGTAGGAAAGAAAGGGGCGCACTGAAGGATATAATGGAACCGATCCCAAGTCAAACGAACCATGCGCGTCTTCTTAATGCGGGTTCCGTGTTACCCCTTACACTCGACTTTGCACGTATTTTAACTTGTCACTCTTATCGGCTTTTTATCATTTTCACTTAAAAAATTGAGAGATTCTACGGTCAAAATCCTAAAGGTACGTTTACACGGTGCCTTTTCTCATGCAATATGTGGCATGCAACAAAACGCTCGTAGAGGCACATAAAGGCGCATGCGTCATAATGCGTTGTAACAATAAGCGCAGATAGCAGCATGCGTTACTCGCGCAGCAAGTCATGCAACATAACCTAGTTGTTTAGTTTTTTGTTTATTTATACATTTATAGTTTAAAGTCAACAATAACATGTGTTACAGCAGTATCCTCTAAACGTAGCAGCGAATGTACACAGTAAGCCTAATTTTGACAGATGGCCGCGTTATTTAAAAGGTAAATGCTTAATTTGTAAGATATTACTGTTATTTGATGAAGATATTTTTTCTGGTTGATTTTTTATATTCGTTTTTATTTTAAGTTTACTAGTAACTGGTCACATATTAACAGCATTTACAGCTTATTAACAATTTACAGCAAACTAAAAATAGTGTTATAATAATATTATGTTAATAGAATAGGATTGATATTGTAGACAAAACATTATTCTTTAAATTAATAAGTGGCCTATTGAAAACTGTCGTACAGATTTTAAGTAAATGTTTCCCCTCAAAAGGTTTTCTATTTTCAATTTCGAGTGAAATTCAAAATATTAAGTACGTCATCAACTGTGCAATTTCATACAAAACGTTTTTATTAACGTTTGAAATAAAACATTTACTGCCGTTTTGTTCAACTAGACGCAAGCAGTCTGAACAATGTGTTGCACGTTGCATGCAACTTATAAAACGTGCGGCAAATGACGTGCGCTATTGCATGAAAAAGGGCATCCACCTTAACGGTATTTCATTGTATTTCTTTTAATTGTTTTTTTGGGTAATGAGAGATTCTAATGAGAATATCTTGATGATAAGGTACATACATACATGTATTACAGAAGTAGAGTTATCTATACTACAGGCCTATACCTACAGTTGTATTCTTGAAATATTATTATAATAAAATACAACAAAAGGACGTATTATTTATAAATGTATACACTATTGTTACATCAATCAGAGAGAAATCTTACTACTGGGAACAAGCTAAACTGCTTCCATCTAGTCTCAAAGTATACAATAGTTTTCAATTTTTATTTACAGATAATTTATATTTATAACATTCCAACAGAACTTGTTAATGCAATTTAAAAGTATAATTAACTATTTCCCTTGAATTTCTAACTATTTTACACTTGAGCTAATTTGAATTTTGTTGAACAAAATTTTGTTTTCAACAGACATTTAGTTCAACAAAAAGTTTATACTAGAATAGTCTGGTTTTATTGTTTTATGTCTTCACTCAATGTATTTTTATTTCAAGTTTCTAAACAAGCAGTATTCTACGATTCTGTCTGTAAATGTTAAAAAATTAAAAAAAAGTTCTGTAAACTTTAAAATAATTTTGAAGTGGCACAAAATATTTGTATCTTAAATTACTCTTTGCAAGTGAAAATTCCAGATATTTTAATGTATAATTTATTAAGAGAAAACAAAATATATTCTTAATCTGAATTTATGAAACCGAGGAACCGTTTCTGCACATACATAATTCTAATAAATTTACGTCTGGTATAAAACGTAGGCTCATTGTGGGTTAGAAATATGCACAGAAACGTTTAAGAGCCTGCTTATTATTAATAGTCTGTTATGTTAAAAATTGTTAGCAAAATCGTTAAAACAAGATTACATTACGTACCACTTGGAAGTTTTATTTTAAACCATAAGTAAAAGATTATAAAAAGAATCAAGTAGACAGCAAGTCGTTACAGTTAATTCTATTTATGCTTTGTCTTGTTGTTTTTCTTCAACAATTATATTAAGCAATTTATTACTGTTAAACTTACTTGGTTGAACTGTGGTGGGCAACATCCTGCTAACTACCGTGGATGTGAGGTAGGTAAGCACTTGCAGAAAATAAGAAACCAAAACAGAAATATACAATACCGGAAAATCATTTCAAAAACAAAAGAAATACAAAATAAAAGAAGTGACGAAAAGAGTGAAAGCAATGAGGGCAAGTCATATTTAGAAATAGTTAAGAACCCAAGAAGGAAAGAGACAAATGAAAACAACGACAAAAACATGATTGAAAATATACTAAGAAAACTCACATTATTGACGGAAAGATTAGAGGAGCAAACGGAGATAAATAAGAATATTTTCACAAAGCTGCAGTATTTGGAATCGAGAGCAGGTAAACTGAACAAGAAACCGTGAATGAACAGCACGATTAATATAGCCTGTTGGAATGCCAATGGACTGCTGCGACACATCTCTGAGTTGGAGGTATTCCTTAAAATAGAAAAAATAGATATCTGCCTGATATCGGAGAGCCACTTCACCAGAGAAACTCGAGTACAAATAAAAGGATATTTTTGTTATCATTCTATACACCCAGCTAACAGAGCAAGAGGGGGATCAGCAATACTAATAAAACAGCATCTGAAACACTGGGAAAACTTCAGAGTCGAAGAAGAATCAATGCAGATAACAACTGTGAATGTAGAGATGGGGAAAAACAAGAAATTCACTGTTTCAGCAATATATTGTCCTCCGAGACATAGTATTAAAAAAGAAGAGTATATCACTTTGTTCAGATCTCTAGGGAATAGATGTATCATTGGTGGAGACTTCAACGCTAAAAATACTTATTGGGGTTCAAGACTAACTACAACAAAAGGTAGAGAGATGTTTGCAGCTGGTCAAGAGTGCCACTGTAGCTTTCACTCCGGTGGTAAGCCGACATACTGGCCATCTGATACAAATAAAATAACTGATACAATTGACTTCTTTGTGACCAGAGGCCTTTCAGACAGATATATTGACGTTAAAAACTACGATGGGCTAAGTTCAGACCATACACCTGTTATAATGACAATTAGTGACACAATAATCAAGAAAGAAAATACAGTCAGGCTTACTAACAACAGAACCAACTGGCAATACTTCCGGAAATTCCTTGACGACAATATAAAACCACAAGCAGAGATTAAAACCCCATACCAACTAGAAGAAGAAACAGAAAGGTTGATAGACAACATAAAACAAGCAGCATGGGAAAGTACGCCAGTTCTACAAACAAACAAAAACAATGACGTATACTATTCTGTTGAAGTAAAACAATTAGTAGACCTGAAACGGAGAGCCCGAAAAAATGGCAAATTAGTCGCACCCCTGAAAATAAAAGGAGACTCAACAATTTAACAAATAAACTTAAGGAATTGATAAAAGAAGTTAAAAACAAAACAATTAATAAATATTTAGAAAACCTAACAGCTGAAAAAGACACTGACTACTCCTTATGGCGTGCCACCAAGGGAATCAAGAGACCTGTTGTGCAGATACCACCAGTTAAAAGAAACGAAGAGACCTGGGCTCGAAGTGCATATGAAAAGGCTGAGCTATTTGCAGATCATCTGGAACAAATATTCCGTCCTCTCCCCAGGCAAACGGCAGATGAACATCTACCAAAAGTAAACAAAATAGATAAACTAGACATTAGACCAGTAACGCTACAAGAACTAATAAACGAAATCAGTCAGAATTTACATCCTAAAAAAGCTCCAGGATATGATCTAATTACAGGGCAAATAATCAAAGAACTTCCAGAGAAAGCCTTGAGGAGACTGCTGTCCATTATCAATGCAGCATTCAGGTTACAGTATGTTCCGAATCAATGGAAAGTAGCAGAAGTAATTATGTTACCTAAGCCGGATAAACCACTACATGAGGTAACCTCATATCGACCAATTTCATTATTGCCAATACTATCTAAGCTCTTTGAGAAACTCCTTTTAAAAAGACTGAAGGTTATTATAGAAGATAGGGAGCTCATACCTGCACATCAGTTCGGTTTTCGGGCAAAACATTCTACAATTGAACAAGTTCATAGAGTGGTGGATATAATAGAGGAAGCTATGGAGAGGAAGCAAATCTGCTCAGGTATATTTCTTGACGTGGCGCAGGCGTTTGATGGAGTCTGGCACTGTGGACTGGAACATAAACTACAACGGGACTTACCAGAGCAATTCTTCAGAATTTTAAAGTCATACCTTTGTGAGAGACATTTTCGGGTTAGATATGAACTCGAATACTCACAAATTAAAACAATTAATGCAGGAGTACCTCAGGGAAGTGTTCTTGGCCCTGTACTGTACCTTCTGTACACTAGAGATATACCAGTTACTGGGAACTCCACAGTAGCAACGTTTGCAGATGACACAGCAATTTTAACAGTTGGGGACAATATTTTAGAAGTCACAGAGAAATTACAGAATGCCACCAACGCAGTAAGTCAATGGACAAAAAAATGGAGAGTAAAGCTTAATGAAGCAAAAACTGTACACATTAATTTTACGAATAGAAAATATGAACCATTACCAATCATATTAAACGAAAGGAGTATAACATATGCAAACAGTGCTAAATATCTAGGAATGACACTCGATGCAAAGCTCCGATGGAAGGTGCATGTAAAAAAGAAAAAAGAGGAGCTACAGCTCAAATTCAATAAAATGTTTTGGCTAATTGGAAGAAATTCAGAACTTTCGATAGCCAACAAGATACTGCTATACAAGCAAGTTCTAAGACCAATATGGACCTATGGTGCACCACTCTGGCGATGTACAAGAAAAAGCAATAGTAAAATTATTCAAGTTTTTCAAAATAAAGTATTGAGAACGATTGTCAACGCCCCTTGGTATGTGAGAAATGAAAACATACATAAGGACGTAGGTGTTGAATCTGTTCAGGAAGTCATTAAAAAGCTCTCGGTTAAGCATTATTGCAGGTTAGAACAGCATAATAATACAGAGATTGTCCAACTACTATCACAAGAAGGCTGAAGAGGACTAAGCCAATTGACCTCTCCAGGCCGTAAACACATTGGGACCAGCCGTCGGACTGCACCCCAGCACACAGTGAACACAATGATAAAGAAAAATTACTAGATGGGGAACGCCTCAGTTGTAATTAATAAAAACAAAAAAACTTACTTGGTAAATATTCTGCCAAGAGTTGTCAGCAGGTGGAACAGTCTTCTGCTTCTTAATCCGCCGTTTTCTTCCTCTTCGTCCTTTTTGTCCTCGCCTCTCGGAATTTCCTGGAACGGGAATCACATCTGATTGTGGGCGTGCTTTCAGTACTAATTCCGGTGATGTTTTTGCAATAAAATCTGGACTGGGATCAGTGTCAGGTAATTCGTTATCTATGATAGACCTCGGAACTCTAACGTTTGTGTCTTCTTGTGGAAGCTGCCTAGGCATGTATCTGTTATGACGGTAAAATGTGGTGTTATGCTTAGGAAGGCTGTTTGTGATATGATCTTGAGGTTTCGGGGTTGTAGTCAGGTATTCTTTACTTGTTGGTTTACCTACAGAAGAAAAAGTTCGATGTGAGTCTTTCAGGATCTCCTTTTGATTTCCAGAAAAAGGAATCATTTCCGGGTAATTATCTTGTTCGTCCTCGGAGTCCTCGCCGCGAAACAAATGTCCGTGCTTTGAAGATTGAAGTTTCTGAACTATTGCGTGAGTATGTATCGGTGGACCTGGCGAAGGCATGATGCCTTCATCGGTAACTTCGTTTTCCACACTGTCCTCTGAAAATATAACGAGGAAAGCGGGAGAAGTCTCGTCTGTAGTTTCGCGAAGAAAGCGTTTGGGCGATAAAGTCTTTCCTTTCGGTGCTTCGAATTTCACTCCCAGTACTAGGTCCGTGGTACGCGGCACAAGAAGCAGTTCTCTTAAAGCCGGCGTTATGTCAACCGTTTGCCAAGCGCCGCGAGGTATCTGAGATACTGGGACGGAACCGAGAGTCATAGTCCTCGCTCCGGTCACTTGAAATAGACGAATCCTGTAAGGCGGAGCTAACATCCGTCGATGGTAGTGATGATGTCTATGCAGCCGTCTCCTGTTGAGATGGAGCTGAGCGAGTCGGACTTCTTCTTCTGGTTCAACGCAGCTGACGTTAAAAAACAGGAGATCCGTAACGGCTTCCAATCCGGGTGGTTCTGCAACAGAAAAAATATTTAGAAAAACCAATAACTTCTAGCGAAACGTAATAATTAAAAATAAAGATATTTTAATGATGCTTCATTGATATTTTTTCCAAATAAAATGGGTTGCCAATGTTAGTCTCATTTGTGACTTCTTAAAATTAATAATAATTTTTTAAACATAAATAAATACTCACTACTCATTTCAATTACTTACCTACAAACATAAATTAAATCATACCTAATAACGCCCTCATTATAAAATTAAAGTATTATTTTAAAGAAGATATTAAAAAAACAAATTTCATGCTTTTTAGATGTTGAAAGTATTGTTAGAACAGGCTATTATTATATATTAAGGATTCTAGTGTTTTAACAATTGTTTTAGCGTTGATCTATATGACTGGCAATTTCATACCTTAAATGCATAAACTGTAAATAGAAAAATAAAAAACATCGACCATTTTCAGTAAAATCGAAGAATGATAAAGTGGTTTCAAAAATGAATTTATTTTACGAACAAGGAAGTTAAGCGAAAATATATATACATTGTATTTCGAACTAACAAAATACCAATGTGGAGGGAGGAGATGTTATGTGTTCGCCGCCATCTGTATCGCTGTACTTTGCAGACATTTATGAGTTTATCATCACCTTTTTTAACACTTTTTGTAAATAAAATTATATTTCAACGTACACATTTTTCTTAGTTGGAATCAGATAGTAATACATTGATAAAGAGACGTTAATACATTGATAAAGAGACGTTAATACATTGATAAAGAGCCGTTAATACATTGATAAAGAGCCGTTAATACATTGATAAAGAGACGTTAATACATTGATAAAGAGCCGTTAATACATTGATAAAGAGACGTTAATACATTGATAAAGAGACGTTAATACATTGATAAAGAGACGTTAATACATTGATAAAGAGACGTTAATACATTGATAAAGAGACGTTAATACATTGATAAAGAGGCGTTAATACATTGATAAAGAGACGTTAATACATTGATAAAGAGACGTTAATACATTGATAAAGAGACGTTAATACATTGATAAAGAGACGTCAGCACACGTAAAACATATTGACGTTGACATATTGAGACGTTTATTTAGAGACGTAAGGACATATTGTACGTCTACATAACATACAGCATTATTCATTAAAAACAGTTTATTAAAAAAATGTATAGGCTTCTATTACCTTAACTGAATCGAATGTTTAATGTCAGTTGCTTTTTATTCAACAATCGTTGACAAAACGAAAATTACAATTTCAGCAAAGCCTGTGAATTTAATAAACCTTCAGTGGTTGAATAAAAGCCAGACTTATTTACATGGATTCATTTCCAGGTTTGCCAACAATAGAATTTTTCACATTATCCCCTCGCCGTGCGGCAGCACTGCATGGTACCGGTAATTTAATACTGATAACAAAAGGAAGGGTGTGTCATGTGGCTTCAGCTTGCAGGAAGCGCTCAAAAAGTAATGAATTTGTAAACAAGTTATGCAAGGATTCGATATTTTCTTATTGGATATAATCAAAGTATTGTTGTCAATAAAAACGAAATGTCATTTCATTGTAGCCATGATAACTGTGCAAGGTGCCGTTAGCCAAGGTTTACGAGCACTCCAAAAATATTGCATTAAATAATATTGTACTGTCTGTAACAAACAACAAGACAATAATTATATACACTATTATAAGTTCATAAGATCGCATTTTTACTTCTTGTAAAACTGTAAATACTCTAACAGTTATTTAAACTGTGCTCATTTTTCTCAAACATTATTTAATTGTCTGAAAATCAGTTTTATAAAGGATGATTAAAAGTCCACATTTCTTTAAATATTAACATAATAACATAAACATTCATAATTTTTGACACCAAAGTAGGAAATTAGTAGAATTGTTTCTATAAAAATGGTAGTTTTTCCAAGCTGAAATATTTTTTTAGTAATTCCTCATTTTGAAAATCTTTATAAGTGAATGGTTGTTTTACAAAGTTAAACAAGGTTTATCAAAACTGATTGGTCGTAGAAACGGAATGAATCTTATTTTAAAGTAAAAATTTTACTTTATTTTATTTTAATTATTTTAAAGTAATTTTTTTAAGGCGAAAACCACATTGAGGCTATTATCGCCTCCCTAAATATAAGAATGAGTGTAAAGTGTTAAAGTCGTAATTTTAGTGTTGTAAGTGTAAATGTGTGTTAGACTCGGGTACCGAGAGGGACGTCTAAAATCCTCTCAATAGGTGCAGCAAGTCTGCACCCCCTGCGGATTAACATACCTACCAAAATCTACAGTTATAATTTCAAATTTCTTAAAGTTTTTGTAAGATGGATTGGAATGTCTTACTTCATAATCCTGACCTAGGTTAATACAACTAAAATTTAAGGAACAAGGGTAAGATCTGCTAAATTACTTGTAGATTATTAGCAATTAATGAGTAAAAATCATTTGTGAGAAAGTAATTCGTAACCGATTTGATTATTTGGAATCGATCAATGTATGTAATTAATTATCTCTTTTCAGATTTAACAGTTTTCCTTGAACATAATCACAGTAAGTTTCCATTTTAAACTTAATCATGTAACCATAAAAAATATTATTACTTTAGAAACGAGCGACAGCAGTTTCAAAAGCAGGTATTATTTTTGTGTGCAAGTGATACTTCCAAAAATTATTGTATAGGTACTTAAACGAAAATCTCTATATCCATGAAGATTCGTGTTAGGTGAAAAAAATCGTCTTATTAACTTTATTACATTTTTAATACACATAATACATTTTAACATTTTTTATTACACACGTTAAACTTCTATTTCTGGAAAACTTAATAATATTTTTATGTAGTTATTTATAAAGTGATTGTACAACAATACTAATATTGGTATCGGTATTACACTAAACTGGTATTTTAGTTTAAAAAATAACGTATAACAAAGGCGTGACGCTTTAAATGTGTTACAATGTTAGTTTTTTGTGTATTAAAAATGCAAGTGCTATTGAGTAATACAATTTTTTTAAATAAAACTACTAGCCTTAACCAAACAAGGTTCGTTACCCAACAACGATTAAAAAAAAAGTAGGCAGTCGTGGAACTGGCCGACAGAAGTGACTACTGCGTTGGCATGCCTGACTTTTCACTATTATGGTTTAATTGTTTTTATAAAAATTTATATGCATGCAGGAAGGGGCTTAATAGGCTAAGTATAATAATAAACATAATATTTGTGATTCTGGGATTCAAAAATTGGTATAGGTCATATTCATTAAATAATTTAACTACACGTAGGGCCTATACACATTTTTTAAATTAACAAAAGTAATGAATATAACCTCTATTGAAATAATATTGAAGCAACAGCTGTTTAATAATACTAAAGCGAAATCAGCTGTTTAGAAGTAGTCACTTCAAGTCTGAATACATAAAGAACAACTATATTTGCTGTGAGTTATGCGTTACGGAATCAAGCGTGACTCGAAAGCAAATGTTTTTGTCAACCCATGTTTTGTCAACCATGGCCATAAAAGTTTTCGCTTCAAAATTGTTACTCGTCTAATTTTAAAAATGCAATTTGTTTTGCCGTTTTAATCAGAAAAACGCATATTTTAGAAAGCAAATAAAAAACGCAACAATTCTTGTTTTGTTGTTTTAGAGTTTTGTCATTTGAATGTATTCAAATTAGCAAACAATGGAAAACTGGATGGTTATATTAAATAAACCCGCATGAAGGCATTTTGTATCTCCTACCTGACACATTACGTAGTGTCAAGGGTATGTACATTATTGTAAGTAATGTTTGTGACACAATTAATCTGAATCTCAACGGTTCGTTAAAAAGTTTGAAGAGCTATTATTTGGTGATTAACAGAAGAACCCTCGTTACTAATGGCTATTTGTAGCAGAACAAAGTTTGGTTAGTCTACAACAAGAAAGGCAGGCTTGGGCTAAACCATAACAACGTAGGGCGTTAAGCGGATTGTCGAGTTAACACCTGCGTCCCCCCACTCTGCTCCTACCATCCCTCAGGATTTATTCCTAAAACCTCGGATCAATTAGAAATATCAATTTGTCATCATTTACAAGACTTGTCAATTCCCTAGATGCTGGTTTTTCCTATTAGAGGAAAACACTCCGAGGCTTACGATAATGCTACACTGAACGGCATTTAATGTTTAATGTAACTTTTACAGATAAAAAAG